>JARUHQ010000003.1:19532757-20132757 GCA_029955515.1 Chrysomela aeneicollis | reverse complement strand
GAACAAATAATAGCAACTATGGAATACTGAATCATCTCTGAATCCTGGCAAAGTGGGACCTGATCAGATTAATTATAATACCGCCATCTATCAGTGAATCCTCATAACTTTTTCCACACGACAGGGGTAATCCAGGGCGACGGGATATTGATATCCGTTCAGAACAGTTTGAATCTCAGAATCAATCCACAGGGACTAGAGGAAATAAGGGTTATGGGTTGATATGATTGAGATAATGAATGACAGAAGTAGTAATTCGTTGGTTATGTTAATTTGTTAAACTATGTTTTCTCTTGTTTACATTTTTAAAAATTACTATTGAATAATTAATTTTATTTACCTGATCTGGAGAAATTGGCACCGAAAGGAGCCAGAAATCCAATAAACCAAACAGAAGAAGAAGAAGAAGAAGACATTTGGTTGATTTGGTTTGTTTAGTTCTTTTTTGATAAATTGAAATAACTTCAGAAAATGATAATGAAAAATACAGTCCTCTTATTGAAAACTCAAGCTGCCGATGGTGTCTCCGATAAGTATGTAGAACTGCTAAGTAGGAACAACTTTGAAGTTAAGCAAGTGAAAACTTTGGTATTTGATTTCAAAAACATTGACGTCTTGCAACAGAAATTAGTAAACGCTGAGGACTATTCGGGGTTGATTTTCTCCAGCCCTCGCTGTGTTCACGCAGTATATTTAGCAACAAACGATAAAACAAATTTAATGGAACCTTGGCAGTCCAAACACAACTTTGCAGTTGGAGAAGCAACTTTTAAGGATGCCCTAGAGAAATTAGCCCTAGAATGTAAAGGAAAGGAATCTGGAAATGCAGTGAATTTGTCAGAAGTCATCATGGAAGGTTAGTAAGATAAGAGGTAAGAAAAATATACTCATTCATTCTTATTATTGAATACAGATTGATGTGATACATTATTAAATTTTTCCAGATAAATTGAACTGTGGAAAACCTTTACTTTTTCCACATGGCAACCTGAAGACAGATACATTGAGTAGAGAACTTGGAAAAGTGGGTTTAATAATTGAGGGTGTTTTGGTGTATGACACAATATCAAATCCTGATATATCTAAAGAAATTGCACATGTTACAGATAATTTTAGTGCTATCCCAGAGTATGTAGTCTTCTTCAGTCCCTCTGGTCTACACAGTTCTCTACTATATCTCCAAAAAGTTGCAGATTTTTCTAATGCCAAGGTAAACAATGAACAAATCCCTAGACAAATCAACATGTTTCTTTAAAGAAGTAAATCAAAAAAACAACACATGATATAATTTGGTGGTTGCCAAACTGGATACAACAAATTTTTTTTTATTTGAAATTGAAGGTTAGCAATAATTCATTCATCATTTGAATTTTCAGTAGCTGTGGAATTGGTTTTTACATAACTGAAAAAAGTGGGATTTTATTTTTCAGCTTGTTGCTATTGGACCTGTTACTGAATTAGCAATGAAAGAGAAGAACTTGGATGTATTTGGTGTCACTAAAAAACCTACCCCAGAAGATGTTCTAGATGTTATAGCCAGAATATAGCTAAATCATGAATTGTTTTTCACTACATAGGTGAAAAATTGTGATATTTTTCTATAGTCGTCTGAAAGTATATGAAAATCTGACTTCTTTCTCATTTCATCAATATACATCATGCATAAAAAGAAAGAAATATACAGGGCTATTCAAATTCGAGTATATGCATGGAGATTTCAATAATGATAAGAGATAGAGGGTTGGTTAAATGGAGGCAAAGTTGCGGATTTCAGAGGTTAATTATATGGATGAAAAAAATCTGACCTAGCTTCTTCAGTTCTGGAGTTATACAGGAAAAATCGAAAATTTCGAAATTCTTCTTTTGCCTATATCTTTTTATTTTACGAAATTTTTTTTTAAATGTTGCCACTTTGCCATAGCAACTTTTTGTAGCCTTTCCAAATATCTGAATGAAAATTATATACAGGGTATCCTATAAATTGCGCCACCCTCAACTTTTAATTTTCAAATACAGACCTGTATTTTTTATTGCATTTTTTTGAATGGCAAGAGTCATGTTTCATATTGACGTAGTATTTAAATCTGAATTACAGAGTGTTTTGGAAATATTGAACTATTACCAGTAGAATTTCATTTTTTTTTAATCCCAGCTGTAATTAAAAAAAATATATCATAGAATAAGGTATACGATGCATAGGATTTGGAAGAAAATCAACATTATTCGAATTCTTCTTCGAGAATTCATCCACATTTCAGTTCACGCAACCCATGACCAATGATGAAGTTCGCGACATATGGAAGTTTTTTTTAGATAGAAAGAAAATTTGACTTCGCAGTTATTTTGTGTTTGAAAAATGAGTAAAATACAGCATCTTTCCTTTTTTCATGTGTTAAGGTAAACCTGTCAAATCAAAAAATCAGTTTTTTTTTTTAATTTCGAAAAATGACAGAGAAAAAAGTTACTCCAATTTTATACATTTGTTCCAAATTTGGACTCTCTACTGTCACTTCGACTACTATTAAGTGAAAATCTTATTTCGATTTGATCAGTACCTACTATTTTCATCACGAGATGTTGCATTAGTCTTGTATTGTTTAAAATCACGAAATTTTATATCATGTCTAGTACAAATCGCTAGAACAAAAGTCTTTTGAATAGTTATGAAACTGTAGGTCATTGTTTAGTTTACAGAAGTATGATATTTCGGGTTTGTTTGTAACTGAATTATTGGTCAAAAAAATAAACAAACTGGATACAAATCTATAAAAAAAAGAAATACGAGTGTAAGAAATTCGTTTATTCGATTACTGAAATATTAACGTCCATACATTGAAAATCCACATCAGTTTAACAATGAAATGAAAAAACTAGATGAACTTTGCAACAACAAAACGAATTTCTGGAGATGCATTTTTTTTTAATTTCTGGTAACATGCCAAAATGTTGGTATTTCCTGGGCAAGATATGATATTGAAGTCTCATATTCATCAAAATTATGAAATTTGAATCATGTTTCGTTCGCATCGATAGAGCGAAAGAATCGAAAAATTAAAAAAAATTGAAAAAAGTCGAAGTGACAGTACAAATTTGGAACAAATGTATAAAATTGGAAACTGAGCAACTTTTTTCTGTGGCATTTTTCGAAATTTAAAAAAAAAACTGATTTTTTTGAGGATTTTCGAAAAAAATGTCAAATTTTACAGGTTTAGAGTATCACATGAAAAAAGCAAAGATGCTGTATTTTACTCATTTTTTAAGGCTGGGAAAGGCCAGACACTTTGTCCAAATCCGGGACAGGGGGGGTTTGGAGGAAACAGCAGTGGGCGGTTACCAAATCGTCATAAATCAACGGTTATCCTTGTTCAACGAACGATCTTCTCATCTAGTACGGGTGATATCGCGACTGACGTTTTTATTCGCATTGCTGGATAATCTAATATGCGAGTAATACTGGGATGCTGTCTCTCAGTTTTCGAGAAAACAAAACTGGCGTAGATTCAAATCAGACTTGCTGCGGATCTTCAACTTGATGATTGTGTATACCAAATCACTTTTTACGACATTTTCTCTAGGCCAAGAACTTTTTCATTCTGAAAAAACACAAAAAGTACGATTTTTCTGTAGAACACGTTTTTTATCGTTCCTACCGTTATATTTCTGGAAATAATTGAGCGATCGGACTGATTTTTTTTTTCAAATTGAAGTATACATGATACCGCTTCTTGCCATATACAATATTGGTGAAAAATTCATGTTCATCAATTTCTAGAACTGTAGCAAATTTCAACTTGTTATTTTCGGAATGACAATTTTCAGTAATCGAGAAAAAAATTTATTTATGAAAATTTTTGTATACATGCTGCGAACAAAATTGAGCCAATAGATGAAATAAGTTTCCAGAATGAAAATTTTTCATGTAGCAGATATCTACATGTACTTATTTAATGAGACAATACTACAT
Source organism: Chrysomela aeneicollis (assembly GCA_029955515.1). NCBI lineage: Eukaryota > Metazoa > Arthropoda > Insecta > Coleoptera > Chrysomelidae > Chrysomela > Chrysomela aeneicollis. The sequence continues at coordinate 20,128,793 of JARUHQ010000003.1, read as the reverse complement.
TATCGCGCGCTCGGCGCTCGGCTCTCTCCTCACACAGTCAGCCAACTGGTCTTTGTGTTCATAATGTGTAGTCGAGCTTTCATCAGTATATCAAATGAGAGGAAAATATACATTATTGGTATGAATAAAGTATCTACCTATTTAATGAGTTGGTATTAAATAACTCCATTCATTTTTTTATGTTGACAAAATAATAGTTGAACACATTGCTGCCTCATGATGGCATATTATGCCTTCTTCCAGTCCAATTCTGGCATCGTATAGGTTAGATAATTCTCCTTCGGTTAGGTATGCCATCATGTGAAATCTGTATAACTTCATAAAACATTGTGTATACTAAACGTTTGTGGTATACTTATCCGATTTATCATGAAACATTCATGGTATAATATAATGGAAATTGCATTGTAATTAAAAAATCAGACAAATGTTAATTGAAAAGAAAAAAACACGTTAGTTGCGATATAAAATTTTAAAGAATCAAGCATTGTCTTATATCACTCACTGAATATCGAATTTTTTCGTAAAACTGACAGATGCCACTCGGTAAACATTCAGAGGACAACTATTATGCTTCCGTGGAACAAACAAATCTCTCCGAAATATTCGACGAAAGTAGAAAAATGGCGTCTATACCTATTTGGAACTATGTCTAGTTGGGCATCAGTATCCCCTACCATCATTTTTTCAAAAAGTTCAAAAGGAGGTACCCATTAAAAATGAACTTATGAATTTCGTGATTTTATTTTCAATTTCTGAAAATTGAGATTATGAAAATATTTTCCTGACTTCTTTAGGTTGGATTTCAAAAATGACATTATGATGAATATTTGTATTCTATAAACATTATGAAAAACCAGGGTTGCGACGTTTTGAATCGAATAATGAAAATATAAGTAATTGATTTGTGCATTATTTCCATATTTGAAAAATTATGAAAAATCAATATGAATAGAAAAAATCAATCTTTAAATCGAAAAAATCTTATTTTGTTGATTTGAAAAAAATCATGATGCTTCGCAACTCTTACAAAATTTGGATAATTCTGTATCTATTTATATGAACAGCTTTTCAAGAGTCATATAAATTACGAGGTATAACATTAAAATAGCCATACGGAGTGATTGGGAGATTGAGAGCTACTTTCAATAACGTTGATAAGTTATATTCTCGGTCATTATCAAAGACATTCAAATACAGCTTATTATGAATATTATTTATTTACGAATAATAATGAATAATGACTATATTTTTCTAAGGCCTTCATTCTTCTACTTTTTATTTCTTTGATTTTTGAGGACTGCTTTCACTAAATATTTTGTATTTTGGATATTCAACTCCCGTTGGTCCCAATATATGTACCATTTTCAGAATCATATACATTCCACATGAGAATACAATATCATTTTCTTCTCCATTTGGATTTTTAGATCTCATTACACCTTTGAATTTCAAAATTTCAAGCTTTTCCTATGCAAATCCGCAAATTCATCAATAGTTGCACCAATAATTTCATAATACTTATTATGGTTCCAATCTATGATATTGTGTTGACTGACTCGTTTTTTCATCTTCATATTTTGGAGTATCACCAGAGGGCGCAAATATCATCGGACAATTCGCGCTCTGGACTTGTTGTGAAAACACCAGTCCATATTTCGATGTGATTTTTTTTCTGTAGGAAGATGGGGATTCAAACTAGGTCCGATACTATTTGAAAAGTGTTTTTTTTTATTATTCGCCAAATTCGATATGTTCAGGAATATTTGTATACTTTTTGTATTTCATATTTTTGAAAATAAAATAGTATTTCCATTAGCTGGATCACTTATCTACTTGATGAAGTCAATAAGTCATGAAAATATTGATTACTTTACTTTATGACAAGTCTATAGAGAAAGAGTGCTATTCGTTATTGCTCACTTCTTCAGCACCCTCTACTTCAAAATTTAGACCTTTAGGATATTACATACAGTATGGTGGAAATGTATGGAATAAATTCATTATCTCTAACGTTTATGAATTTTAAGGAAAATCCCGAGACAGGTCGATTTTTATTTTCAAATTGACATCTCTTGATATACATACGGAGTATGTGACGTCATCCGCGTAGTTGTGGTGACGTCATCGATTATTTTTTTAAATTAGAACATACCTACCCCGTCCATTTTTTTTTTCGGAAGGTATATTCATTATCTATCTGACGGTATACTAATATTAGGAAAATAAAGTAATACAGGGTGAGAAAAAATTATTTTAGTTAATATTTACAACGGAAATCGTTACAATAAATAATCAAATTCGTGACGTTCTGCAAGAATACAATGTGATAGACAGAGAACAAATCATTCTCGAACTTTGCTATCGTTTCTGAATATATTTGTGAAATATTCACTCGTATTCGTTCTTTCAAATTATCTGATCTTTCCGGCTTCTTACATAAACTTTTCTCTTCAAATAACCTCTGAGGAAAAAATCGAGAGGAGTTGAATCAGGAGATCTAGTTGGCCATTCGATTTACCCTCTCCGACCTATTTAGGTAACTGTGTACATTGATAGCATAATTATTAGCTTGTAAATATAAAATAATTTTTTCTCACCCTGTATCACTTTATTTTCCTAATATTAGTATATGATCAGATAGACAATGGAAACATTTTCCAGAAAAAAAATTCTTCCTATTTAAAAAATAATCGATGACGTCACCACAACTACGCAGATGACGTCACAAACTCCGTATGTATATCAAGAGATGTCAATTTGAAAATGAAAATCGACCTGTCTCAGGATTTCCCTTAAAATTCTTATGCGTTAGAGATAATGAATTTATTCCATACATTTCCACCATACTGTATATATTTTTTTGAATAGATTTAAGAATTCCTATATTAAAATGCCATTAGGTAGCATCCTGTATATATAGTGTCAATACCCGATTGCAAATTATCATTCAGTTATACAATGTTAAATACAACACGGTTTCATATTTATACTGTTCCCTCTCTACTTTTACGTATTGAGATCTGTTCAACATTCAAATCATCGCAATGATAAATCCTAAATCGATCCCCGATAAATAGAAGCGACCTTTGTCGATAGGTTTCTATTCATTCATATTGTATACCTTCTGGGTGTATAATATATAAATATTCTTATTTGAATATCATACATACCTATTCCTCATTATGTATGAGAATTTTTTCATTGTGAACAATTCAGAATATTTTTATTTTCCACGCAATGTATAATTATTTTATACATATAATATACCATATTTACTAGCAAACCTAGCAAACTGATTCATATAAATTTCTATTTCCTATTCTAATTTCATAATATCACCCGTACTATCGATTGTATCGTGTTTATAATCTACTTCGTTGAGTTTCACCAGGGGGCGCAAATATCATCGGATAAATCGTGCGTATTTCTGACGTTGTAGAGCCTCGGCTCTTGACTTCCTGTGACGATACTAATCCATATTTTGATCTGATTTTTTTTGTGTAGAAAGATGAAGGTTCGACCGAGGGAGGATGCTATCTCAAAATTGATTATTTGATGTAGAAATATTTTTTTTTGATTCGCCAAATTGGCTAAAAATTTGCTATGTTCAGATATATTTTTATATCTTTTCTTTTCGAAATTTCGAAAAAAGAGATAGTATCCTCCCTAGCTTGATCCTTTATCTACATGATGGGATCAAAAAATCATGAAAATATTGATTGGTTTTCAAATGAGAAGTCAAGAGCGGGAGTGCTGCATTCGGTATTCTGCGCGTCCCATTGCCCACTCTTAAGCACAAACTAACTGCGAACTGAAATTTTCTTTATAACTATTAATAAAAAAAACTTCCATAAGTCGCGAACTTTATGTGCGACACTGTATATTAAAACAATAAAAAAAAGTAATCGAGGGAACGGAACCTGAGCCTAGCTTTTGAGGCAAATGCGCTGTCCACTACCGTATTGTAGATATTACAGATGTTTAGTGAAAGATGCTCTATTCGTCGGGGCTGAATATGAGGATGCGTAGAACACGCGTCGGGGCGCCATGATGATGACACAGTCTCTATTTAATGTTGCCAAACTCGGGAATATGGCACGTCGTCGTTCACAAAAAAATTACCAAAATTACAGCTGACGCCACATTGTATATTTTTCAATGCAGAGTTTTGAGAGAAAGTTTTGTGGTATGTTTTTCATATTAATATAGGTGGTTGAATATTTAATGTTTTCTCAATTCCCGCCTTGCTCAATTCATTATTGACTTTCTCCAATTTTCTGAGGTGGAATATCTAACATAGTATCACTGATCAATCGGGGATCAGGAAATTGAATAAGAAATCTAAAATATGGTGGAAGTTTTTTAATCAACAGCTGATAATATTAAAAATACAATTTTCTTAATGAATTCTCATCAATTCATGTATCACAGTTCTCAATTATACTTAATTATATGAGCAATTCTTTTTAGAAACCTAACTACACAGATAAATCTGTCCACATAAAATAAGGAACAACTCTAAAAAACTACTTATCAGACATCAAACTGAAACCAATGTAAACACTAATTCCATTCCATTCGGTAATAACAGAATACACCAAGAGACTGTTAATAAGAAGATTTCTGCCAGCGAAAAACAAGGAACAATTTCATTAGCCAGTTAGGTCAATACCCGTTATTCAGTGTTCTGCGAAGAATTCTACTCTTATAATAACCTATTTTTCTTGAAAATGTTTTGTCTCTCACAAGGAGCCGTCATATTGCAGTTGGTAGCAAAATTCGAAGTTCACTCTCACAAATACTAACATCTTCGTACTCAGAAGTTAACTTCAAAGATTCCGTGACGAAAATGAGAAACCGAAACTCCAGGCAAAACTTACTCAATATACCTACTTTTAACGCATCATCAACGGAATCTTATGAATTTTTTGCATTCCTGCTCACAAAATTGTCAAGTACGTTGAATTGGTATATGAAAAAAATATATAGATTTCCAAGTGTTAATTTAGAATTCTTATATGTACAGTGCCTGTACGAGGTCCGTTCCCTTCATAATTTTTAAACCACCTGGTAAATCGCAATGAAATTTTGAGGGCTCGAATTGGAGATGAAAATCTACTTATTTATGAAAAAATTACAGCTTTCGAAGTTTTTGAATAGCCACCTTGAATTATTATTCCATTTTCGATTTGTACTCATAATTCTTAACAGTGACATTCCGGTTCAAAATGAAGTATGAATTTCGGTCACTCCCGGTTAAACATTGAAAATTGTGTTATTAATTTGTAGTTCAATACAAATTTAATTGAAAGCAATATTCGTGTTTTTTGTTGGGATTGAAATGACCAATGGTCACTTTTCAAACATTAATATTTGAAAAACAACTACATTCAGGAGTGGAGGGTATCAATGAGAACAAGAATTTGGAGCAATTTCGAATATGGACAGGAAGTTTTAGTTGAATAAATAATTCAAGATGACGCTCAGCCTCCATAGCTGTAGGTATTTTTTTCATAAAAAATTTAATTTTCTATTTTAGTTCGCCAGATTGTGTTGCTATATCAATTGGTTGAAACATGAGTAGGGGAAATCGGACTCAAGACGGGCACTGTATACTATCGAAAGATAAAAGTTGGGCCAAGTCGAGACAATTTTTGATTGGTGATAACCATTTTTGATTCACGAGCATGCTCAATCTGATCTGATATTGGAAATTGATGCCGTTATCAGGATATCGACTATGCAAAGTAGGTAATTAGTTTGAAGGACTTTATGAAATTAGAAATGAAAGAATCAGCCATCATTCATTCAAGATTTTTTGAATATATGTATAATCAATTTTCCTGTCATTTTTCAAACGTTCAATATATTATGATAATCGTGATTATATAGTGAATTTCGGAATAAAAATTGCGGAAGGGCCCAACTATACCTCTAAATAATATATAGGAACTCTAGTAAAATGAAACCGGTTGATATTCGAGAAACTGCATTAACTTTTGCTACGAAAAGTTTTCACTCGGATTTTTCCACATCATTGCAATTGTCTATACTTGTTCACTCTTTGATACAAAGCATTCACCGATTCGGAATCGTCTTGGTTTTCGCACAAATAATATAACCTCAATTTCTTCTCCGAATGGCATTCGAGAATGCCCCAGTTTTGGTAGAGTTTGAGGGCGTTTTTGATGGTGTCCACTGAAACGCTTTCAGCTGAAAAAAAAAACATCAATGAATGATCAACACAGTAGAAGTTGGTTAGCAAGGGTGTCGAAAAGTGGAGAAAAATGGGTGTTGAAAATATGAAATTATAATAGTATATTATGATACAAGTTTTATAAGACGCTATTTTGTCGCACGCGTTGTTTGGAGTACGACGAGCGAAGCGAAGAGTGCTCTAAGTGAACAAGTGCGACAACGTGTCTTATAAAACGTGTGTCATATGCAATTTGTTTAATTTTGAATTGATTTGAAGAACAAAAAGGATTTAATATCGATAAATACCAAAAACATATTCGATTGGTAACTATGATGACATTGAAATAATTAAAATCTGACTCGTAAGCGTGGAGCCCAGTTTACAGTTGAGCTATTTTGACTATTGCAATACCAGCGGTGAAAAATTCAATGTTGTTATTGTTTTTATTGGTCAATTTAAATCAAATTATACTCTGAATTGAAATTTACCAATTAAAACATTGAGTTTTTCACTGCTAATATCACCAAATCCAAATCGCTCAGAAGTAAACTGGGTCTAACTCTTCTGACTTTCATTTGACAGTTCGATTGTACCAATCTCCGAATAATAAAAAATGCGTATCGAAATAGAGGCTATTTCGACACGCATTTGCGTTGCACAATAACTTCATTATACAACCAAAATAGAAAAAATTATTTTTGAACATCTTGGTTTGTGGATAGCTAATCTTCAAACAGGACATTTTAGAAAATATATCACCTGACAATTTAGATTTGTGTTGGATTGCTGTGTGAATCAGATAATAATGCTAGACTTCAACTCGAGAGAATTTTTGAAATATCCGTAAAATTTTACAGTAATTATTGAAACTCAAGTGGTGAAATTAATGACATATTGAATCAAGTGGAAGATAAACAGTTGAATCAGAATGAAGCTATGTGAAGGAAAACATAAATATATTTCTTCTGTTCAATCTTAAATTTTGTTATGAGATTGATGGATTTCATCCTACTTGGTGAATTGTTATGTTTATTCCACTGAAATATGATTATTTTTCCAAATAGAGTTATCAGTCCTATTGTCTGGTCTGGTGTTCATGATAGGTTATCAACAGAATAACTTTGAATGAAATATTTGAATAACATTTTCTTGTTAGATGTATGAACAGAGTCTAGTGTATGGTTTTATTTTCAAGAGTTTTCAGAGGTTTCAACATAAATTTTGCGGCATCACTCCAAATCAATATGATATTAAATATTGCAATGAATATCTGAAGGCGAAGTAGGCGATGCAAATTTGGTACAGAATTCATATGTATTAATTAGAAATGAAATGAATCTGAGAATCGATCCCTGGGTACACCACAGAGTACGTTTCACATCGAAAGATGGTTATGGAAATTTGTAGCAGATTTATTATTGATTAAAGATCAAAATGTATGAGATAAATGTAGAAATTTTTGAATTGAGTTTGTTTAAATTTTTTCCACGACCAGTAGATATACTGAATGTAATAGTTCCGATATCATTTATAATGATACGATTAATGAAGCGCGTATTCGCATGACGCTTGACGATCGGTCGTGTTTCCACTCGTATCGAATTTTCTTCATTTCAACCTTGTTACGGTACAGTTCATTCGGCATATTGTGATATACTTAGTAAAATGTTTTTTTCAATTTTATATCTCTTATGTAATGTTGCTAAATTCTCATTATATTTTACTCGAAATAAGTTGAAAATATTATGTTAATAGTAATGTACATAGTAATGTTAATATAATGGTGGGTTTTCGAAGCAAATTTGATGATTGAAATGATAACACTATTGTATGCATGCGTCGAGACCCTGATGAAGAAAATGAAGTTGAAATGTTGGAATACATAGTTGAAATGAAAGGCAGCTGAACCGCATGAAAGAAGAAAATGCTCTCATAATGAGAAAAAGAAAATTATAAATAGAAATATTAGACATGGAGTTACTTTTGAAACAGAAAAATTTCGTATAGAGAATTCATATTGAAGAGAGTGCGAAAATATATATATTAGTGATGGTTATTATTATGCTACATTTGATTATTGACAAAAAAACATATATGTGTTGATTTCATTGATTCTCGGTTTGAAAACTAACGTAGTTCCAACAAGTAATTTCATATTTTCATAGACTGTGAATTCCTTCATCCTCCATTATTGACTTCCATCATTGGTTCTTATTTAAAAATATTGAAACATTCAGTAGAAATCAAAAAAATTGGGTTATGATGTCTACATAATCCTGGCTTGAAATATAAAGCCGCCGATTGCGGCCGCTTAGAGTTAAGCGAGCTCAAATGCTTTCGTGGATACAGTGCATACAAATTCGTAACGGTAAGCGAGCTTAAGCTTTAAGCTTAGCTTAATAGCATACGACCGTAAGACATTCCAAGGTACTTGGAAGTTCCATGAACCTTGCATCATAGCATGTATCAGAGATCTCCTATGTTACACAAATTACATAATGTTAATGTTTCTTTCACATATCTGTGTTTACTGGGTGTGTTTACAAAAAGTATGGAAAAATCATTGTTCTCACAAAAAAAGTTTGGGTTTATCTGGGTTAAAAAAAGACCCTGTACTAGAGGTCGGAAAGTATCGATACTAATAAGGTCAGTATCGATACTCATTGACAAATGACATTACCATTGATAGTTAACGATTCACAACATTGAAACATTCATTTTCATTTTTTGATGGTTCTTTTTTCCTTTATACGAGAAGATGTGCAATAACTATCAAATATTTGCGCGCACACTGCAACTTCTGTATCTTCAAAGCGAATGTTCAGAAAAGTTTCTTCACCTCCAAGTGAAGTCGTCACAAATCAAAGAATTTCGATCATATTTGTGAATTAAAATTCAAAATTTTTGACATTAGAACTATCAAAAGGACACAGTGAATTAGACGTAAGAAACAACTGATTTTTGGTCTCATGGACCAAGATTCCTCACTCGATGGGAATGCAAATTTTCTTTTCGGTATTAATTTCAATGTTTGTCCCCACCCCACTTGAACGTGTACTCTCAACGTAAGTAGACCTAATGTATTTAAAAATAGCAAATTATTCCTGACCAATAATTGCATACGAGAGAAATCAACTCGACAGAATAAACATTTTTATATTTCATTCACATGACACAAAATACACCTGAATATTTGGGACCAAAAATCTTCAATCCGTTGCCTTAAGAATTGAAAACTATTCAGTCCGAGGGACTTTTTAAAAAAAATCTTAAAAAATACCTACTTGACAAATGTTTTTATGTTTTAACGGACTTACCTAATTGCATATTAGTTGTAAGTTTTTTTTTTGGACAATTTCAATATGATGCTGTAATGTATTGTCTATGAAAATAAAGGATCTATCTATCTATCTATATCTATCTATCTAACCTAACCTTAGTGTACTCTTGTAAAGGAGGCAGATCAAATAATAAAAAAATCTATTATCGATACTCGCCAGTATCGATACTTTCCGACCTCTACCCTGTACCCACTTTAGGTTCTTTCGTCTGCTTTTCGGTGTCGTGTAATCTACACCAACTGATTTTCAGTGCAGTTAACCTAATGTTATTCATTCTACACCTCGCGAAACGAATGCTCAAAAGCGGTGCAAAAAACACGAGGTGTAGGAGAGTGCTACACTTTGCATACAAACGAAAGGAGCTTTTATTTCCACAAAAAAAAAACACCCCCACTCACCATACTCCACAGCGCCCATCGCCAGCTGCGCCAGCAGCTCTCTCACCACCAAGGCGACCAGCTCCTCCTCGAGCATCTGCCTGCCGACGAGCGTGTCGAGCGCGAGCGCGGTCACCGCGTAGCACTCGATCATCGGCATGGCCGCGGCGCGCAGGCCCCGCAGCGCTTCGGCGGCGCTCGGGTTCGGTCGGTACACGCGCGGCGGGCTCGCCTCGTAATCGCCGCCGTCGTCGTCGAACTGCCTCGCTATGCGCCGGCTGCGCCTGCTCAGCACGGTGTCAGCCTCGTCGACGGCGTCCTGAAATGGGGACAGGGGGTTACTGTGGGATGTTCGGTGCGCTCACACGTTACCATCGAGACTATAAGGCCTGAACCAAAGAGTATAGGTTCTACGAACAAGAGGGCCAACTCATCGTATTTATGAATGAAATAGTAAAATAGTATCGATTGGCCTTGAAGTGGGAAAAATAACCATTGTGAATGGAATGGCTACGTGATTTGATTGGCCGTTAGGTCAAATGACTCTGTCTATGTCAAATTTCACAAAATGACATCGTTCGTGAAGTTTGGCTTACATGATGCCGTTATCTGCTATTAACTGCTATTAACCTGGCGTCGCCTCTTCGAATTTTAATTGGACTTTAGATAGCTTTCTGTCGCCCGAATTAATTCCTAGCCAATCACAAAACACTTCTCTAAAATCATGAATACTTATGAATTGAGCTTTTTACAATAGTTTTTCAGAAATAATTAACTTATTTGGCAATTTCACTTCATTATATAGTAATTACAGTGTGTTGAATTGACAAGCATGAATCGTCCTTCATCACTTGTGAATTTATAATTGAGGACATTTTGCAGATATATCCAACTTCACAGAAAATTGATTTCATAACAGCACACTTCAAGAAGGATTTCCAGTTGATCTTGACAATTCATCCAAGAATCTTTTGGTGAAATCGATAAAGATCAATTACATGATACACCTCCTCCTAGTTCAAGTATAAAGCAACCATCTAATTTGAGAATTTTATTTCACCAATGCATCATAAGAAATGTACAAGAAGGAATTATTACTTCAAGATGTTCTAGTGACCTGCCCAATCTTTTTCCTTATACTATACACTTTGATATTATCAATGCCCCTTCAGCATATTCAATAAAAACTTCTCTTGATTTTCAGTTCCTCTAAATTTTTGTACTAATTTTCAGATCCTCTACTGCTTCAGTTTGACCAATGTCCAGCATTGCTATAGCTAAAATATGTGATGTATATGTAACAGAATTATTGAATGATATAAAAATAACATAATTCTGTAACTATATCAATTTACCTGCAACCACTGCAGAACTGAAGTGATATTTGTATAGGTACTTCATCTATAGCTTTCGAACTTGCTTTGTGACTATCAAATTCCACTGCATTAATCAAAATATTCCTCAATACAGAGATAAGTTAGTGGGTAAATTATATGTGGTGTCGAATAAATAAAAAACGGCAATCTCAACTTATTCAACACAAAAGTCTCTAGTTATGGAAATCATCCATTCTCAAAGTGGCCCCATTTGAATATTGTGTGGTCGACCGACTTTGAGTTTTTCATTGGATTGAACAAAAGTCTCTGTTTATCAAAGCAATATTTTGAGGTTATGTCAAATACATAATAACAGCAACACAAGTAAAGATTTCACCACAAATGGTACAGCCAAGGTGGATATAGGATGGTGAAACAGCTTCAAATTAACAATCACTAGAATAAACTGTAGACCTTTGCCTACTTGATTTCATACCGTAGTAATATTTCCTGAAATTAACAGAGATGGCGACATACCTTGTGTCGGTAAAACAGAAACTGTGCTTCTGTCATCTTTTTATCAGTTTCATCTGTTCTAGATGAAAAATGATTGAGAAGAGTCAAAATATCAATATTCATTCAAGATTTATCGAAAATGCATTGTTTTAATGTCGTTTCAAGTCACGTCTGTCAGATGTGAACCACAGAAATACGTAAGCAACAGAAATCTTATTCGATAATCGATCTTACCGCCATCTTCTTTCAAGTCGTGAATCTATTATTACCTTCTCAAACGGTCTACAAGTTTTTCGCAGGAACAATTGAAGAGCTGTTTCACCATCCTATATCCACCTTGGGTACAGCCCAAAAATATATCCAGTAATCGTCTCCTCATGTTATACATTCACTTTTTTCCTTAAAAAACCTCAGATGAAAATATAGCAAATTCCTTCAATCACTTGACAACACGTTGTGAAACATATTTCAATCGTAGTAAATTTTCAAGGCCATTTGGTAACATTCCCGCCTTTCTCTGAGTCAACTCTCTGGTTAGTATAACCTATTACTTTGTGCCTGAACGCTCCGCGGTGACGTCACGCAAGTGGACGAACAGAGACTCGATACGATCAAGTGCTTTATGGTGCAAAAGGAGACCGCGTATTTTAATTTTAGTTATAGATCATTTTTTGAGCCAATTTTGATGGTTTTTTGAAGGGCTTCTGGTTTAAAGAAGATGCCAGTCGTCAACTGAGCCCTTCTTCGCATCCCATTCGATTTTTTTTCAAAGCAGAACATATACTGTATTATGTGCACAACTATTAAATAAATATTGTGGAGATGACAAATACTTATTTTCCTTTATAATTGCCACAAACCGATAGGTAGGTAAATTGAATTGATCTTTGTTTCTTTTCATTCCACTGTTCAAATATTTTCCAATGTTTCATTCCATCTGCCCAAATGAAGGGCATACTTACCTACAATTTTTTTATTATATTCATCATATTTGATAGTATCTAGTAGGTAGTATAAACGACTTGTTTATAACACATCACATGCCTTATCGAAGAGTTAGCACACTTGAAGCCTTTCTAACAGATAACTGAATGCATCAGATGGGAATTGATCTTGTATAATTTAATGCAAATAAGCTTGCAGACAATTCTTTGTCACTGGACATGATGATTTTCATCTAAAAACAAACCTAATACCGAAAAAATAAAAATAATTGGAAAAGCGCGCTATTTTAGTATGTCGTGCTCTTTCTTAATAACGCTATGAACGATGCATTCATCCTTGTCAGTAGCATGGACAAAAGTCCCATATATGCCAGCATTCTTGTGACGTAATCAGCTGCTCAGCGCTCATTGGCCAGGAGTTACCAGACAACCGTATCTCTATAAACCGTGGTTCTGAGTATGTTAAATTTTCATGTCCCAAGAGTTAATTCAAGGCATAACATGTTATTCTACCTCAATGCCCCTAGAACGAATGTACAGAAAAATTCACCCTAGTTCAGAATTTGCAACAACTATAATGCAATCAATCATAAGTGTGACATCTTCTCTTGTAGCATTGCTTCTTTGAAAAAAAATCAGATTTTGATATTATTTTTGTGTACTCTTCAGTCTTTGTATAATGTCTCTTCTTTTGTTGTATTTATTAGCTTTTAAATTATTTTTAACCTTTAATGTCTCCCGCCCTGTAAATGGATTTCTGTTGGGCGATGTACAATAAAAAAAATAATGAAAAAAAAACACTACATGTATTTGACTTATTCCATATAGAAAATCTTCCAGATGACAGTGATGAATAACTATAAATTTGTTTTTATGTGATTTATTTCAATATGTTTACTGTTGATTTTATAATTATTGAGCATTTTTTATTACCAATTGAATCACAAAACTTGCTGAAATTCAATTTTCGGCAGATTTCCAGAGATTTGTAATGAACAGAAGATGTCTCGCAAATTCACTCAAAACCAACGATTCAATACATTCCATATCCTACAGAATATACACTTGAAATATACAATGAAATTCTAACATTCTTCAACTGTTCTCTTAAATAATCGACACTACTGTCATCCTCCAGCCAGTAGTCAGTCCAGAGGTCAGCATAATATATAGAATATTATCATGTTTATATTGACAAGTCTGTTGTTACGTGAATGTTTCATTTCACATAGACTTCAGTAGTAATACCACGAGTCAGGAGTCAAGTTTGTAAAAGGAAAAATAGTCCATCCAATTGGAAATATCAAACCTAGTTGGACGTAGAACGTCTGGTAGACTACGAGCAGAAAACAACTACATTCCTGACAAATAACACGCAGAACATTGAATTATATCTGCACGTAGTCCATGCAAAGATTCACAATGTGTATGCAGATAGCAAATGTTTCTTCCTTCCTAAGACCTGACAAATTCACATCGAGACAGGCACGCTTAACAACCTACAGACCGGTTTCGAGCTTATTGGCCCTCATCAGTGCAGGGTAGTCAACCGAATAGAGACCATGAGATATGCAATCGAAGCGGTGCTTGCCCCAATGCATTTTCGTCGTGTCTATTTGACCACACAGGGCCGCGTTCCAAAATATAGTTGGAATTAGCGACATCTGCGGCAGAAGAAAGAAACACTCCAGAAACAAATCTCCCATGTCACAGAACATGAGAGTGGATGATAGCTCGACTAAGCTAATAAATGAAGAATGATGAAGCCATGAATTGACACAACATTTAAAGGAAAAATAGTCTATCCAATTAAAATTTGTCTTGTCGTTGCATGGATTACGAGCAGATATAATTCAATGTTCTGCGTGGTATTTGCCAGGAAAGTAATTGTTTTCTGCTCCTAGCTCGTAGACATTCAAATTAAAACTATGTTTAATATTTTTTTGTCCAATTAATGGCTTTTTCATTCTTCAGTCAAGTTTGTGTTATCGATAATCCGAACTCGACTAGAGCTTCTAATTGGTTGATTTGACAAGTATGTGAAATAGTCAATGATTGTTTCTTCACTGATCATTTCCAATTGTCAAATATTTGAATTTGGCGAGTTTGCTGGTGTGAACCGGGTTATGGCAGCCACGCCATCCACTGTATTCTTAACTGAAACAGAGTATATATCCTCTTCATTACCTTCTACATTATTCATTCAATTTTACTCGACATATTTGAGTGAAAACCCCAGTCTTTCCTAACTGTAAAACAGAAAGATGATTGAATCGGAAAAAAATTGCGTAATGGGGAATTCTCCTTCGGACGATAATGAAGTAATTCATATTAAATATCTTCAACATGACGTATTTCAAACTTACCATTTCAACCTTTTTCCGAATAAACTATTTCAATTGTTTGAAAAAAAGAGACTTTCAATGGCACCATTTGGCAACATCGACTGCAGAATTTCATAAATAATAAAGGACAACAAATCCATTACGTTGATTAGGTGAATAAAGATAATTATATTTTGATCAGGTCAGAACACAAAACTTATACTACCAATAAGTTCTGTGGCACCTAACCATTCTGCTTATTTCTGTTCCATGCTCCTCAAAAGATATGCTAGTCAGTTTTGTAGGTTATGTTTATATTTGACTTGTGAACGGATTGGTGTTTTTATTGGGCTGAAATTCATGATTTGACTGATTATTTTCATACATTAGCAGTTTGATGCATGAAGTATGCATTGACATCAAGTGTACATATCCCAATTCATCAAAGATCAGGATGTGTTCAAAAATGCAGACCTAGTGATTAAAGAAGTCCCTACGGACGAATCGCAAAGTAAATGTTTCATGTTTGGAGTGAACTTCTCCCTCAAAGATGAAATTTATAAACCCTCAACCTGGCCAAAAAGTGTGGCATATAAGCGGTTCAACTTCAGCAAATTTCATAGCT
Organism: Chrysomela aeneicollis; assembly: GCA_029955515.1. Taxonomy (NCBI): domain Eukaryota; kingdom Metazoa; phylum Arthropoda; class Insecta; order Coleoptera; family Chrysomelidae; genus Chrysomela; species Chrysomela aeneicollis. Next base: position 20,113,148 of record JARUHQ010000003.1, on the reverse strand, counting down.
ACCAAAGACGCAGTGAGGATTTTTGAATAAATTTATCTCTAGGTGTCCATCAAAACCAATAGAGAATAATATAAAATCGAGAACAGACGATATGGACTGCATCACAGTAATTCACCACAACGTTCGGAGCATTGGAAATTGTGTCAATGAATTGTGTGCAGTTTTAGAAAATATACAGGGTCATAAGATTTTATGTGTTTCAGAACATTGGCAAACTTACGATCAACTCGACTCTTTAGGAATCCCAAATTTGAAACTCATATCGTGTTACTGCCGCCCTCCTGATCAACATGGTGGTGTGAGCATTTATTGTGATATAAACTTCAAAGTGAAAGCTATTAGTGAACTTAACGACTTATCTGAATGCGGAATTTTTGAGTGCTGTGCCGCCGAATTCTCATTTAATAAATACAAATTTCATGTTATTTGTATCTATCGCACACCAAATAGTGATGTGAACATATTTTTCTCGAAATTTGCTATACTTCTAGAAATTTTAGCTGAAAAAAAAACACATTTTTTCATCGCTGGCGATTTCAATATCGATTTGTCAGTGCCATCAAATTCTTCTAATGAATTCATGGATATACTGAATTCTTATAATGCTTTTGCCACTTTAGAAGAAGTTACCCGTAAAGTCAGTAATAAATGTTTGGATAATATAATAACCAATTTTATGAATGAATTCTCAATCGAGAATTTGGAAACTTGTATATCTGATCATACAGCACAGGTTTTAAAATTTAAAGCACCATGTAAAGTGAGCACAGAATGTCATAAAATTAGATTATTCTCAAATGATGCCATAGATAGTTTCTGTACTGATTTGAATGATGAACGCTTTGAAAATATATATAGTGCTGAATCGGTTGACGCTAAGTATAATGCATTCATGAATAGCTTCTTAGTATACTTTAACAAACATTTTCCTCTAAAGAAAATGCAAGAGAAAAAAAACACATTTATTTTCCGAAGTTCAGATATATTAGCTGCTAAAAATGAAATGTTAACACTTCAAAGATTGTCTCTTGATTTTATGCAATATGCGAATGCTTTCAAAGCTGCACAATGCAGATATAATAAACTACTGAGTGAAGAAAGAAACAAATATTATGAGCAAAGACTGGCCAAATCACAAAATAAATCGAAAACTTCATGGCAAATAATTAGTGAAATTACAGGTAGCAGAAAAACAAAAAATGATCAGCCAACTTTTAAAAACCTGATTGGAGGCGCAAATTCAATGAATGATTTCTTCAATAAAAAAGCATCTAACTTAATTGCAGGTAAATTACCACAACCGTATAATTATTCATGTGATATACCTTATAATAATAATAATTTCACTTTTGTCTCAATCACACCACAAGAATTAAAAGAAGTAATGAATGAAATTGAGAGCAAAAAAAGTTCCGGATATGATGAAGTATCTACAGCTTTATTGAAAAAATGTTTCTCCTCTATTGTTGAACCCTTATGTCATATTATCAATGCATCACTTCAATCTGGAGTTTTTCCTAAAAATTTGAAGTTTGCCATAATCAAGCCCTGCTTGAAGAAAGGCGATGTCGAGTGTTTTGAAAACTATAGGCCCATCAGCCTCCTTAGCTCATTCTCAAAACTATTTGAAATTGTTGTATCTAGACAAGTTGTATATTTCTTCAAAAATCAAAATCTTTTCAGTAATAGCCAACATGGTTTTCTGGGTGGTAAAAGTATTGAAACGGCATTATTCGAACTAACTAATAATATATACAATTCCTTAGACAGCGGAAATGTGGCCTGTGGAATTTTATTGGACTTGTCCAGGGCATTCGACTGTATAGACTTCTCAATTCTTTTAATTAAATTAGAACACTATGGTATTCGGGGAATTGCTTTGAAATGGTTCAAATCCTATATAGAAGAAAGGAAACATTCAGTGAAAATTAGAGATGAGAGAGGTAACTTTCTGCGGTCGCATGCTATGGATGTGTCCATGGGAGTGCCACAGGGTAGTGTTCTGGGTCCACTGATATTCATAATTTTCTTGAATGATCTTGCATTACTTTCTAATCAAGATAACACTGTAATCAATTATGCTGATGACAGCACCCTATTTCTCTCCGCACCTGATTTTCCAAGACTTATTTCGAATGCAAACGCCTCAATAACCGAAACAGAGAACTGGTTCTCAAACTCCAGATTAGTGATGAATCCTGATAAAACTAATATAGTATTCTTCAAAACGAATCAAACTTTGCCTACACCTGATAACATCATTCTCAATCAACAAAAAATTATACCATCTAAATATATCAAATCTCTGGGTATTATCATGGACGAAACTCTAAAGTACACGTACCATATGAATCATTTGTGCTCGAAGCTAAGTAGGAGTTGCTATGGCATCAGGGTATTAGTGAAAAATGCAAATATCAGTACAGTCAGAACATTTTATTTCTCAAATTTTCATTCTCATACACGCTATGGCATTATTCTGTGGGGAGGCTGTAGTGAAGCTGATAGGGTATTCAAAATACAAAAAAGAGCAATTCGCATCATAAAAGAACTCCGGTATTTGGATTCATGTAGGAGTCATTTTAAACAATTGGAACTACTTACTATACCGGCACTATATATATTCGAATGCATTAAATTTGTATTTCGTAACAGGCATTACTTTGAAGAATACAAAATACAACACCTACATAACACCAGACATAACAACTATAATTTACCCGCTCACCGACTATCCTGTGTTGAACGAGGTGCATTATATTCCTGCATTAAATTTTATAACCATTTACCTTCATCTCTTAAAGCACTTACAGACTTCAATTCAGTAAAGAAACCACTATTGAAATTACTCTATGATATTGAACCTTATAGAACTGATGACTACCTGAATCGCAATACATTATAATGATACTAATATCACCTACATCAATTTCTTTTTTGTGACTGGCTTGTACATTTTAAAATGTAATAAGTGCAATAAATTATTATTATTATTATTATTATTATTACATAATGATAGTGTGGCCAAATGTGAGTTGTTGTTCTTCTAGCCAACTAGGCGCCGTTGCCAAATTGTGAACTAGAAACAAAGCGATTTGAAATTTAAAACCCCATATTTGAAAGATTGATATAGGTAGTTTCCGCAACAAATTCGAAAAATTCATGAATGAATTTCATAATCAATGAGTTCATACTTGCATCTGCTGTAATAAACCGAATTGAGGAATATTCCCCATTTGATCCACTACAATATGTTCTTTTGAAAACTGGAAAAAAGTCAATTGTTCCTGAGAACTTAAGTTTTTCACATGGACGCCATATTTGTATGCATTATTCGTCAAAGTTGGTTCTTGAAGATAGTGAAAAATGCTTCGTTTCAGTAGTTGAAGAAAAATATTATACACAAATACGAATACAAAACAAAAACAAGTACCAATGAGATAGCACTACGTATTTTCTATCACGAATTGATAAATAAATGCTCACACCTAGAATCGGACAATATTATTAGGAACTTAGGAAATTGAAACGATGATGACAATTCACTCAATACACATTTCAATCACGCAAAAAAAAGGATATTTGGAATGAACGATTTTCGCCACGCCACAGTAAAATCTTCGGCCGAAGTCCGTCCACCTCAAACGTAATAAAAGCACGATCCGACTCACCACCAAGAAAATCTGCTTCCTGTACACCAAGTCATCCATGCAGCTGCCAACCACCTGCTCGAGGCTCTGGCACGGCTTGCACAGCAGGAACTCGTGCCGCACGATGTCGCACAACTCGAGCACACCTTCCACCAGTTGGCTGTGCGCGACGCCGCCGTCCGGAGACGCCGACGTCGCCGTCGCGACGGCCACCAGAGAGTCGAGCGCGAAGTGCGTGACCAGCGTGTTGCCGTAGTAGGCCAGCTCGATGACGTCGGGCAGCAGGACGACGGGTCTGATGACGTCATCGCCGTTGGATTTCTCCTTGCGCACAAGCGCCGGGCCCAGCATGTCGACCTGCGAGGTGAGGTTAGGTTGTTGATGTTAATTATAGTAGGCTATGAAGTTTATTTTTTCACATGAATGTTATTTGTTTATTTCACCTCAGATACAGGTTGCTATTGTAATGAAGTGTTTTTCAGCGACCTTCATTACTACAGATCGGATACATAAAACCCCTGGTATATTATTTGAATCATTAGTATTTTGCTAGGTAAACCTGTTGTAAAATATTATATCTGATATTTCATTCCTGTTTTCAAGATTCTTATGTTTAAATTGTATAAAAGCAGGGGCAATGATTCGATATATAATTTTCCAGATTATTTCATTCATGCTAAAATACACGTTTTTGATTGGTTGAAATGATTGTGTTGATAAGCAATAACACCATGTTTTCGATTTTGTATTTCGGCTCGTAGGTAGTAGGTGAGATGCAGTAACGACTTACCAGTTGCAATCTGTCATATTATTTTCCGATTCCCTGGTAAATGAATTAAGAGGGGAGATTCACAAAATCCCGTAAACATACCTTTGTTGCTGATCGGGTTTCTGCCGAACGGTAAGTCCGATAGCAAAAACTATGATATTTTCGTAAACAAGAAAGTTGAATCAAGGTACTAACCCCTTTTTGGACTTGAAATTCGTTTTTTTAAGAACGCTATTGACGATCAAAAAATGTAAACAATGAAATTTTTTTGTCACAGATTGTGATAATATTTCAAAATGTCCTACCTACTATATTGAATTATACCCTGACTAAATATCAACTTTCAAAATGTAACTATTCAAAAGAAACCCAAGAAAATGTAAAAAAAATGCATGAATTCACTAATTCTTGTCAGCGTCAACGATGAAGTGAGTAGAAAACATCAAAATCTAGTATGATAATAGTTCAGCCTTTGGCTCGAAGATGGCGGCTTAGTAAGTAGTAATTGAATAGTGGCTAGAAGATGGCACTGATGACAGTCACAATGACGAATATGTCTTAGACCAAGCGAATATCTTATTATAATATTTCCATTCAAGGTCGTGTGCTTTTGTGTACTGTTTCTCGCGAACAGGGATACGCCGTCCAACCTATATCGATGTTGCCAGATATACTCCTCTCAGTAATTATATGTTCATGAAACGTTTTCCTGAATGAAAATATTTGAAACATTCTGAAAGAACTTTTCGGAAATTCACCTGTCTAATATTTCATATCACAAAATGCGAGAAAATAAAAACATTTCAAGTGAAAACATTGAGACCTACCTACTGATAGAACGTTTCAAAAATATACAGGGTGGCTCACGACTAGCGCGACGAAGATTTATAGCAAAACGGCAAAACTTCTGAAATTTGTGTCACTTCAATATAGTTTGTATTTTGATAAAGGTCATATTTTGAAATTATTTTGAAATACACAGTATGTCCCAAAAAGTTTTTTTTTTTCGTATGGATCTCATAGATCTATCAAATTTGGGAACTGGCAGAAAGATGAAGGGTTTTAAAAACCGAGATTTTTCAACTGGTCAAAACATCTTTACTTTTGATTGACTTTCTGTTGATATTCATTTAAATCACATACAGGGTGGTTTAGAATTCAGAATTCTCATCCACCCTATATTTAAATGGATTAAATATCAGTTGATAGTAAATGAAAAGTTGAGATAAGGACATGTAAGCCCTTTCAACCAATAATGAATAGTTGAAAAATCCCGATTTTTCACACCCTATATATCTGAAGTCGTTCCATATAGACCCCAAGTGTGACAGATCGATGAAATAAGCTTTCCAGGAAGAACCTAATGAATTCACCAATTCTTGTCAATAAAATACAGGGTGTTCCATGGGAAAAACTATAACTTATTTGATATGCCCCAACTTTCTGGAACATCCAGTATATTTCAAAACAATTTGAATTATAGTGTTCATCAACGTACAATCTACTGGAATGACAAAAACTTCTAAAGTTTTGCCGTTTCGCTATAAATCTCCTTCGCGCTAGTCCTGAGCCACCCTGTATAAACATCTTGGGTCCAATATATAATATGATCCATCGATGCATCCATGCCACATACCTACTCGCAATGGATACTGTTTGATACTGTTGATAATAATCTGAATTGTCTTATTTTTGAAATAAAAAACCGTGGATAGAGTAAGCATTGCAATCAATTATAGTGTGTTGTAGGAAAATAACCAACTCAAAATGAAATCAAGGTGACAGGTAGATATTTCAAGTCCCTATACTATAAGGCCTATAGGATGAAAAAGTAGGTACTTTTACTTGCTTCTACTCTAGGATATTTCAGCACCTCGAATTTCATGATTTTTTGATGAACGGTTTCGGGAATACTATTGAGGAAAAACCGTCTTCCGGTTCAGGGTGCCCTCTTTTGAGGAGCCTAGCTGCCTAGCTCCTTTCTTGGAATAATTTTTCAACAAATATTTATAGGAACTTATTTTCAGGATTAAACCTGAAGAGAAATCACCCCACGGATTTCTTACTAGAAAACACTCTTTATAAGTAATAGTGACATAGCATGGTACATTGCAGTCCTTATGCATTATAGGTTAAATTTTATTCAAAAAGTAAATTCATAAGTTCAACCAATCAAATATACCTACACTATATTCGTAATTTCATAGATGCGAACAGCAGGTTTGGCAACATTGCACAAATGCTGATGGTAAGTGAGGTTTCGCACATGTTTCGGTGTTTTCGACATTTATCAGAGCCGGACCACAACAATTTGGCCATGAGTGTAAATTTTCTTGATTTTCAAATGGAACACCCTCAATATTATTGCATTTTCAGAATGTTGACAGACTCGATTTTTTTCTGAGTTGAGTATTGTTTTCAATCTAGCGTCCTGAAAAGAATCATTGTAGATGAGATCAGAGATATTGTAAATGGAAAAAATCCGCGCCAGCTCATTTAGTTTTCAAAACATTCGAAAAAAACTGAATTTTTGAATTATCTATTTTATTTTATTCTTGCTTTATAACTGGAGATAGAAAACAACTGAAAGCTACATTCTGCGATCTTCAAAATGGCATTCTTAGATTTCGAGTTCGAGGATTTGTCTTCTTGCAGCCATCATCAACTTTCATTTTTCATTACGAAGGTTCATATTTCGCCATTTTTTTCAACATGGACTGACTTCTGAAATACATGGACACTCAAAGAATTGATTTATTTCATTTATTTATTATTGACGAATTTCAATCGCGAAAGGGTTGTTGATCAAGTAACTATAAATGATGTTGTATTTCAGGTGTCGAAAGGTCGAACTCACGATCTAATAATGTTATTTTGTAGATAGCAAAATGTGGCGATGAAGAAGTTCTTTCAGTTGTTTTTGTATCTACAATAATAAAGCAAGAATGAAATGGAATAGAAAATTCAATAATTCAGTTTTTTTTCGAATAGTTCGAAATCGCTATCGCGAATTTTTTTTTCACCATAGTAATTACCATAAAATCCCACAACTCTGACCCAATTTGAAGTTCTTTGTATCTCTTACGGTTCTCGAGATCCCAATAATGAGCGTCGAATTTGAATAACCCTGTATATGAATTTGTTTGTTTTTGAAGCTTCGTTTCATTCATAGGACGAAAACCCTATGGATGACTTTCTTTCAGGTTCGATTTTGATGATAAAGGTTTCTTCCAACGTAATTAGATTTATAGTTACAATTTCAGTGGAGCCCCAGTAGTGGGCAACTTTGTTCGTGAAAACAAGGGAAAAAATGCTAACCTTTCAATAAGTTTGAGATTTATATAAATCAAACATTTCAACATAAAACTTTTTCTTTCTGCTGAAAAATCATACCTTTATAATTGAATGAAGAATAAAAATGCTCTCTCTATAAATCAATATCTTGATAACCACAACAATCAAAACAATGTTACATGTTGCACATTTTAAAATAAATATCAAATAATATTGGTCAAAAAACGAACTTTTCTGTTGACAAAATTCAATATACTGAGCTCCAAAACATCATCTTTACAAGTTCTATCGCCTATCAAATATTCTGGATGCACGCATTACTGGGCAAAATCCACACCTACGCCGACCCTGTACTTCTAAAATGCAAATCTCACGATTTGTTCGAGCGACACCTGTTGAACTCTGCTAAAACTAGCGAGTACTATGAGCTAGGAAGACATCTCCTGCTTCGCCTATGACTTTTCGATCCATGAATTTTTATTACGATATGTTCACAGTATGGACATCTATCGGAAATTCCAGCAGCACTGCTGAATCCCTGCTCTTAATGCAACTACACCAAATTTTCGTCTGAACCATGATAAACACACACTATTAATATGTATCAACTTCATTTTCCACAAATTATGGATAATTTCAGACCTAATCACAAATTGTGACAACAATCAAAATGAATTTAGCTCAGTAGTACCTAGTGCTTAGGTAATCTTGCCTACATCATACAATGGCATAAATGTATTGTTGGTTGCATAACGAATCTTGTTGTGTCGAACTACAATGCATAATCAAAATAACTAATTCCATAAACTGTACGTTTAAAATAGGAAATCAGTAATTTTTGTTTCGATAATCATCAATACACTTGTTGTATTACATGCGAAAATCGGGAATATTGGTACAATCCTCATTATATTATTTATTCCTTCATTATATTATATATATTATATTATCCTCATTATATTATTTATTCCTATTTAAAAGAAATGTTATTCCTGGTATTTGTTTTATATTCTTTCCAACACTGTGCTACCTGTATTTTGGTTCATTTCTTGCTTCGTTTCAGAGGTCAAACAATGACCTACAATGTCAAGCAAGGACGACCTGTACCGTTTTTATCCTGACTTTTTGGAAAACCGAATAGTGCATAAATACCTCTGAACAACGAAAATGAGAGGGGTTAGTCCGTTAGAACCTGAGTGAGTGAAAATTAAGTTATTGCCGAGACGTGAGCCGTGATCGAAAACTCTTGTAGCCGTGTTCAATTTTGTATCCGTATATTTCGCCGGTTAGTTTTGTGTCGCAGTTTTACCCCTGTATCGTGAAAGTGCTCCTGACAACAGGATTAGCTGAACCGGTGATATATTTTGCTGCTTACAACCCAGAAACCCTGTAAGCCAGAATCCTGAGATATTGATTCGTGTAAATATTTCTGATTGTTCTTTATTTTTTTTTTCAATTAGAGACCGTGAAAATCAAAGTTTTCCCTTTCATATCTGAATCCAGTTTAGAAAATCCTGTCCGAGAATCAATATAACGCCCCAGAATATAATTTCATTGAACCAGAAACCAGAATTGCACTTTACCGGACACCCGTTTTGAACTGCACTTGGCCTGAATTCTGAATCGCTTTCCTGACTCGTAAAGACCCGCCGGATCTCCCGAAACGCCCTGTATTGTAAAATCGGAGATAAAATTAAAGTAGCACAATCGATTTGTCATTGAATTTGCTTTCTGTGGTGGATTTCCTGTAATATCTGTTTTGTTTCTTTTTATTGCTTCAAGGCTGTTTGATTATTTCATATTGTTCTGAAACATCTGACAAAGTGTGGAAAGTGGTTTTCATGAAATAAATAGGCTGAAACCGAATCCGATTTTCATTGAGTGCATTGTGTGATTTGATTTTGCCTGTAGATCTTATCTATTTAGTTATTTCGAATAAAACCTGTTGAAGTAAAAATTAGAAGAAAGTAAATAACATCTTTTTAAAGTAGCTTGTATTCCAGTCTAGTCTAAGTAGGTGTAACTACAGACTACATTTTCTTAAAAGCTTGATATCCTAGTCTAACTATCTGACCTCTGGGATATAGAGTAAATCCATACAATGCACCCCCACTGTATGGATTTACTCTGTATCCCTTCTTCACTGAAGCTACCCTAGGGCCTTCCAAAGAACTCCTAGTTCTGGAAGAAAGTGGAGCATACCACTTTATAAAAAAAAACTGGCGCTCGAGGCAACGCTCTAAAATAAATAGAGAACTAAGCCCTGAGGCCCTTTGTAGGGCTCTTTACCGAAAAAAAAAGCCTTACACTATAAATACACTCATATTGCCCTAGGGCGCAATGAGCGGGCGTTATGGAACATACCAATTCTTGAAAGTACGCCAATAATAATAATATTGTTTATTATGCATAAAAAGTACATTTTATACATAAAAGGAAAAGGGTTAGCCAAAGGCTATCTTCCACCGCTCCCAAAAATTATATAGTGTGTTAAAAAAAATGATAAATCACAAATACTATCAAAACAATGAGAAAAAAATTAACAAGAAAACAATGATACAGTCATATAGGTGCCAATAACTATTAATATTCTCAACATTCTATTGGTCAATTCAACGATTTCATTACAATACCATACATTGAAACTTAAATTAGCACTAAGCAGTAAGCAGCCGTGATTTTATATCTCTCTTGAATTGATGAATATTACGATATAAAAAGGGTAAAATTTCATTCAGATAACTAGGGACCCAATAAGAAAGGCATCCTTCAAATTTAGAAGTACGGTGCCTAGGTATGTTGAATGAGTTTTACTTTGAAGCAACTTAAACAAAAAATATTTCATCAAGTATTGGACTCTGTATCTCACATTCAGCACTTTCATTTAAAAAAAAAATGGAGTGACGTGTTCACCATATGGTATGCAGCATACCAATCGCATGCAAGCATTTTGTATGCGTTGTAACTTCAGCTTGTTATATTGCGGCAAAAAATTCTCAATACTCGATATGGGGGTAAATGAGAGTTTTAACTAGTCCGAGTTTCATTTCTTCAGGACCCTTGATTTATTTATATAGCGATTTGAGTTTGAAAAATGATACTTTGAAAATGTATTTCACATGTTCATTGAAAGATAAAGAGCTATCTATGGTTACGCCAAGAATTTTAGCACTGTCTACCCAGTCAATGTCTGAGTTATTGAGAGTGAGCCCAAAGTTTCTTTGAGTTTCAACTGTTTGTCCTCGAGATCCTATGCATAAAGCCGATGTTTTATTCGGATTGATTTTCAGTCCATGATGCTCCGACTATAGGAATGTATCATGCAAATCTGAGTTTATATTGGCTACGCAACTTTCTGTATCAGTATTATGGGAAGACAGATATAACAGTATATAATTTGCGTATAGATGTACCTGACGATGTGATAAGGAAGTGGGGTAATCAACTTCCCTGTGGTACACCTGAGGTGGTCTTTCAGGGATGACCGTGAATTGTCATCCAGTTTGACACTATGTGAGCGGCCTGTGAGATAGCTGGTCATCTATTTAAGAGAAATGTCATCGAATCCTATGAACTTGAGCTTGGCAATGAGCAAATCGAAATTAACTAAATCGAAAGCTTTACTTTGATCAAGCAGTACTAAAATGGTGACTTCTGATACATCTCTGGCTTTCGCAAGATCGTTGATTACTTTCAAGAGGGCAGTGTTCCGGTCGGAAAACCTGAAGCAAAGGGAACTGGCACCGATTTGGAAGAAATTTTCACAGATGCTCCAGAACACGAATATAAATACCTAGCAATAAAAAAATTACCGCGAAAATTTTGTAAAATTCGATCTCTTTTCAGACCTATAAATGTGCTTGAAATTTCACTTACATCGTCAGTGAGGAATATGTTAGTAAGACCAAAACAATGATACATTGAGTCCCAAAATTGATTCAACAAGAAATTTTACCATGAAAAACTGCAGAAAAACTTATTTTTACATTTTCCAATTCAATATTTCGAGCATAAGATGCAATAATCGCAATGTCAATTTTCACGTCACTGGAGAAAGCAACGTTGCCACATTATGGAATTCTTATGCACTCATTTCCTGACGAGTCTCCAGAAATTTTAATCACGACATGGATGATCGGCTGATTTCTCTCGAGCAGGAAATTTCAAAGCGTTGTATTTAGTTAAAATTTGATAAAAAGATACGTGAAAGCGCTATTGCCGTATATTTATTCAAGGAGACTGATGACTAATGACATACTAACCTATCAATGAGGGCATACATAACTATATGGTGCATTTTTGAAGAAGGAACATAATATAAACAAAAATTACATTGAGATAATGGTAGAATCTGTGAAATTTTCAAAACTTGGCAGCGTTGCTCCCGATTGCTACCTTTTATATCATTACCGTGACACTTGACGTTGCACATCATTGAATTATCCAAATATGGAATATAATGAATGAAAATTAAAATATCTCTATTTAGAGAATTTCCTGATAAAATGTTTTGGTCAAACTAACATATTTCCCAATGCGATGTAAGTGAAATTTCAATCACATTCATAAGTGTGAAAAGAGATCATCGAATTTGACAAACTTTTTGAAAAAAAAAATAGGTTCGAGGCGTTTCCGCGGAAAACTTTTCATTATGGGGAGTTTATATTCATGTTCGGAAGCTTCTGTGAAAATTTCATCAATATCGGTGCTAGTTCACTTTGCTGCAGGTTTACTATTACTTCAAATATGAAAGCAATAAAACGGTAATATTTTTAACATCTACTCATTGTTTTGTGTGAGCACCTACCTAGACAGTTACAACAATGATGTCTTACTGATACCTATCAAGTAAACTTCAAAAACTCATTTTTTGTGTGTAAATGAATGAGAAAATTAATTATTATATACTATTTCACAAGTGAATTTCCCGTGGCTTTAGTAAGATGGAACTACTCAATTACTATTACTAACAATGAAATAAAAATAATAAAACGAAAACGATGTACCCATTGTACATCGTTTTCAATTCACATATATCTCCTCTCCCGCAACTTCTTTATTTTAAACTTGGTTGCAAATATAACTCGGGATTTTCCTGTATTTGGGGAGGTTTATAAACTTATTTCGGTTTTTTTTCTTGCCCAAGAGGAACAACAATGATTCATAGTTTTTTGAGGATTATTGTAATCCCAACCAACAAATTGAAACTTCACAATAAATTTATGGATAGTTATATTCGTCGAGCTTCCTTTCATTCCGAACTCTATTTCTGGTTTCGGAGATTTTATAGGAATTTTTCGTGAGAAAATTATTGGAACCTCCCATTCCTGCTAATTACTCTAACACGTGGCTCATGTCGATTTTGCCAAATATTCATTATGAAATAGTGGTCATGTTATGAGTAGATACGGAATATAAACTATTTCAGATATAAATTTCATATTTTCGCGCTCTCACTTCGTGATGATATAAATATAAGTTGGATACTGAGGCAATTAGTTTTAACGACAGCAGATATCATGCCCATAAATCAGACACGAGCGGGTTTGAAGTACATAAAAAAAACTAAACGTTCCCTAATTTCCTATCCTCGAATGATCCGCCCATAATACATGCTTGATTTCCCTTTGATAACACAGTTTCCAAAAAAAAAGCGTTTTCTATTTTTCCACTCAACCCCGGAGTGGACAGTTTCGGGTGCCAAAATTCCTCGGCCAGTATCAACAAAATATGTCGGTTGTTCCATAACGTTATTTTGATCTTCGTTGATGATATAAAACCATTTGAGCAGTCAAGGCCGTATCAAGGACTTTCAATGTATATTCAGTAAACAAATTTAATCGTTCATTGTTTCGTTCATAGACATATCTAATAATTATTAGTACTCACTGCATATGTTATGACATCTATGGAATCTCCCGAAAAGCCTATATCTCGCCTTGCATATTCCAGATCCTTCCTCAAATCATCTAAAGCATTTACCAGTTCCTCCATACTAGCCCCCTCTCTGAATTTCGTTAATAATAAATACGCCAAAGCATTAGTCGACATAACGGACGTTGATTGAGCACAGTCTGTAAGAAACAAAATAAGGAAACAAATTAAATAAATCACAAAATTATAAATCCCACTCAAGATTTTTCCTATAAAATTCCAGTAAGATAGACATAATTCCACTTCAGATAACATATTTAGAGGAGTTGCTTGCCCAAGTCATGTAAATATAAAATAAATGGGAACATAAAAAATAGTCATATCATAGCTATCAACAGATACATAAACTCACCATAAATTATGTGTTTGGAGATGTCCTCAACCAAACCTTTTTGTTCTTCGGATACCATATCGGTGCCATATAAACTAATGACAGATGGGTTTGATTTCAAAATCTTCTGTCCATTAGGTGGCTCAGTTATTTTTGACTTCATATTGAACGTCCTTACTAGTTCCTGCAAAAAAATCAACCGTTCAACAAAAGAATGCCCTGCCAATCACCCTCAAAGATATTTCGGAATTCGGAATGAAAAATAATGAGATGGTTGGGAAATTTTACCTAAGGGTGGAATATGATCAAGTACATTACCCTTAGCGAGAACGGTTGGTTGAAATCGATTCTCATCATGCCGTAATTACTGTTCAGCACTTTCCAAATTCCCTTGACGGCATTTCCGAATGTTTCCATTTCTTTCGGTTTGCCAAGTTGCTCTCTGACGAAATTACCATCCACCAGTTTCTCATAATTCACACTGACAGGGACCAGCAAAGCATCTTCAATGCTACCTAGATGAAATAACAATTATCGTCTAAGACGCCTTTCAAACATTGTCAACTATTAATCTCTTTACGACCAGTACCGAATGCAAAAATCCTAAAATTATTTCGAGTAAGAAAAACTCTTGCTCCTTCGGTATTTTGCAAGCATTTCGTTCCATAAAATGGTACAAGAAGTGAATATTCCATAAACAAAGTGGATTGCCGTGGACTTTAGAACTGTCATTGTCAGATGCAGATATCAAGATGCGGCAGTGCCGCAATGACACGACCGTACGTATAACGATTATTGAGATTATCCATTTAATATTGACGCTCGCCCGATCATGAAAGCTGCTCGTGACGTCATTTCTAAATTTTTCAACAGGAAACATTAGGTGCCAAAGCAATGATTTAGTGGGTCAGATATGAATTCTGAGGTGTATGAAAGGTGTGCGTCCCTTCTTTGCGATAACACGTCTAACAAGTTATTCGTTTACGTTCTAAACAAGAAACCTATGTGAACTAAGGGGCTAAATTTTGCACGAAGATACTATAGTGGTGCATTAATGATGATCTTATTGTATTACTGCAAATAATGATATCATAATAATATTCAACGATTAGCTCTATCTAAATTACCCCTTAGGGGTACGCAAGCACATTTTGGTCCTTCGAGCCAGATTGTGCACTAAATTCTTCTTCTGTCAAGTGCCAACGAGCCTTAGTGGTTCAAGTGACTCTGTAGATAGTGAAAAAGGGGAGTGTTACGAACAGTGAGAAACATACCATCGAGAAAGGAATCAATGAGAACGCTGAGGATCCCGTACTTGGGCATGCACGGCTTGCCGGTGCGCGTGCGTCCGCCCTCGAGGAAGAACTCGAGGTTGTGGCCCGCCTTGAGGCAGTTGTTCATGTACGCGTGCAACACCGTCTTGTAGATGATGTCCTTGCGTCCCATCACAGGGTCGATGCGCCGTTTGATGAAGAATGCGCCGAGGCCTCGTAGCAGCGAGCTGTCAAAAATCATCACTTATATAGTCGTAACATAATGTAGATTATATATATAGTATATTATCTACCGATAATGTAAATAATATCAATAAATGAAATCAGTCATAACTCACAAACGGATAATTTGAAGATCTAAAATGATGAAATTAGAAAAAATACTATATTATACAGTATACAATCACTGAAACCCGTAAATACACTCTGCATACGAGAATTTGATGACGATGATTACGTCACATTTTAAAAGAACACTGTATTGAACAGAACGTAGGAAGTATGTATAATGGATATATTGGATACACATGAATATCAATGAGTATTTACTTCGATAAATGGTTTCCCTACAAGATAATAATATTCCTTTTGTCAGATGTTTTCAATAATTCGAATAAATCAATCTTCATGAATATTTATTATCCCCTTCACCATCCATCAAACGAACTTCTATACCAGCTGACCAAGATACAAACAATATCTGAGAGACTGAAAATGCCAACTCTGAAGTTTTCCAAAAACGAATTCAATCTACAAGTAATCAAACCCCAGTGTTTACAGAGAGATCCAACAGTGAACCCAAGACGGAAGTTCCCGGAAAACACACTATTGGAATGCTTCATGAATCTACCACAAGTACCTATCAGAAGACTCAAATTCTTTCAAAATTTCTTTCCTCACAATTCATTTTTTTTAACCAACAAAATACAATAATTCCATATCCTGTACATTACCATCATGATGTTTGTAAACTTATTATAATAACTGTGTAACACAGGCTGAAGGACCTCGGTCGGTAGCCTTTTGGGTATCCAATAAAGCTCGCTAATTATTATAATTATTTATTATCTATTATCTTGATCCATTGCATTGAATGCCAAGGTTTCTTTTCGAAAAATCGTGATCATGGTTTATTTATTAATAGTATTGTTTTCAATCTGTCATGCAGTTGACATATTCGAGATAGGCTAAGCCCTCACACTCGCCCTCACATCAGCATGTCCAGTTCGAGAATACCTCAATCAAATATTTTCTAACAGATCGATTGGTAGATGTGGACCCAATCAATTGCCAGCAATATCGTTAGTTTCAACCTCGATTATTTAAGAACTAAACTTTATTTTGATGAACCTGAGAATATTGAGGCGCTATAAACAAAATGGTTCGTCATGAAATCAGTGCAATAACCCTAGAATTGACAGACAACAAGCCTTTGTCACTAGATTGAGGCATTGTCTCGCAGTTAGTGTACAGCAATTTGAACATTCAATTCTATTTATAAATTTCCAGGGCTATGTTATTTCTTAATAAATTTGCTGTTTTTTCAATTCATTATTTGGCAAACATCTCCGTCATTCAACAGATGATTCAGACAATATTTTTCGTTATATTAAGTATAGATAAATCTACAGATCAAGGTATTACCCTATTACCCACTTGGTCATTTTTAAATTTGGGGTTGCTATTCTTTATGGTTGAAGGGGCAGGGGATTGAAAATTTCATACCCGATAATGGCAATACAAAAATGTCAATTTCATGGAAAATGTTTGTAGAATATAATAATGAGAATGTATCCATTCTTTGTGAAAAGCACTGTTATAGTTCTTGAGAAAATAAGGAAATCGTCCTTAGCATAGTAGAACACTAAACTATTGTAGTAGAACACTACTAGATTTTCACTAATTGAGGGTTACAAATACGAACAACAACACGTGTTTCGCTATAGCTTTATCAGGTGGACTATTAAACTATTTTATCGTATCATTGAAGATCGATATATTATTATATGAAATTTTATTAATAATTATTAACATCATAAACGTGCCAAAACCTTAGTTACTCATAATACATTAGTTACCATAATTCACATCAGTTACGAAAGTATAATACATAAGATACAAACATAATACGTTGGATACGAAATAACATTTGTTTATTTTTTATTTTCATTTTATTTTGGCATCGTCGTTGTCAATGATACGATAAAGCTTTGAATTCAACTCGATTATTAGCGATCTCGGACATTGCGGTTGTAGGCTGCCGCCTCGTAACCTAGCAATGTCCTGGACTATTATAAATCGCATAATAGACTCGTTACATCAATAGCTATAATATAAAGCTGTAGTATAGCGAAACACGTGTTGTGGTTTGTAACCCTCAATTAGTGAAAATCTAGTAGTGTTCTACATTAGTTTAGTGTTCAATTATGGATTTTAATCATGGATCGGCCTCATCTAGTCGAAACTCAGCAAAGTGAATCAAAAATGTAAAATAATAATAATGTGAAAATTTCCATTAAACAGGGTCCTACAGCTCTCCTCTTATCTAATAGCTCATTTGTTAGTTAGAATTTTGATATTCTTTGAACTTCCTCTGTATCTTGAGATGCATTTCAAGGAAATCGTTTTTTCATCGAATTGTAACGTGAAGATGATATATTTTCTTGATTGCATATATCGGTAATGGTGGGAGATACTGTTATGATTAAAACATAGAAAAGTTGCGTAATATGAGGACCACTTACGTGGCTATTGCAGAACTTGCAGAAATTAATTATTTTCGAAATATTTGAAGAAATATTTCAAAATTGCAATTTTAATTTCTGAAGTTGTTTTAGTATTTATCGAAAAAAAAGTGTTCTTACTCATTGCAACTCATTAAAACGTTAAAAACTGGTAGCAACTTGATTAGGAATACCTGCTCATAAAACTTAGTGATATTTATATGTTTTTATCTTAATAGATGAATTTCAATTGAGCCCTGGTTTTTCAGGTGAGTTGTTTTTATCATTCAATGCACTCTAATGAATAGAAATATAAATTAATATTTGAAAATATGAAATATCAATGTTATATATAAATGACATCTTGTCAGATAATTATGAAATTGTATTTCAAATATAAATTGATCAATAAATCGTAGCAGAAGAGATTTTGTTATTCAAACATCTTCAACCTTTCGCCGATCGGCTCCAGTAACGTGCTTTCTGAACACAATCCATAACAATAACTCATTAATTTCACCATCAACAGTTCTAGCATGATCTAAATAAACGACTTATCAGCTACTTATGAATCAACGATTTCACAAAATAATTCCTGCCAACTTACCCAAAGAATGGAATTCTGAGGTTATCTCCCGCAGCCACCAAAGGCGAACGTACGTTATTGTTCAACAGAATGAACGATATCAAAATATAATCTAGATGAGACCGGTGCAGAGGCAGGAATATCAATGGAAGACTCGACTTTCCGGCTTCTTTCAACATCTCCACTTGACCAGGGTGGACGACAACTGACGTTAGGAAGCAGGGGAGCAGTTTGTATAAAACCCACGAAGTGAATCTGAAATAAAAGAATAGTTCAATACTTACAAGGTATTAATAGATGATTGTAACGTCGTAAAGACCGTTGAAATAGTTTTCTAATTAACAGCCTTCCATATAACATAAATGTTCGAACCATTTATCGATCAAACATTTTTATAAAAACTGCCTGATGGTGTTTTTTAAAATGTTTTTGGTTTGATACATATTTCTTTATATGTGTGATGCCATTAGCTAATTCATAATTATGTGAATTAACTCAAGAATATAGTAATTGATAACCTTAAACTTCAAGAGTTCTCAGATTTTTTTCAGAATGCTCATCTAGTTTTGGGAGTTGCCATGGGTCACATGAAATCCATCTCTGTATCAAATTTCAATTTACATACTCCCAATCGATGATCAATTCTGATATCAATGATGTATTGAATATCATTAATATGATTACTGATTTCATTCAACATCAGCTATATTCTTTATCTTTATGAATATGTTTTGAAGACCAGCTTCCGCTGACTATTCTAAAATTTTTGATAGCAGCATTTGGGTCCATTTTTGATTGGGAAATATTTTTAAATGAAGGTCTTTCGACTTGAAAGATAAGGAATATTAATGTGGATATAAAAAACACTTATCACTAGTAAACCCGCCAAATTCAAATATTTCAGAACTATGAAAATGTTAAGTGATGAATCAATAATTGAATATTCATGTTGCAAGGGTATAATCTGCAGGATATAAGATGCCTTAAATCATTGATTTCTAAGTGAATTAACAAATCTGCAGAAATAATTTTAATATGGAATTTCAAGAAGCACATGAGTGAACAATAATTATTCGTTGACGTATTCCAAGGATATTCATGATGAATGTTCAGTATGGAATTTTAAATAGAAACTCAAGTCATTATTCATTTTACTTGACTGATTATGCTTCAAAGGACAAAGTAAATCAATAGTAATTTCAATATTACACACACAAAATAATGAACCACTATACAAAATAATAATTTGATATCCCATTTCATGATCTTATTTCTTCCAGGTTGAGTTTGATATGCTTGGTTGGTTTCTTCTAATAAATTGTATTGAGCATTATCCATGAAAATAAAATATTCAGTTGAATTCATGTATTTTTTGTATGATATATAATAACAATAATGACAATGTTGGTATTTCATTTCTATGGACAAAAGCGTGAACTGTTGCAAGAATAGCTTGTTACTCAGCTTCATCCAATGCTTGCAGAAGTATCCCTCTGGATTCGCTACTTCCTTGGGATGCAACAGTGCCTTCAGCCTGCATCTCAGCGATAACTTTCCACATGATGAACTTAACACTGAGTTTTCCTATTCTATATGTCTGAAAAACACACTTCGTACATGTTTACCACAATGACTCTCTCTGGCGCTGGCACTATATGTACTCATCATGCAGATTGCATCAGGACCTGGTTCTGGGTTCTTTGTTCAAATTTCGATGTATGTAATAGATTTGGTGGCTGGTGAACCGTAGCGGCAGACTATGAAAACTGCCAGGTGTTAGTGAGAATCAAATTTATGTCCGGCGATAATTGAAATCATACTCCTCGATTAAAAGGAGGGTCACGGGCCGTACTTTCGACCATTCCGTAAGAGGTCTCTGGGATGACCACATCGTAAATAAATAATCATACGCCAGAAAAGCCAGTAGAAACCTTCACGTCCATCTACTCTTTCCAATTCGCGTTAGTCAGAAAGCGTTCTCAACAGGTGTCACCCCAAAACCTCATTTACATTGAAAATTACTGGGTAATATTGTTTTCGTCAGGACCGCATTGAGGAATATTATACTGCATATAATCATTTTTTCAAATCCATTTATATCGAGAACTCGTAAGATATAAATATTGGATAGTATAATTATTTCAAAAGAAATCTTATTATTATTGGAAGACAATAACTCGAGAATTACCAACTTCATATTTTCGAGAAGGTTTTCCAAATAATATGGTCACAGCATGGAAATACACCAATGAATCCTCGTAGCTCTCATTTCGAAATCACAATGTCGTACAAGGCCAAGCGATTTTGGTTTTGGCGATACTAGCGGTGAAAAATCTAATGTTATTATTGGTCAATTTCAATTTAGATTGTGATTCGAACAAAATTTAACCAATAACAAAATTGCAAGCCAAAATCACTTGGCAATAAACTGTGCTTGATGAACCCAAAATTTGGTAATTGAAACAAGATGTATGGTTTTTATAGGAAATTATGTATGGAACTTGGTGTATTTAGGGCCAGAGATTGAGGTTTACACAATTGATCCATCAAAAACTATTGTTTGAAAAGCCAAAGGTATATGTAATCAAAATCTAAGCTAAGGAGCGAAAATGTCAGTTCTTGATTTTGATTTAACTTGATTGAGATGATTCATCTGTGTAGTTTTATTGGACGCCTCAATTTATGTCAAATAATATCCACCCGTTAGAATACTCAATCTGCTTAAACTGTGATCTCAAACATGACGTCAGAGCGTTTTCTTAGGCACCTGCCTGGTTCTGTGAGAGACAGAGATACATTACAGAATTACCCTAGTTCATCTTATGCAAAAACCCTAAGAAGGCAACGCAGTGACGTATTTGATAGGATCACTTCGTAGCATGGGAAAAGAAACCTTGCAAAGTATAGCAGCACATCTTCCTTACTCCTTACTCATATATGAGAGATGTCATGCTGCAGATGTGTTTGCTTTTTTACATCGCAGCGATGCAACGTTTGCGATATCGCAGTTTGATTTCATCGAGAGATCTCTGAGATATCATGTTGCGGATGTGTTTGCTTTTGTACATCGCAGCGATGCAACGTTCGTGATATCAGTGTGTGATCTCATCGCGTCATCTCAGAGATGTTAGGTCGCAGATGTGCTCACTTTTTACATCGCAGCGATGCAACGTTTGTGATATCGCAATGTTACCTGAATGCGACATCTCAGAGATGTCATGTCGCAGATGTGTTGGCTGGGTACAAGTTCTAGACATACGAGGGTTGCTTTGCAACTAAGTTGGTGGTTAAAAACACTTTTCAAACACTTTTTCAAACATCAACTTATCTATGTTTTTTCCACTGTGCTCAAAATATCTGAGAATGTTCAAAATATTTTAGGATCTGAAAATTATCCGCTGTTCGAAAACAAACTAGAAAATCATTTAGATTGTATCTGAGTACAGACCTGAAACGAATCTCCGACAATTCCTACCAGCATCTCCATTGATGCCAGTTAGCGGATAATTATTTGATTCCCGGATCTTCTGGGACTGTAGCGTAGCGGCCTTTATAATATACATACACTAACATTATGATATTATGATTATTATTTATCCCTCAGCTAAATTCGAGTCATGAATTCCATTTGAAATATTGCATGAATATTATCGAACGTTAATCCATAATTTATAAGTAATTTGAAACTATTAATTACAATGTAGACTTTTTCGTTTCCAAGAAAGATATTCTTCGAACTCATATATTTATTTTGATATGTGACAATTTTAACAATTCCGTTTCCGACACTGAAATTAGCCTCCTCACAAAGAATCTGATAGTAGGAATAAGTGGTGATGGTCCAACTCTCCTTGGTGCTGATCCATACATTTGAAATATTTTCAGCGCTATCACCTATCGTGTTTTCAGAAAATATCTCAATACCTTTATACCTATCATTGCATTTTTGGATTGTTATATTTTCAATTGTTATTGAAATCAGGAGCTTTTTATCGCAAACAAAAGCGTTTGAGAGTAGAAAAAAAACAAGAAATTATTGGATTCATAGATTCATGGCAAAATGCATATTTTGTTTGATTTTATGATTTTTCAATTGCGAATTCATTTTAAATCAAGGCTACTTCTCTCGTATTCACAATAATTCGATATATGTATATGCAAAAATAAATTCTAATTGATTTATTTGGTGTGATATTTCTGTACCTAAATACGCGATATTCAGGTATTGATTTTTCAAATCTATTTCATAAGATTCAATATGATAGGTATACATTCCTAATGATTTTTCCATTGAATATCTCGGCCATATCTCAAGATCATGAAATTGCTATCGGAAATAACATGTCTACTGATCTCATATCTCACCAAGTTTACGAAGTCCCTTATTAGGTTAACAAAATAGTTGAAAAAGTAGAATCCCCAATAAATTTATTGTGAGATCAGCTACCTATCCTTCCGAAGATTGAATTTTCAAATTTGTAATTCTTTTCTTCATCGAGATTTTTGTGTATATTTAAAACTGAGTCTGAACACGAAAATCATCGTTTGGAAATTCCTATTTTGCTATTTTTCTTCAGTTGGTGCTCATTTTTTCAGTTGTTTCTCACAATTCATAAATTACACGAGAAGAGTGAAGGGCAATACAAAATAATATGTGGTGATTTATGGTAATTTATGCAACAAGCGCTCAGAGCATCTATTGATTGGTTTCTGCGCGCGGAACGGTTTCATTGAATCTGGTCTACTCCATACCGTATACGAGGAACAAATGAACAATAGGGTTCGTTTTCATCCATGATTTCTCGTTACATAACATATGAGTTTTTGAACTATCCCTATATATTCAATATACCTATTCAACTGAGATTGGAAATAATATAAAAATATAAATCAAAACAGTGTTCCGCAAATTTTCATTCGATCTTGAATTTTGTATGCAGAGTCGATTGATTTTCATATACTATATTCAACACATTCAACTTTTAGATTTTAAATAATATACGAATCATTATTTCTTGAATAAATTCTGTATGTGGGGTCGATTGTGAATCGAGAATTTACCTATATACACAGGGAGAGTTTACCTATATACACAGGGTATAATATGTGAATTCACAAGCAACCACGATATTCGCATTTCAAAAGTCGAAGAATAGAACCTAGATTCTCTCGGAAAAGAAAGGCAATATAGCGAATGCTTGTTCTCGCCACTGAATTCATCTGAAAAAAATAGATTGCTTGTAAATTTTTTCATATCTTCTATAGTTTTAAACTTTGAGATCTGCTAACGCTGTCTTTTCTGAGTTGAGTGGAATCAAAATAATATCCTATTGTTCATTACTCACTGTCACACGATAGTATTTGTGATGCAATTTCTACTTGGGTTCGCTAATTCAAACACTCAGTACAAAAACTAAACAATTTATTCTACTAACTATACCTATTATATAAATATACATAGTTCGATAAACAATAAGTCACTACCCACACTATTCAAGTATTCACTTTGAACGCTATTCGCTTTCTCGAATTATTGCAAATATTTTAGATAAGATTAGGATCTCCAATTGTCGCCACGGGCCACGGCAATAAATCATCCGCTAATTATTATGTCGGCATCTTTTTGATAATTAGCCACCGCGCTGCCGAGATGAAATGATTCCGATTTCACGGAAAAAATCCGTAACTATTCTCTTATAGATTCATCATGAATTTTCGAAATAAACAACGAAAGATGTACAAATTAAATTAGCACTTATCTTATTGGAAAAACAATCACCAAACATTTCTTTTATTTCCTAAAGAATTCGATCTTTGCAATTTACCTTACTCGTAAATTACTAAAATAATGAATATCGAATGCAAATAGTAGTCCCAAGAAGATCCGGCAAACCTGCAATTCATCTACGCATTAAAATAAAACACTCAATTATAGTTTTTTGCTGTCTGGAATTCTGCAGCGCCATCTCATATTCATGAAACGCTAATAGAAAATGCGATGGACATTACCGCCATCTGTGAGGCAAGGTCTGAACTACTAATTTCAAGATCCCTTCTCGCTTTATTGAGTCCCTGCTACCCATCCTTGATATTTATGTGGTCAATGGCGGTTTTGCTGTCAAAATTATTCGCTATATTCAATTATAGCCAAACGAATACATTTCAGAAGCTAATATTCCGGTCATGTATTACTATATATCTAACCTCGGAAGTGATCATAAATTTTTGTGAATCCAAAGCAAAAAAGTTCACAATGTTTACATATTTTGATCATCTACAGCTTTCTTTCACGAATGAGTTTCAACTTAGGAATCCTTCATCGACACCTCCCAACTTTGGTCTTTTCACTGGTCCAATCCATTTCGCAATTGGACTTACAGAAACTTAGAAATCGACTATTTACGATGGGTCTGCATGAGTCGCATTGTGAATCCCCCCTCTTAACAAAGCTCACGGTAAATATAATAGAAATAAGACTAACATTCAATCTCGTCGTCTTGGATTTTATTTCACTGTTTTTACACGGCCGTCGGTCAACTAACCACTTCCATTGTTGCGATGTCGCGATATTTTACATTGTGTAAACTTGTCTGGCTTATAGACCAATGAGAAGCGAAGAAAAACCTTCCCTATATCTTCAACGCTGTATTCTTAACTAAAATGGACTATAGTTGGATTGTAACCATTATGGTTAGTCATTTCTTTCTGCATTTACACTTCATTATAGAATCATTTTGGTAATATTATTTGAAATAGGAGTTGGTGGAGTCCACAGAACGTGGTGTTTAGGGGCCTGGTTAATAGTCGGTCGAATCCGAACTTGGTAGAAAGGTTTTTGCAGAGTTCAGATTGCCAGGGATAACGAATCTCGTCAGTCCTAGAAACCAAAATCGGTTGCTTAGAGAAGTCCAGATTTCCACCAACACCAAGGATTAGCAGGAAGGAATTACTTCTCATCTCATGTGGTCAAATTGCTGCAATATCAGGTGAAAGTATCCATTCAGTCTCTGTAATTTTGCTGGGAACATGTATCCCTATAACTAATGCATATATTCAATATCAATAACATAATCATAGTTCATATAACCATTCTGTTAGACTTGAAATAACTTAATATTTCATTTTATTTTTTGAGTCCAATGAGACTGTTCACCTGTGCCTATATGAAGGAGAAGGAACTTTTGTAATAAATATTTAGAATGTGATCTCGATTGAACGAGGTATGTTCAATTAACTGAAATGTTGTCCCTGTTCACTGGTTAAAACATCTGTCAGAGTACTTTGGCTTTTTATACCTTGAGATTATTTTGCTTAAAAAACTTAGTGGCACTATGTTTTTCGGGTGCCGAATTAATTTATCGATTAAATTGCTTGGCGGCAAATTTTAAATACAAAGGAGTACTACAAAGCACAAAATAGATGGAGTAGATAATTTCCATTTTCTATTTTAAAAAAGGTTTGATAATCTTTCTCCAAAATTTACTTTACTTACTTAAGTGTTTTGTCAATGCATAGATATTAAAAAAAAACGGTTGAGTTTTTTATTTATTTTATAGAAACGTTTTTTATGCATAAATTTCCTTTACAATCATTAAGGTTATATAAATGTTATAATTTTCGTTATTTTTATTTTGTGAATAAATAAAACGGAAATGAAAAATAAATACTGAATTCAACGACTCATGATGATGGATCACTTTGAATTGTTATAATTTTTTACCATAATTGGAGGCTAATTTATGACCTTATTGCCGAATTTTTTGCGCTACTTGTCAAAAAATCGTGGAATTCGCGCTAGCATATCCTTCAGCTGGCGAAACCACTCCTAGAAACATATATTTTCAAAGAATGTGAGTACACCATAATTTAAGGCTCCTTTGATGTGACTCTCAATTTAGCCTAATGGCCGAATTTTCTCTTTCTTCTTGGAAAAAAATACAGACTCTGTAGACAATAATATCATAATTGAAGATCATTCGGAACTTCTATTCCACCCTATCGCTATTTTTCTCAACTTTTTTTTTCAAAAATCGCCGGTATTGCTAGCTTAACCGTTGAGCATAACATAAAAGAGAAATTTCATGAAAACATCTGAACAATTTGAGGCACCTTAACGGCTTTAATCTCAGCCTAGGAAAAATTTGGCAATAATAAACTAGCCTAAAGTGGTTCTGCTTTCATTACTAAAAGGAGCCTTTGCTTCAGGATTTGCTTTGAACACATGCTTTTATTGCCTCATTATGAGTCAACGATTTGGTATTGACGAAATTGACAACTAGACCTACCTGTATTTCCTCTTTGTAGTCCTATTTATATTTTTAATCATTTTCACATGAAAACAGCCGCTCCGATTCGCAACTTATTATGAGTGACGTCAGACATATTTTTGATGAAGTGAAAATGTCTATTCAGTTACATCGTTGATATGCATTGGATCATTTGTGAAAATAGCAGTGTGTTCTGAGTATCTTCTCGCTTTCCGAAGTTTATTGATTCATAAAGTGCCTTTTCCTAATTCAATTTCTTTTAAAAGATACTCAACCTGTTTAAAAGTTTTTATTTATAAGGTTGACTTCTGATCACGAGGTTCATACTATCCTCGTCGATTTTTTTCTCGTTCATAGAGTCCAGGTCGAATAAGAATTTGAATTTATTATCCATATAATTATCACTCTCTCTCTCTCTCTCCTTCATCAAGAACTCTCAATATTATACATTACCCGATTAGGCAGTATAGGAATCAAAGTTTCTATAAATATAGCAGATCTGACGCTGAATCAGAACAAAAATATTAATATTATAATAACAATATCAATTTCTATCCATTATTATACAAGTAGCAATTGGAATAAACAAGGGGCCCTTGCAGAATCCGGGGCCCTGGGCTCAAGCCCCTATAGCCCCCCCCCTTATCCGCTCCTGCTGAGTCACCCGATTGAGCAACCAAGTGATACTGTCAGCGTCTACGGGGTGGATGCATATTATTACGAACCGCTGGCATTTCCGAGAAGGCCGGAAAGCATCCTCCCGACGCGTGACTCACAACAAAGGTATCGGTCGCAGACACATCGCTATAATTAGCGGATGATTCATTGCCGTCGAATATGAACAATACTTCCAGTTTAGCGAATATCGTTGTGATTTAACTAAGTGTCTATTGAGTTGTATTCAGTGTGTTTAGTGAAATAAATTGTTCAGTTTTGTACTGAGTGTTTTAAATTCACGAACTCAAGTGGAAATAACGTAACAATATCCTACATTTACCTCAGCAAGAAGTCCGACAAGGTGGACCGCATATCGAACAGCAGCTTCGTGGCGCGCCGCCGGTTGTCAGCCAGCAGCTTTTGGTAGACCTCCTCGTCGCCATCGGCGTCGCGGAACTGCAGCTCGGTGGCCGCCTCGACGGCTTGCCTCAGCCTGTCGTCGTGCAACGTCACATCAGCCACTTGGGCGTAGTGGAACTTCCGCAGCTCGCACACCTGGTGGAGGTGCGCGAACGGCAGCTGCCACAGGCCGGTGCGGCTGGATGGCAGCTGGTGGTCGAGGATGTTGCGCAAAGCGAGGGTCTCCGTCGTTTTGGTTACCAGGGATTCCTGCAAACGGAACGTTGTCTCTTGCTTCCGTGTGGTTCAATCGATGGATGCTCGGAATAATGAGGGGTTTCGAATTTCGAAAGACGTGCTATAGACCAGGGTTGATAATTTTTTACACAAAGAAAACTAATAGTAGGATGAAATCCATTGGAAAAGGAAAACAATATAATGTTACGAACCGTGCTTCCACGAGACCGGAAGTCATTATCTCGGCGGCCTGACTGGTCGTGATTTATGGTCACGCGATCGCCGTCGAAGCAATTAGCGGATGACTCATACCCGTCGCAGTTTCTCCAGAATGAACGGTATTTATCAATAACTCTATTGAATATTCAAGATTTCACGAGAATGAACTAGTGCCTATATAAAAGGAACGGATCGGCACGGACAGTCAGTATTAGTTTGGAAAGAGTCCAGTTTAGAAAGAAAGATAGTATTGTGAACATTGAGATTTGTAAAGAGAATATTGTTGTGATTTAACTAGGTGTTTATTGAGTTGTATTTCAAGTGTTTAGTGAAATAGATTGTTCAGTTGTGAATATATAACATTTGTTGGAAGTAGCTTACATAAACGCCTTTCAACTCTCGAACTTCACAACTCATATTGGTTATACTTGATTCAACTGATGAGAAAACTTATTTTATTATGTGGGATGAGAGCATTTCTGGTCGTGGAGGCAACGAAGTCGCATATTGTTTATTCAAATGGTCAAATATTTGTGATATACCTGTTAATGTAACCGAATTGATTGATTGGGCCGACAATTGCCCGTTCGAATGTTGATGTCATACTTTTTCATTCTCAAACATAACCAAAATTAAAAAAAAATAGTCAAGTTTTTGGCCACAGGCCACACGCACCTAGAGGCTGATGGCGATCACTCAATCATCAAGCGTGAGGGAAAAAAGGTCCCTCAAATCTGCGGTAAAAAAACGGTAAAAAAACCTTTCGATGTAATTGCAATGGAGACAGATGACTTCTTGATGATGTCATATGAAATATCCTATTTTCCGCACTAGTTGCACAATATACTATTAGAAGTGAATGGTGGAGTATTCTTTCACTTTGTTTTGTTTTGTGAAGAAAAAAAGAGTTATAGCTTCTCATGTCGTTCCTGATTCAAATTCTCAGGTTTTACCGATGAGGATTTTACGAGAGTAATCTTGACCGAAATATGAACAATAACAGAACAGAGGGGGTTGGGGGGTTGTGTGTACTGTGATATCAATAGGAAAAATGGCTACAGTACACACATTTTTTTTAATTATCACAAGCAAATTCTTGCACGTTTTCGGCGTCAGGAGAAATTTTGGTCACAACTTGTTTTATCAAAGACCAAACATGAACATTTCAAGGATTGTTCAGAGAATTCAACAATACATTTTAAAATAACATTGTAACTTAATTACATCATTATGAAAGATTACTTATTTTTTATAAATGCAAAAACGCATATGAGATATAATTCTGAAACACAAACAAATTGTTTCCATCAGAATATTTGGTTGGGTACCGTCGAATGATTATCAAGAATTCCTTGCTCTCTCAGCTGCCACCGAAATATTGTTTCGCGGGTTGATACGTCATCAATATATGTAGTTTTCAGGGATTGTTGATTTTATTTAAAAAGAAAGTGTGAAGATGTGATCTTTGTATGAAATTCAACGATACGGAACAAGTCCATTGCAAAATTGTTGTTCAAATACGGTTATAGAAGTTCAGAAATAGCACTTTATATTTACTTGCCTACTTTCGGTTTTGTATCATTGAATCAGGGTAGTACCAACTCTGTTAATTTAAGTGTTTAGAAATAAACAAGGCAGGAAACGAACCATTATCCAATGATATTTCAATGTTATATCATTTTCGAATATTTGTTTGGCCTGACAAGGTAAGACTCTCCAGTCAAATTTACCCGAGAAAGTTTGTGAATTGATAGGTGCATGTTGACTGTTTCAGTCAGGTGACATGGTTGAAAGTATGATAGTAGATCAGAATAGACAGACTATGGTAATCATAAAGGAGCATGGCTTTATGAGCCTGAAAGATACGATTTGGACGATAAAAAAAGAAAAGGGAGAGTTCGCCCACTTTTATACGATGTTCTGGATATATTTTAGGAGCTTTAGCGTATGTTTGGGGGCTGAACTCCAAACATGCGAATAATGCTTAATGACACGTAGCTCTCCATTACAAAATTCTAGCCAGATTCTTATTTCATCCAAGGGCTTCAGAGGAGAAGATTGTTTGAAGTGTACTATGATCCGCAAAGCTGTGGAAAGCACAGGAAGTCACGTTTAACAAATCGGTTGTATGTAGCAGGAGCCACCGGCCATTTCAAGAGATGAGACGTCATCAACTACTACATGGTATCACACCATATTCGAAAGATAGCACCATATTGAACAGTTGTAGTGGCAAACCATATGGCGGAAGTTTGCCAAGAATGGCAATTTTTGTCAAATGCTTCAGAGATTCCTCATGTTTTTCAATGAACGTCTACAAAACTCAATAGAAATATTCAAAGGGCGTATTTATGGGGTTGATAAGATACTTTGTTTCCATAAATATATTTTTTTTAAATTCACCTCTTCCAATCTACATACGATCCTTATAAACTTAATCTTCATTCACCCCCTTGAATTGAAGTTACCATATTTTCTAAGCAGAAATGAATATAGCTTTCTAAAACCAAGGGACTGTATATTTTCTGAACATTTGAAGTCACGATTTTTTTCGCTCAACTTGCGATGACTGAATAAGTTTTATACGAGGTTTTTGAATAAGTATGTATGAGCACCTGTATGATGCCTTAATCTCAATTTATGAAATCTGCTGCCGTAGCTACAGTTGACGTTGCCGTTCCAAAATGTATTGAGGAGATTTCTGACGGCAACTGCTTCAGCTGCAGGGTTTATAAACAGTTGAATATTTTCAACATATTCCATCTACGAACAGTAACTGCAGCGTCAACTGTAGCTACGGCAGCGGAGTTTAGAAATTGAGCTCAAGGGTGGATTTATAATAGTATATTATGATACAAGTTTTATAAGACGCTATTTTGTCGCACGCGTTGTTTGGAGAACGAACAGAGCGAAGCGAGAAAGTGCTCCAAAGGAACAAGTGCGACAACGTGTCTTATTGAACGTGAGTCATTACACTTCTTTCTATTTTTTATCAATTTGAAATCTTTTATTTAAAAAATTATTCAATATCGATAAATAACAAACATTTTCGAATTGTAATAATTATGACATTGAAAAATTTACAATCTGACAGACAAGCGAAAAGCCCAGTTTACTGTTGAACGATTTCGATTTTTGCGATACCAGCGGTGGAGAATGCTACAGTGACTCTATACAAGACAGTGGCGACAATAGGCCTATAAGCTCCGCCCACCCGCCATTAAGAGGCAAAATTTTCTGTTTGTTTACATTGGTTTATATGGCGTTTACTGACTAAATCTTCTTGTGCAGTTATATTTCCCAAAAATTTCGCAGTTTGATCACTACAATACACGTATAATATCAATAGGCAGTGATTTATCCAAAAATTTGACTGGTATGTACCTTTATATCCATTAATTCCTCTATTGAAATAACCATAACATTCTGTTTGTGCATATTACTACTATGTTTAATTCTGCATATTTCGTTTCAGTTTCAATATAAAATGCCTGGGTGTGCAGCTGTAGGCTGTTTCAATTCGGCAAAGAAAGGTTTTCTGATGAAAAAATTCCTAAATGACCCAATACACAGGAAAGAATGGCAATCAAAACAAAACATGACAAGTGGATCCCTACATATTCATCAAGATTTGCAGTGGCTTAGATGAAGCAATGGATCTCATTAGGATTCGATCTTGTGGAAAAAAATATGTGATGGAGACATCTTATGAAACATAGATTTATAATAGGAGTTTTCAGTGAAGTTTGAAAATGTTGTAAATATTATAATAATGTAATATAATTAGAGATTTCCAAAGACATCTGTGGTAGAACATAAATTATTCTCAGTGTTTATCTAATTAGTTGGTTTTTAGAAAGAATACCTAGTATATATATATATGCATCAGGAAAATAATAAACAAAGGAATACCATAAAATTATATCAACAAAAAAGCACATTGAAGTAACAACAGAAAATGAACAGAATAAAATAATCACTTCCCTTTTGCTAGCTAAGTTATTGCTATATTTTCAATCTGAAAGTAACATAAGGACTAATTATCTTATCCTTCAAATCATGACAATTTATTGATGTAATTTCAATGTTTTGAGGAGACATGATCATAATAATATTGCCTGAAATACTCTTTGTCAATAAAAAAATACATTACATATGTTCCCTACAGAAAAATAATTCTGTCTCTAACATTTCAAAACTGACAATTTGGTATACCATTTCAATAGGATTTCCATTTCTTAAGGAGCTAATAAAATCTTCACAAGTCTTAGATGTTTTTTCAATGCTTAAATTATATACCTACCCTACAATATTAAGAAGTGAATTCATTTCAATATAATTCAAATGAAACAGGGTTGATATATAGTTTCTGGAAACTTGCAGATTCATGAAAAAGTAGTAGTGGTTCTTTTTGCTCTTTATTTAATATGGGGTTTGCAAACGAAAATAAAGTTATTGGTACAACATCAGCTCTCAGTCTACAGCTTTCATCTTCTCTAGTTCTCTCCCATATTTCAGGTTCAAAATTTGCCTAAAAAAACAATGTATTTCTGTATATTTATAAAAGTATGTGAGTCTGGATGATTTCAACAGAATGACTAGTTACTTTACCTCACAGAGATTTGATGAATATGTAGGTATCCACTTGTCATGTTTTGATTGCCCATTCTTTCTTGCATTTTGGGTCTTTTAGGAATTTTTTCATCAGAAAACCTTTCTTTGCCGAATTGAAACAGCCTACAGCTGCACTCCCAGGCATTTTATATTGAAACTGAAACGAAATATGCAAAATTAAACATAGTAATACGCACAAACAGAAGGTTAGGTTATTTCAATAGAGGAATTTAAGGGATATATAGGTACATACCAGTCAAATTTTTTGCTAAATCACTGCCTATTGATATTATACGTGTATTGTAGTGATCAAACTGCGAAATTTTTGGGAAATATAACTGCACAAGAAGATTTAGTCAGTAAACGCCATATAAACCAATGTAAACAAACAGAAAATTTGCCTCTTAATGGCGTCACCAATCAAAACGCTGACGCTTATTGTCGCCACTGTCTTGTATAGAGTCACTGTAGAGAATGCAATGTTGTTATTGTTTTTATTGGTCTATTTGAATCAAATTACACTCTGAATTGATATTTACCAAGAATAGCATTGCGTTTTTCACTGCTAGTATCACCAAATCCAAAATCGCTCAGATATAAGCTGGGCCTAACTCTTCTGACTTTCATTTGACAGTTCCATTGTACCAACCTCCGAATAATAAAAAATGGGTATCGAAACAACGGCTATTCAGATACGCATTTGCGTTTCATAATAACTTCATTATGGAACCAAAATAGAAAAAAGCTTTCAAGCATTCAACAGTTATGGATTATGTTATGATGAAAATACTCATTCAAAACTGATTTGAGATTATCCCATGTTATCCATTAGATTAAAATAAAAAAGGAACGGGATTGAACTGGTTTCCTATACCTATATATAGTATTAGTTTACTAGTTTGATAATTTAATTTAGAACACAATTCACACGATTTTACCAAAAATCAATACATTTGCCGGCACTCTCTCAACGCTCACTGTTCCTATATTCGCACCGAAGTGACTCGCTTCTTCTTACGTGATGATGACGCTAGTTACAAGTTGGTTTTCGTGAAGAAGCTTTTTAAAAAACGAAAAATCTTTCACAGGGTCTTTATTTATCTCATGATCGAGATGAACAACAGGCAAAGACTGAATCGGAAAGTGTATCACTTAAACAAATAGACTCATTTATGATGATGCTGCAAAGTATACAATTTCATAGGAATAAGCTAGATAGTTCTCGTAACTCCTCCGGCACTAGTTGAGAACTATGGGGTTGATCCAAAGTTCGAAGTTAATCTGACATCGGGGGTTGGTTTGACTTGTTCAAGTCCAAGCGCCTCGTCCAGGGTTGGGTTTCTTGAGAGCTTCTTCTTCAAGTAGAAATGCCGTATCATATAAGCTATAGCAACACCAATTATTAAATACAAAAATATAGTATACAAGCTTATATTGTCAAAATGTATCGTTGAATCGTCTAAGTTGGTTAGTTGTTGTTTTTGGTCCTCGAGAATGTTGTAGATGCCATCCATGTCATCTAAATTGATGTGTTCTAATTGTAGAGGCTGAAAATTAATTTCACTTTGTACATTAGAGTCCGAAAAAGTCTTTATATTTGGCAGTTCAATGTTTTTATAACTGGGATCACTTTTTTTGTATGTCTTTAACACGATGTCTTTGATATGAACTTCACAGAGATTGTTCAGTTCTATAATAAACGTTCCATTAAGTGGAATATTATCTTTATTTTTCCCGCACTTTTGAACGGCCACTATATTTTCTGGGGTGATGACGATCCATTGGTTTTTCTCTAATTTCTGTATTTTAGTCCTCTTGATTTCAGCTGGTATCTGTCTGCAACTCGTGTTCGTAGAGTATTTTAATAATTGAATTTCACAAGGAATGTGGTCTTCAATTTTGGTGGTTTGTACGTCTTGGCACAGGAATTCTTCAGGAATGACTTCTTGACATTTGATGTCCGTGAAAGCGTAATCGTGCTCATTCAATAGGAGATATTTTGAATGGGGTATTATAGTTTTGAAGGAATTATCTATAGGAGTTGGTAGAGGATACAAATGATAGTAATTATAATCATCTGCTTCCACTATTGGAATTTCTATGATGAAAATTATTTCATTTCCTTTACTATAACTTTTAATCTCCATTGTTTTCTCAAATAAAATCAGATTTTTCATGATTGGATCAAATGGAAATTTATTATTTTTCAAATGCTTGCTAATTGCAGTGATCTCAGACAACAATTCAGATGGTTCAATAATTGCATTATGAAATGTGTTTAATTTTGCAAAAGTGATTGCTACTTCAATTTTTTCTAGGATATCATACATTATTTGGAAAGTATTGATGAACTGTGAAATAACTGTTTGCAATAGAAAATAATGATAATTTTCTACGTTGTCTATGTGAATAGTTTTGATGATTTCTTGCAATTCCTTAATCCGAGAATTCATTATTTCTTGATTATGAGCTAGCATTTCGGTATCGTTTTTGAATTTTTGTATAGATGTTTGTAGTAAAGTTATTTGATTACCAATAATCGTTTTGAGCTTGTTCTGATTATTCGATAATGATAAAATAGCTTTATCATATTTTTCGGCATCACTATAGTCAAGATTACCTGTAATTGCTTTGACAATTGATCCGAGTCCATCTATGAGTGCTCGTTTTCGTCTAACATCCCATTGTGGATTCAATTGTTTTATTTGTGTTAATATTTTATTCTCGAGTATAGTCAATACATGGTGAGAATTATGAAATTCTTTGTCGTAGTTTGGTCCATGTGTAGAATTTTCAAATGCGTTTTTTATTCGTGAATACGAAGTTCGTAACGTCATAAATTCTTCGATTATATTTGAAATGTCATAAATTTGTATGAATGTCCATGAGTCAACTTTGTTTTGTGTGTTTCCAAGTTTCAGGGTTAGGATTCCAGGATTCGTATTAAGATTATGGAATTTGATTGGTTCTAGTCTTCCGTAGATGAAACAGAAGGTGAATCTGTAACAACAGAAGGTTTTTTCAATTCTTCAATATGGAGGATTTCTTTTTTATTTCTATTCGCTTTGAGTGTAATTTCAACTCGGTTTCTCTCTAACATATTAGTAATTTCATACGGGCCTATGAATTTCTTATCTTTTTTATTTCGAGATTTGGGATTCTTTTTATAAACTGTTTGACCTAAACGAAATTCAGAACTTGTGTCGCCTAGTGTATTATGTTTCGAAATTGTTTTACGCTTTTTATCTTCCAATTTAGATTTCACCACTTCGTAGACGTGTTTCAATTTTTCTTTGTGTTTCTCAGCATATTCTGTATAAAAAATGTTAGGAATAAATATTTCGTTTGGATTTCTCGAGTCTGTATGACCGAATGTGAGTTCGAAAGGGGAAAACTCGGTTGAACTATGAATAGAACTGTTGTAACCTAATATGGCATAATCCATAAGGTCATCGTTTTCGTCCGGATATATTTCTCGTAGAATTCGCAAGTGTTCTATTATTGTCGAGTGAAAACGTTCAACTGGAGAATTTGATTCATGATGTGTGGGTGTAGTGAAATGCACATTGATCTTATGAACCTTCAGAATTTCTTTTACTGTTTCGTTATTAAATTCCGTTCCATTGTCAACTACCAATGATTGGGGTACACCGAATGCAGTGAAGTATTTCAATAAAGCTTTACTTATGTGAATTGCAGCTTTTCCATGAATGAACATCGCTTGAGCAAATTTTGTGAATGCGTCGACCAGAGTTAAATAATTTTTTCCATCAAAAATAAAAACATCTATATGAACTATTTGAAATGGTCGGGAAGCTGTTTCAGTTAGCATTAGCGGTACATAAGGGGTTTTCCTGGCGTATTTCGATCTTTGACATATTTCACAAGAATTTAAATAAGTAGTTATGGTTTGTTTCATGTTTTTCCAGTAATAATTCTTTTTCAAACGTTCGAGAGTTTCGTTAATTCCTCGATGATTAGTTTTTCCTTCATGATGGTTTTTAATCAACATGAGTTGTTCATCTTTGTCAATTATGGTGTTTAGTCTTTTCATACATCTAATTAATTTCGGTCCTTTCTCTGAGAAATGTTTTAGATATACTTTACAAAATGCTTTATACAGATTTTCAGAATGGAAATATAATGAATAGGTGTTCTTTGACTCTGTGTTTTCAATTAAAAATTGTAATA
Organism: Chrysomela aeneicollis; assembly: GCA_029955515.1. Lineage (NCBI taxonomy): Eukaryota > Metazoa > Arthropoda > Insecta > Coleoptera > Chrysomelidae > Chrysomela > Chrysomela aeneicollis. Next base: position 20,076,003 of record JARUHQ010000003.1, on the reverse strand, counting down.
TTAATTTCTCATTGTTGACTTCAGGGATTTTCAAATGCACGATTTTATAGTTCTCATAATTTTCACGGGTTATATCCACTTTATGATAGGTATTAGGAAATACTAAGATTTGATTGAATTTATTGTTAATAATTTCGTCATAAATTTTTATACCTTCGTTTGTGGTTTCATTCGCGTCAGAATGTTTTGTTGATATATTATCAGCTGGTTTAATTTGTACGTCGGATAAAATTTGTACTTGTTGGTTTTGATCTAACATTTGCGGTTCTTCCAAATTTTGTTCTAGGGTCTCTAAAAATTTTGAAATGTCTTGATCTACTACGTCAATTGGGTCAGATGTACTTGGTCCTGCTTCCAATGATTGAATATAATCTGTAATATCTTTATCAATATCACCCGGGTTATTAGCAACGGAAATTTCGTCAGTTTCGATTACATTGATTGGTATTCGCGAGAGACAATCAGCATTTGTGTTATATTTTCCTTTTTTATAAACTATGTCGTAATCAAACTCTTCTAATTTTAATCTCCATCTTACTAATTTCGAATTTGGCTCTTTGAGTTTGAATAACCAAGTGAGTGGTTTGTGATCTGTATAGATCGTGAATTTTCGTCCATAAAGGTAAGGCCTAAAATGTTTACACGACCATATGATAGCAAGAAGCTCTCTCTCAATTGTTGAGTATCTGGTTTCACTATCATTTAAAGTTCTAGAAGCATAAGCGACTGGCCTATCGTTCGGTATTTCTCCTTGCGAGAGTACAGCGCCAATTGAAAAATTACTAGCATCGGTTGTTAGTACAAATTTCTTCGAGAAGTCGGGAAATTGTAAAATTGGGTCATTAGTCAATAGTTTTTTACACGTGTTGAAAGAATCGATGAAGTCTTTATCGTGTATAACTTTCGAATCCTTTTTAAGACATTTAGTCATAGGTTTAGTGATCTTTGCGAAGTCACGAATGAATCTTCTATAATAGCCTAGTAAACCAAGGAAACTTTTGATTTCTTTCGGATTACGGGGAATCGGAAATTTGGTTATTGCTGATATTTTATCAGGGTTTGGTTTAACGCCGTCAGGTGTAATTACATGACCAAGATATTGAACTGATTTTTGAAGAAATTCGGATTTGTCAAGTTGAATCTTTAAATTGTTTTGCCTCAATCTATCGAATATTGTTTTCAGTCTGTCTATATGTTCTTGAAGGGAAGTACTATAAATTAGAATATCGTCAAGGTAAACAACACATATTTCGTTTTGTAGACCTCTTAGGACGTTATCCATAACCCTCTGGAAGGTGGAGGGGGCATTTTTCAAGCCAAAGGGCATCCTCCTAAATTCAAAGTGTCCTCCTTCAGTACTAAACGCGGTTTTTGATACGTCTTCTTTATCGACTTCAATTTGATGAAAACCACTGGCGAGATCCAGGGTTGTAAAATAATTTGCTTTTCCTAATTTGTCCAATATATCTGTGATGTTTGGCAAAGGGTATTTATCGTATATTGTTCGTTCACTCAGTTTTCTATAGTCTATGACTAACCGCCATTTTTTATGTCCGGAAGCGTCCATCTTTTTAGGAACAATCCAGATTGGGCTTGACCATGGGGAAATACTATTTTGAATGATTCCTTGATCTAGCATTTTTTCAATCTGTGATTTCACTTCTTGTTTATGCACATCTGGGAAACGATACGATTTCGTGTAAATGGGCGAATCATTGTTTAGTCTGATTTTGTGAGTGATTGCATTGGTAAAGCTCAAAGGAATATTTTCGCAGTAAAATATGTCTCGATAGTTGTAACAAAGATTTCTCAAAGATTCTTTTTCTTCTTTATTGCAATGTTCCAATCTTATATTTTTCAGATTTTGTTTCAACAATGTATCATGTGATTGATCTATGAAATTATTGGGTTCAATTTTATTCATGAAATTTGATACATTCACTATTGCTTTGGGCATTTCTAAACCATTGTCAAAATTTTGATAATTTAAAATTCCAATACCGTCTTTTTGTTGTACAGGTATTTTCACTACTTGTTGTACACGTGGAGCAACAATGATTTGGTGATTTGAAATACTACTGGTTTTCTTCTGTGTCTCGTCTTGTTCGAATATAATTGAAATGTTAGCAAAGGGTGTTGAGAGAATTTTCAAGTTCACGTTTACATTCGCATTCAATTGTTTGAGTAGGTCTACGCCTATTATTCCATCGAATTTGTCGCTAAATTTGAAAAGATAAAAATTATGTGATCCATCTACTTTAAATATCTGAAAAATCGGAATTTCGGCCACTTCGTCATGATATGAAATGTCATGAGCTGTTTTAATATTAAATGGTTCTTTGTAAATAAAATTTTGATAAAATTTATAAGCTAATTCTGGATCCATGAGACTTTTAGAACTCCCTGTATCTATCAAAAGGTTGGCATTTATTTGCGGTATGAAAATATAAGGAAGGTTTGCTTTGAGAGTGTTTACATGTATTATGTTATTTTGGTAGTAGTTGCTGCCTCCTGAAAATTTTCATTCGGAGAATTTTCACGAGCGCTATCTGATGTTTCTACCGGTTTAATTTCTGCGGATACATCATAATAAGTATTATTTTCTTCGTTCGGGGAATTATAATAATGATAACTAGGTGAATTGTAGTAGACGTCATCTGAAAGCGGATAATTTTGATATTCATCGTATGAATTATGGTCATAATATTCGAATGGGTTTTCGAATTGTTCATCAATATTTTGAACATATAAATGATTAGATACGAATTTCGAAGGTGCTTTAATACGAGAATTGCCAGATATTTCCATCGGTTCAGGTTTAAAATTGGCGTTTTGATTAGGTCGAATAAATTGTCTTGTTTGTTGGGACGGATTTTGACGTTGTCCGAAAAATGGTTGTCTCTGATAATTATTAAATTGTGGTCTTGGCTGATATTGTTGTTGCTGTGGTATAAAAGGTGTGTAAGTTTGATTGGGTGGTTGATAAAATGGTGATTGATACTGAGGATTAAATGAAGTGTTAGGTTGACTAGGTGATCGATTCATTTGAAACGGGGGAAATTGTTGTTGTGGTTGATTATTAGAAAAAATCATTTGAGGTCTGAATGGATATGAATTATTTTGATTTGGTTGGTTAGGTCGAGATGGAGTCATTCTTTGTGCAGGTCTGAATGTCGTTTGTGAATTCAAGGTGTTTGATCGTTGAGTCGAATAAAAGAAATTTTCTTCTTCGATTACGAGACTCATAGCTTTTTCAAGACTGTCAGGATTTCTTAAACGCACATTATTTTGTAACGGACTGGGTAGTCCACGAATGAATGTTTTCATTGCCATGTCATTATAATTTTTGAGCCAAATGGTTTTTTCATCTGCTGTTAAAGTCAGAGTATTTAATTTGGAAATAATCAAACTTCTAGCATCTTGGCAACGCATACCGAAATTGTAAGGATTCTCATTTCGTGATGGTCTCAAAGAAATAAGGTCTTGCAATAAACAATCAATATTACGTTGATCTCCAAAACTCAATAACAAGGATTGTTTGATTTCTATCCAAGTTTGTAGTTCTGTTCGAGAACCTATTAAAGTTAAAGCTCTACCTGTGAGTTTACCCAAAATAGATCTCAGTAGAAAATTATTAAATGGGTCATCGTTTGATGTTCTAGCAAATACGTTTATGAGATTTTCACAGTTCCCAATAAAAATGTTGAGAGTGTGTGGATTACCTTCATAAGATGGAATCGAGTCTAAATACAGTCTCAATAGTTGGTAATTAATTGCTGTTTGTTCTGTAGCCATGTTGATTGTTTCGGAACTTAATTGAATATTTTGCAATAACTTAGCTAGTGATTCTAAATCAGAATCAGTCATAGAAATAATAACAGATATGATTATAAACTATCGTTTGGGGTTTAAATATGGAAAAGTAAATGGAAATTGAATTGCACTTACAGTACTATGAATATTTTCATTCTTCTTCTTCTTGTTTGTTGTTTCTTATCCTACGTTTCTTATCCTACGTTTCTTATCCTATAGGTTTGGAAAGCGATTTTCTTCTCCCAGGACTTGTTTTTTCTGTTTTCTGCGTCGATTGATCGTTCTCCTTCTACACTGTTCACTTGTGTGTTCAGCGGTGAAACGTCCCAGCTTTGGATCCGATATGCCCTCGAATCTAACTAGTCTTTTTACACTACCGAACTTTTTTCGTATCCCGATAAATCGTTGAGACGAAAAACTGTCTGTGCGATACAAACAATTTTCGGGATCCTACCGACTGCGCCAGTTACAAGTTGGTTTTCGTGAAGAAGCTTTTTAAAAAACGAAAAATCTTTCACAGGGTCTTTATTTATCTCATGATCGAGATGAACAACAGGCAAAGACTGAATCGGAAAGTGTATCACTTAAACAAATAGACTCATTTATGATGATGCTGCAAAGTATACAATTTCATAGGAATAAGCTAGATAGTTCTCGTAACTCGCTTCATTCCAACGATGATTAAGGTGATTCATCACCTCGTTAAAGGTTTTCATCTCAATACGGGGTGTTCTTAGAAAACTGTCGCTAACAATAGAGTTCAACTGGGCTGGTGGTCAAGTGCGTTGAATCGCTGGCTTATAGTCTAGAGGGCCCGGTTGCGTATTGGCATTCTTTACTACAGTACAACACATACATACCGTCGCAACGCGCTGCATCGCGGTAAACAATGGCCAAACAAACGCTCACAACATTCAGACATACCTTACTACAGCTCAACGCTGAGACGCGTTGCAATGTAGTAAGGATTGCCCCATGATTACGCGAAGATACTTCGGACAATCCTTACCGCGATGCAACGTGCAAAAGATGCCGCATATTTGCCTAAGTTTAACCCTCCCTGGATCTATTAGCGTTTCCGAAATCCCATGCAATGAAGTGGCGCAAATTTGATACACCCTGTACTTATCCCATTGTATGTTTGATCGAGGGCTTGATACAAGGTTCTCAAAAAGTGAGCATCAATTAAATTATTTTTCGTCTTCTTGTCATGTCGCTCTGTCTTTCAACTGCATTTTTATTACCTTCCGAATGCTGCTCTCACATTATAATCTGGTCAAAGTCAAATAATTGCAAAAATGTAAGAAATATCTAGGAAATGTTTTTTTGAAATTAAAAAACCTTTTGGAAATTTCTGAAATGTTTGGGAAAGGCCAGTATGTTTTGAAAATCTCAGAAATGTTTACGAAATTTGAGATATATGTAGGAAATTTCAAGATTTTTTGATAAATTTGGATCACGTTATTTCAAGACCTTATAAAGCTGAGTTACTGTTACATCTATAATTATCAGTTTTCAATACAACCGTATCAAAAGATGCAAATCAACATTTATAGCTTAATTAATAGAAAATCCCTCTGGAATTATAGACTGTTAAAAATGTTGATGTACAGCTGGCTCGAAAAATAAAATAAATACGGCAAATTATACTCCCAAGAAATATTGAGCAGTATATTCTGATGACTGTGTCACGTCATGTAATGACATTCATGCTTTGTTGTTAACATCATTATTGTGTACTATAACCATTAAATATATATAAAAAAAGATATACACTGCCCATTTTCGTAAAAATCTACTTCAATAGTCGTATCCATTTTTTTTTCGAACCAGCTTTATAACAATGTTATGCCACAAGAAAATTTACTCAACAGAGTGTTTATTATAACCCTCCCAACCTAAAGAAATATCGAAATTGATCTATTAGTCATCACCCACTTAATTTCGATGCAAAGAAAAATGAATTCGATAACGTACGTTTTCTAAAAAATCAAAATTTATGGGTATCAGAAATGTCATACTCACTCGTAGTTTCTAATGGTATAGCGACTTATTTTCTTGAAAACTATTATCACTGTAGCATCGCACTCTTTATTTTGCTGGCTTGTGCCATCTCTCTTTCTCTCTTTAACTATATCAAATTTGTTGTGGTGACATTTGTATACTTTTTTGAAGTGGATCCTACGAAGGCGTAGAACGGACATGCAACATTTTTTTTAACAATTTCGAGTTCGAACTCGAAATTAGCACTAATTTCGAGTTAGGTTAATTTCGAGTTCGAACTTAAGCTAATATCGAGTTAGGTTAATTTCGAGTTCGAACTTAAGCTAATATCGAGTTGTAACACGAAATTAGTACTCATTTCGAGTTGTAACACGAAATTAGTACTAACTTCGAGTTCGAACTCGAAATTAAGAAAAAATATATCGCATGTCCGTACTACGCCTTCGTAGGATCCTCTGTTTGTTCGGATATGTATACCTAACGATCCTCCTTCACCACTGAGTTCATGAAGTATCAAAGAAATATAATTTTCATGTGACATTTTTTGATTGAAGCTCTTAGAAGTTCAACTAAATGGAGAAAACCGCAGAGACGCGCGCGCATGTGCCTGGCGCTATTTTGAGTTGCATCGCGGTAAGGATTGTCCGAAGTATCTTCGCGTAATCATGGGGCAATCCTTACTACATTGCAACGCGTCTCAGCGTTGAGCTGTAGTAAGGTATGTCTGAATGTTGTGAGCGTTTGTTTGGCCATTGTTTACCGCGATGTAGCGCGTTGCGACGGTATGTATGCGTTGTACTGTAGTAAAGAATGCCAATACGCGGCCCGGTTTCAAATCCCGCGGCGGGTATTGGAAATTTCAATCCTTCGGACTCTCAACAACAACCAACCGAGTAGTGCTTCGGATTACACTTGAAAAGCTAAGGTCCCCGTCTTCCTTACTCATACAAGTCTCAATGAGAATTCGAGGGTTAATTTGCAACTAAGTTGGCAGTTAAAAACACACTTTTTTTATTTCGAATTATATGTTTTGTTGTTTCTTTTCAAAAAGATTTGAACAAACTCCAGAAACCGAAATCATGATGAACCCTGTTAGATAAATGATACCCATAGTATAAACACAAATCCACTACGAATACAAATCAGCAACAATTCGATTGTTTGTTGATTGTTTCTATGCTCGAAATTTTCCATAAAATCCCAGTAATTTCGAATAATTGAGGGAGACAAAGATGACATTTTCGATCACAAAAAATCCTATTTTCATTTATATCTAAAACTAATTTATTAAGTTGAAGTTTGTCAGCTTCTTAAATTTCAAGTGTAAAATCATAAGTCTTAAATGTTTTTTATAAAATTAACAATGCTTTTTCAATCTGTCTTAGGTGATAAGTCTTAGATCTTAAGTGATAAGTTTTTTAATGTCCATATCTACAAATTGAAGTTGTTTCACCGACATACTTGTTTAAATAATTCATTCATCATTGAAAAGAAGACAACATCGTGGTTGCGAAAGTTGCGATCTTCGTTTAGGACCAAACTCGAGGGGTGAGTTCAAGGCCGTAAGCATGGTTGATGCTAAACATAGACGAATGCATAATTATTTCAAATTTGCTACGCATCGGTTGATTTATTATAACAATCATTCAGGCTTCGGTGGAAAACATTGACTCTGCTACTAACAAGAAAGGTCAGGTTACAATCGGAGGTACTTTCACACGAAGGTGTATTGTTTCCACGGCATGTATATGCATTATTTCAAAGGTCGTGCTCTTAGATATACAGGGTGGCTAAAAATATAATGAAAGCAATGGGTTCTTTTTCGTATTTTATAGATATTGTAGAAAACTCCGTGGTTTAATCACCCTGTATATACAGGATTTCAGTTCTGGATAGATTCTCCTCGTGAGTACATTAAAATGCCACAACAAATATATATTTTGGGAGAGCTTTCCATACCGATTATGAAGAGATGGGTCTACAATTCAACTTTGTTTCCTCTGGAGCGCTCTAAGAGAAGAAAAGAAAACCCTCTTCTGGGTAGTATAACGTTGAAAATATTTCCAATATGACGTCTAGAATAGATATTTTCAACAATGTTTTAATGTTCATGAAATGTTCAATATCTCAGTTTTCCCAAGCGATTTATGCAATTTACAAGAAGAAAATTGCGAATCAAGACTATAATTTCTAAATATTGTATGTCTCTTGTTGTTTGGGTACTGGTAAGCTCAAGGTTTTCACCAAGAAGTGATAACCCTTGTAGCTTTTAGAACCCATATTGCAAATGGAGTAATAGAGTAAATATCGACGTGAATGAAAACCTTGTTCTTGCTACAGTTCCACGACCTGTTAGAGGTGACCTCCTGTCCCGTCCACACCTCTGCGAGGATAGTATACTGTAACTGCCTTGTATAGAACCCTTGAATTATTCAATGAAGCAAATAGGGATATAATAAAATGATCTAGTAGAGTTTCACTAATTAATGTCAGATATGTTATAGATTAATTAATAAAAAATCGAACGGTGTCACATTCCATGACTTCAATGGCCATTCTTCAGCAATGCGGTTTCTCAATACACTATTTTGTACTCACCCTACTCGTCAATGTGCAATTTTGACAACTTAGTCCCATGAATGACCTCCTGTGCGGCAATTGTACTTCCGGAATATTTTCCTTGATGTCGAATAACTGTGTCTCTCTGATCTGAAAAGAAAAATATTTATATCATACACATTTACCTATTCAGAAATGAGCAATACACTGTATGTGCATGTCAAGAGGAAATTGACAAGCTGTAGATATAGGGAAACAAATTTCTACCAAGATTCAATGTGGTAAAATACAAGATATGTTTAGTTTTGAATATAATGAACTTTCCTGAAAAACACATGGTATTCTGTTCTCTTAACAAACTATAAAGGTACGGGAAAAATCCCATTTATTTTCATATAAAGACTTAGTTCTGAATAGATTGAACAATTTTTAGGAAAAATATTGAGGCCTGATGTATTCATATCTGTGTGGCTATATGGGTACTGCTCAAAATCCCATGTATTTTATTTTGGAGATTCAATGTGGTCAAATCCAAGAATTGTTCAGTTTTGACTAGATTGAACACATGAGCTTTTGTCCCATATACCTGACGAAGACGCTCGAAAAAAAAACCGGAAAACCGAACTTCGATATCAAAATTTGTCACCATTTTGGTCTTCATGTTCACATCTCTAAAATGGTTTAGATTTTAGAATATAGCAATGCTGAGACACGATGAAAGAAACGCCCTGCATAAATAATTATTTCGAGAAGAATATGTCCTGTTGAGAGTTCATTTGATTGCTGAATATATTGCTCTCGATAAAACCCCCATCCATGTCTGCATTTTCGACTACTGGGGTGAAGTATCTACGCTGCCAAACCCCTATTCATCTCACCCGCATCATTGCCCAATCAAAAACATGTAGAGTCTAACTATCGAAAGAACGAATCAATTGACCATTATAATGTTCCCTGATGTATCATTGTCTGCGAGTATATTAATCGGGAAATACGAAATATAAATTATCTTATTATTCTGCTAGATACAAGAGATGTGTATCGTTCTTTTTCAAAATATATAACTATATGTTATTGTTGTAAGTATTCAAACTACGCTTCTTGAATCAATGAAATTATTGAATCAATGAATATCATCAAGGGCAAGGTGGATATATAGGATGGTGAAACAGCTTCCCATTAACACGCACCAGAAAAAGTTGTAGACTTTTGCCTACTTGATTTCATACCGTAGTAATATTTACTGAAAATATTGATGATTATTCCAGAGTTACTGAAAATATTAGTGTCTCAATGTCGTTTCAATTCACGTCTGTCAGATTGGAACCACAGAAATACATGAGCTACAGAAATCTTCCTAGAAAACGGCCTACAAGTTTTTCGCAAAAACAGACAAGTTCAACCAAAGAGAGAAAAAATATGTTTGCCCTAGTGTTGTCTTTGTCATCAAGATTGCAACTTGAAATAATGAAAATGCTATAATTGGGACTAAAAAAGAAGAAGACTTATTAACCTGTATATAATTGGTTTGTTTTTCTTGTAGTCTTTTCCTTATTCCGATTATTTCGAATATTTTATGAGCATTTAAAGCATACAATAATATTGTTGAATAATTCCAAACACATTATAATTGTGATATCAGTCTTCCTCTCTTTTTTTACGTCCCAATCATAACATTTTACTAACTACTAACATCATTTTAAGTTGCAATCCTGATGACAAAGACATTACTAGGGCAGACATATTTCTCTCTCAACCTAAGCCAAGGCAATTGGAAGAAATTCCTCCAATCGTGCCCCAGAAATATCTGTAGTCCTTTATAAATTATTCACACTTTCATTTAAACTTCGTGTGTTTCCTCAAACTAGAGGAATGCAATTCCTAAAAGAGGTAAAAAGACCACTCCTGGTAACTACAGACTCATTGTGCAACCATCTTTCATCTCTAAAGTGATGTGGGAGTCGCAACGGACAATTTTGAACAGTGATAGCGGCTCGCTTTGTCATGTTCAGTGAACGAATGGTTGGAGTAAATGAAATGATTTTTGCTACAAAGATGGATGAAGGATCAATACATGTCGTTCGACCCATGGCAACTCCCAAAAATGGATGAATATTTTGAAAAAAATTCTGAAAAATGATCAATTTTGAGGTTATTTGAGTGGTCAAATTATACCGGGTGTCCCATTAAGCCTATCGACCGGATTTATCCCAGAAACGATTGGTCCCACAGTTTAAGGAAAAAAACTATCTTGTGTAAAGCAGTCAAGAAAAATTCAACCAAAATATTTTCAAGTTCCTAAAATGACCGCTTGGTGGCGTAACAAAAACAAAAGAAAAACGGTATACAAAAATCACCATAACTTCGGTTTGTCTTATCCGATTCAAATAAACTTTTGATCGTTTCATAGGTGATTCAAGGTAGAGTAAGAATACGATTTTAAATATTTTGGCAAATTCCTCAACAAACCACCAGATGTCGCTTTTCGTAATTTTTACCAATTATTGATGATTTCTTAGAAATTTCAAATGTAATGACATTTTTTTAATAAAGTGTCATATTCTGCAATAGATTTTGAAAAGAATGTCGCAAACCGGAAGTCTTTAGTATTTTTTATACAAAAGTTATGAATAAAAATGTGTTTATAAGATTACGAGCGTTATAAATGCATTTTTTTTAAATATAAAGAAGGCTATGAATACAAAATAATTGGCAAAACTGTCGAGGAGATGATGAAATCTGTCAACATTACTTATAAAGTTTTGAAATAAAATGAAATAAAAAGGAAAAACAAATTAAAGACTTTTGATACAAAACAAATAACTTAGGTACCTACCTACTGCTTAAGGCTATACATTTTTATTTGAGATGTTCAAAATGACCGCCATTATTTTCAATATACATATCAAATCTTCGTCGGGTCGATGATACAGCAGTTTCTATCTCTGCTACAGAAATTGACTGTATTGCATTTTGTATGCGCAAAATCATGTCTTCCCGCGTTGTTGGTCTAGTCGTATAAACTGCATCTTTTACTCTTCCCCATAAGTAAAAGTCTAAGACAGTTAAATCGGGAGACCTAGGAGGCCAAGCAAATGGACCACCCCTTCCAATCCACCTAGCAGGAAACTGGTTATCCAAATACTCCCTTACATTGCGAGCATAATGCGCCGGACAACCGTGAAACCTGAGAGTTTCCAAAGAAACATCTTCTAAAAAAACTGGTAAGTGGTTGATTAAAAAGTCCAAATATCTTGCCCCATTTGAATTTTCGTCGAAAATGTACGTAATAATTTTGCCCTCGATAATACCGCACCAAACATTAACAGAGAATTTATGTTGTTGATCAATTTCAATCATCCAGTGTGGGTTATTTTCCGCCCAGTAATGGCTGTTATGCAAAAAAAAGGTTTTATGATAATTCAAACACTAAAAGCTAAGCATAAGAATAGCTCAACAGCAAAATGTTGAGAGATTTCATCATCTCCTTGACAGTTTTGCCAATTATTTTGTATTCATAGCTTTCTTGATATTTTAAAAATATGCATTTATAACGCTCGTAATGTTATAAACACATTTTTATTCATAACTTTTGTTTAAAAAAACACTAGAGACTTTCGGTTTGTGGCATTCTTCTCTAAATCTATTGCAGAATATGACACTCAATTAAAAAATATGTCATTACATTTAAAATTTTTAAGAAATCATCAATAATTGGTAAACATTACGAAAAGCGACATCTGGTGGTTTGTTGAGGAATTTGCCAAAATATTTAAAATCGTATTCTTATTCTACCTTGAAACACCTATCAAACGATCGAAAGTTTATTTAAATCGGATAAGAAAAACCGAAGTTATGGTGATTTTTGTATACCGTTTTTCTTTTGTTTTTGTTGTCGTTGTTTGAAGAGTTAGAACAACAAGTGTTTCACAAAAGTTTTAGGTATTGACTAGGAGATGCAGAATACATAAAGAAATACCTACGTTTGTATTTGACTTTTTTCGCCACCTAGCGGTCATTTTTGGAACTTGAAAATATTTTGATTGAATTTTTCTTGACTGCTTTACATAAGATAGTTTTTTTCCTAAAACTGTGGGACCAATAGTTTCTGGGATAAATCCGGTCGATAGGCTTAATGGGACACCCGGTATATTCTAGAAATATATTTGATGATTATGAATTAGCTAATGACATCACTCAGAGTATAAAGAATGCATCAACCCAGAAAAGTTGAAGAAAAACGATCTAATTTTCAAGATGAACATGACAAAGTTGATACGCGATTTAATGCGTTCTGGTCCATTTTATGACGTAGGTACTTCTGTTCAGCTACTGACAGCAAGATGACAATTCCTCTAAAATCATACAGAGTCATTGAAAATCATACCAGGCGTTGCCAGATCTTCAACTCCATTGATATTTTCATAACATTTTCATTTTCGGGTAATGTGTGTACGATTCAATTTCGTCTTATTATATCTGAATGTCGTCAACACGTCATTACAATAAAATCTACCGATTATTATATGATGAAAATGCAAGATCGCGGACAGGTTTTGTGATTTTTTATAGGTAATATTTTGTTTCGAAATTTGTATATAGGTTTTTTTTGGATAGAAAGTTATGATTTTCTTTGTCAAAAATCAATATAACGGAAAAGTTCTCAGATTCAAATCTGGAGTTTTTGTTAGTCGAATTCTGTTATTCTCGCAAGTGCATTTCGACCTACTTCTAGTTTTCCGATTGACTTGAAATTTGGTGGGTGTTAATAATTCTGGTGACAATAATGTCTCGAACACGTGTTACAGAAAAAAATGGCGGCTCGAAGATATCGACGAGTTTTGTGATTATGGTCCGATTGGATAGAAAATTGGTATGTGTAGGTTTTTGAGTAGAAGAATATGAATTTTTTGTCAAAATTCGTAAATTCAAGATGGCGGCTCCAAGTTGGTGGACGAGATTTGTGTCATGGTTCAATTCGATTGAAAATCGGTATAAGGAGGTTTTAAGGATTGAAGATTATAAATTGATTTCCAAAATTCCTCAATTCAATATGGCGGCTCCAAGATAGCGACGAGTTTTGCGATTATGGTCCGAATCGATTGAGGATTCGGAGATTATGAATTATTCATTATTATCTATAAATTCAAGATGGCTGCTGTAATCACAAATCTCGACCACCATCTTGAATTTACAAATTTCGACGAATAATTCATGATCTCTGACCCCGAGAACTCCTACATATCAATTTCAAATCGAATCTGAACATAAGCCCAAAACTCGTCCGCCATCTTGAATTTGCAAATTTTGACAAATAATTCATAATCTTCGACCCCGAAAACCCTTACATATCAATTTTAAATCGAATCTGAACATAAGCACAAAACTCGTCCGCCATAACTTGGAGCCGTTATCTAGAATTCATAAATTTTGTTAAAACATTATGATCTCTGACCCCCAGAATCCATATATACCAATTTTGAATCAAATTGGACCATAATCACAAATCTCGGCCACCATCTTGAATTCACAAATTTTGACAAATCATTCATATAATCTCCGACCCCGAAAATCCATATACACCAATTTCAAATCGAATCGGACCTTATTCACAAAATTCGTCCGCCATCTTGAAATTTTGATTTACAACGAGAAAATTGAAATCTCTGACCCCGAAAATCTCCAAATCAAATACCAATTTCGATTCGAATAGGATCGTATTCACAAAACTCCGCCATCTTGAAATTCTGAATTTTGATCCCGAAAACACGATTTTGAATCCAATCGGATCAAAATCAAAAAACTCATTCTCCATCATGGAGCCACCATTTTGTTTTTTTCTCTGAAAAAAAAAATGGTGATACATTGTCACTGGAACTATGAATAGGTACCTACAAAATATCAGCTCAATCGGATGTCGACTTGAAAAATTTATTACAAATTTTGAAACGATATCACTCAATACAATTATTATAGTTTTTCTACCTATTCAATAAAATACCCGGACTCAACCACTAGTAAAACGAAAGTGACGGTATTTTGCGATTTCATAACTTCATACTCAAGTGCTTAGAAATCCCAGTGAAATCTCAATCAGTTTAAATTTTGCATCCAGAATCTTGCATGAAAATAAATCATGGTCATTTCACTTTCTGAAGATGTCCACTCACTAACTGATAATGCCTTATTCATTTGTATTGAAGAACTTCCACGGTGTTATTGTACTAGTCGTTATCCAGAACATAATTTGACACAAATCCATATTCATCATCAAAATAATTACTGAAAAAAATGATAATATATCAACTAACTGATACAATTATTGTAGTTATGAGACCTTGGTAATAATAAACAACCAATATTAATCATCATGCATTCTATATTCTGTCAACTAATTAACTAGGTAAAAAAAATTAATTGTGTACCACTTAAAAAAACTCTTATCTGGCATTCACCTACTTGGTGTGTAAAGGGGACATTTTCAATTCATCTACTAACGCTTCTCGATCCTCGAGCGCTTCGGACCAACTCTCAGGGGTATTTTCAACACATTTCCGCCTCTCAAGTGGAAATTCAAAATAATATACGAATTGTAGATATTGATATCTGCTTTCAGATGCCGTTTACAGAATTTGAATATGCATTTTGCCCTTAATTTTTTATATCGCGATTGTGCAAAATTAACACACCGGACAGAAACCATTTTGCGAAAAGTTAAAGTGCAATCAGTCGCCATACACATAACTGTAGAACAAAAATTATAAGAAACATAAGCGTTGAAATAATTATGTATGAAACCTATATTTAATTTGAGCATGATTTCAATAATTACAGTTACTGATTGCGACAATTATTGACAATCAGTCAGGAATACAGTTCTGGATCATTGTATGGACGAGATCAATAAGTATATGCTTTTCTTGAGACCTTTCGTTATTTTATAGCAAAATCACCATCACAAACTTATTACAAAGACAAAAAAACAGTAACCATGTAACATGTATATTGTTCTTGACAGCTGACATGAATTTTTTGTCGCACGCTTGTTTTAATAATAATCATAAGATTATTGGAGTTGGGAAGTTCAAGGTCACATGAATGAATGGTGCCATTCGATATGGCAGGTCATTTCCCGTAGCATTTAGCTCGTTTATAAAATTTTTGAATTTTTAAAAATGTTCTATTTGTAGTTTTAACGAATATTTTGTTCCATCTACGGAATTGTTTTTAATTCAGACAATTTTTATACACTTTATGCATATCTCCGCTGTGGTAAATGCGAGTCCTTTGGTCACGTATGATCTTGATAAAATATAGGTGACAGCGAGAGAGATAGAGGATACGTTTTTTGATGTAGATCGATAGTTTTTGATTTCGCTCTTCTGGTTCGAGCTTCCGAGGTGAATAGGTGAATTTGATATCTGGTAGGTCTGACCTTTTTCCTTTTTGAATCTGAAAATGTTTCGGAAATAGCTGGGGATCGTTGACATTTGGGTGGTTTGAATGATTTTTTGAATATTTAATTATCAATTAATTAAGATATTTTACAGACTTATTTCGATTTTTAGAGAGATTACCTACTGTTTGAATTATCTGACCCATGGGGTCACGTGGATTCCTTTTCAAATAGATTTTCAATAAAATTCAGATCACATCAACCAAATAACAGTTCAAGTTAATTGATATGTTCAGGTTAAGTATAAAAATCAATTATTGCTGATTTGCTTTTCTAACTGCAGCTTTGTAGTTTGTGACCACTGTGTTGCTATTTTTTTGCGTTGATGATCTGTATTTCCTAGTTCTTCTTCCCTTCATCAGTATCTACTCGCTGAAAATATTTTTCAGATATTAAAAATCCCGATTGCAGTACCTTTGTGGGAGGAGACGTTACATCTCTCAAAGGAATTGATGAACAGGAGGTTGGAATAGTACCTAATAGGTACCTGATTGCAGAGCTTGAGGTCGAAGAGACATTCAGGGGATTGATCATCCGGACTCTATCTCAGGTAATCATTCATTTCTATAATCATACTTGTTTCATGTGTGAAAATTTATTTTCCCTCAGGGAAATGAATGCTTCCTGAGATATGGTTATTTTGGCCTGATTGTCTCTTTTGAGTTCGAGGCACTGTTAATTTTGCGTTAAATCAAATTTAAATCAACCACTTGTCAGATATTGCCTAGCTATATAAGGTCTACCAGATGTCCATTCACTTTTTCATCTCGGAGTAACCTAAGAAGAATTATCTGGCATTAGTTTTTATAGGATTTGCCATTGCTTTGTTAGACACCTATTTGATATATCTAATTTTGTTATCTTTATCTTGAAAACCTGATTAAATTTATAGAGTTCTTTGAATTAAAATTAGTTCTGGGATGAATTGAAATATCCTCATTTGGGTTTCCTTTGACTTGAGTCAACTAAAATTATCAAGTTCGGAAATTTGACGATTATTGAACATACAGGGATATTCCAAAAAGTTATTATAAAATTATCTTATCTTCAATATATTTGTTGAGTTTTATTTTCCGTGAAATTGCTCCCTAATTTCAGTACCTTTCAAGTGAAAGTCTTTTCCGAAATTTGAGTATCATTTTTTAATCATTTTTCATCTGATCATAAATCGTTAAGTAACTTTGAGTACCCAGAACATTAAACTATATTGCGGTTCGCCCTGCCAACGCTTGTCTACTTTTCCTGATTTTGCTTGGTATTTGTTGAGGGTTGACGGGTGACAAGAAGGGTTATTCATACATCTGATCATTAGACTGGAGCAGCCCTAGTACCATCTCTGACTCTGCATCCCTGGGACCTACAACTTTCCAGCACCCTTCGTCTCTATACTCCACTCTCTACGCTGTGAGAGTAGGTACCAATAGAAGCTGAGAAAATCCAGGTTATGAGAAGTAATTGAGGCTAACTTCACATCCACATATACCAAAAGGGAATCACCCTACCAACCCGCAGTCATCTCAGGTATCATCAATCCAGAATACCAAGCTCTTCAGTTGTAATCCTATAATTTGTAAAGTGAAATGTTCTTTGGAAAATTGTTGCTTTCTTTATAATCATTGTCAGCCTTCAGCTCCCATTCTTAACCTTCATTTACAAGTATAAGCCTTCAGCTTTTTCAGTCTTTTGTGAAGCCTTCAGCTGATTTTTTAGCCTTCAGATTTGTAATTTCTAAAGGAAATAAATTGTTAATTTGTTTTATATCTATATATTTTCTTTCTTTCCACACAAGCAAGGTTGTTTAAAAGGTATCTTTATCACTTTATCTCTTTTGCAAGTCTGACGCCCTAATTCTCTCTAACAGCAAATTTTCTTGATAACATCTTTTAGAATTCACGACCTACCGCATCAATCTGAGCAGTCCAAAGGCAATAGTAATAACTTCTTGCCGCTTTACAATCTAAAGAGCAAAGAAGGTTATATAGTGGATAATGCTCCGATCCGGTCGCACATTGAAATATTCAAAATATGACACACAAGTATAAAGCCCAGTTTACTGTTGAGCGATTTCGAGTTTTGCAATATTAACTGTGAAAAATGCAACGTTGTTATTGTTTTTACTAGTTAACTTGAATCAAATCCAAAATCGCTCAGAAGTTAGCTGGGCCTAACTGTCCTCACTTTCATTTGACAATTCGATTGAACCAACCTCTGAATAATAAAAAATGCGTATCGAAACAGAGGCTATTTCGATACGAATTTGCGTTTCATCATGATTTCATTATAGATCCAAAATCGAGACCAAAATAGAAAACAACATTTTTTCAACAAACGGTTAACAGAGTAGTCTTTGACGTTTTCAAATTTCGTCTAGTGATGGGCACAATCGAATGATTTCAACAATCGAAATGTCTGTTCTCGAATGATTCTAACAATCGAATGATTCATTCGAAATGTTTTTCACTCGGGGCCACGTCATCATTCACCATCAGTCAGCATCTCGAATCTCGATGTACTGGTAGATACGAAGTACGATAGTCGGATCTAATTCGATTCTCTCGTACCTATCTGTCGCACCACTCGAATCCGCACCTCGCAACGCATTTTACATCTCGCTGCATATGATAAATACATAGATCTTATTGCTTATGCTAGACCCGGTATCCAGGTTACTTGTTTTGTATGTAGGGAGGGTTGAAAGTACTAAGCCATTGATTGGTCGTTTCAGTTGTTGACCATATAAATGTGTTGTGCCACGTGACCATATT
Organism: Chrysomela aeneicollis; assembly: GCA_029955515.1. Lineage (NCBI taxonomy): Eukaryota > Metazoa > Arthropoda > Insecta > Coleoptera > Chrysomelidae > Chrysomela > Chrysomela aeneicollis. The sequence continues at coordinate 20,057,406 of JARUHQ010000003.1, read as the reverse complement.
ACCTACTTTCTTGCAGACCCCTCTTGACCTAAAAATTACTACAGGATGCCGGATCTAGCGTAAGCAGTAAGATCTATGGATAAATACTACTGCTCGCGCATCATCTTGTCGATTGTGCGTCGTCGGTCGTATGTGAAATCATTCGAATGATTTTTCATGAACAAATCACATTCTCTCGAGAGGTCTCGAGAGGTTCCAACAATCGAAATGTTCGATTCTTTTCATTCGAGATTGCCCATCACTAATTTCGTCACAAAGTTGACGTATTCCGAGGAATGTCACTAAGTTACAGCATTTGCGCTCGCATCCATTATTTTTAAAAACACGAACTCATTATTCTGTTGCATGATGGAAAATAATAGTAGTGAATTATATAACACACCTCCTGAGGTAGCAGAAAGTGCGAACATTATAAATTTGAACCTCCTACCAGAGAAAACGAGGAAAATTATGAATTATAATAATAATAATAAATAAATTTATTCAATTCGCTGAAAATACAAAATTATTTATTATTATTATGATATGATAGATTCATATCATGGTGCCATGAAATGCTTGAATGCTATAAATATCAAAGTAAGTATTCTGAACTTTTCAGATTTATCAAAAAACATCTGTCCACTGAATATAAAGCAAAAATAAGTTAATATGTTTTTGGTTAATCATAGATGAAATGAATGACTTAGATGTCAATGTAAATGTAAATTAAATATCGAGTTTTCTTGTCTAGGAACTGCTTTTGTAGAAAAACATCTTGTGTGTATTTCTAGCGCAGTGTCTTGCCGCACCCCCCTCTAAAATGATTCCTTCAACATTTTCCGAGATATTTTTAAAAAACCAAACAAAATGGTAATTTTTGAAAATATCACCATTACAAAAAAATCCACAAAGAGATTATGCTCTGGCCGCAACAATTTATTCGCATTTCGCATCGTTGAGTAAATGGCGTCTATTTTTTCTCCATTGGGATTTAGATTGACTTATCTCGAATGCACAGGTCATCTGGACCATCATCACTGTTATCGCAAATCGTATAAATCGAACATAATGCAAATTGCAAGGCAATCGAAATGACAGTAACTTCTAATCAGTTCCAGCGACGCTATTGGTCGCTCAAGATCTGGTGATCGACACTGTCGCTATAGCCGATAGAAAATTACGATTTCTGTCGATGCAAAGGTTGGTGGGTTATCTTTATCTTCGATTTTTGTTAGTCTATTGCGACTCGTGACTTCGACTTCTTTGTATCTTTGTGACATAGAGTGAAGAATGCAGAGATAAACGATTCATTAATTTTATTAGGTAACAGAATAAGTAGCAGATAAGAGGAACAATCCAATATTCGATGGCTTATTTGACATACTTTGATAACCTATTCGAGTGTAAACAATGGGGTGCAGAGAGCTCAAGAGGTTAATAACATCAGTCCTTATTTAGGAATTGATTCCTAAAATTAATAAAAGCATACAGAGCAGAGCAACGTAGAAATATTCCTTTGGTTGCTTGGGAACCACTTATATACAATGTTCATAATTTTATTTATATATATATATATATTTTTGTTGGTTACATGGAAGAACGGCTATAGCCGAATGTCGCCAACACTTCGGAAAATTGTCATCCACATTTATTTTGAACGAATAAAGACGATATTATTATTATTATACTGGACTTCCTCACGAATTCCCGAAGAGATCACCCAAGATCAAGAGTTTGCACGCTAAGAAATATCCATCTGATAAATCACTTTTCCGGCTAGTGAAAATTTCCTGATACTTCTTAACAGCAAACCTAGTAATCCCAACTGCGAAAAAAGTTTCCTTCAATATACCATTAGGAATATATACCAATCTGAAAATGACATTTCAGTTAAAGTAGATAGTACTAAACCTCGAAGTAATTTAATAACAAGAAATCGCAGGTGATGTATTCACTATTCCTTATAGTAATTTTAACCTGGGAACTCTGGTACAATCTGTCCGAGAAAATATTGAAAATTACTGTCAGCAGTTCTAAACAATGTTTTCAGAAATATTGTAATGATGCCAAATTTTGTCAATATACATATTTTATCGTCCATAAAAACTAATGAATGAATCGTAACGAGTTCGATATTAGGTACCAGCAAATATTCGTTTAAGTGGCCACCTGTTTTTAATATTTATATGGGTCGCTAGGTCGTCTCGGCTCGAAATATAAACAAATTTGATGTTCTCCGGCCGATATCTCCTTCATAGGTACCAAACTATATTTAGACTTAAGGATGAGTGTTTGTTATAATATTTTCTGATAGAAGATTCGAATTGGATGCATTTAGAATGGCAATTTCATTTACGAGATTATTGAGAACAATCATATATTATATTATAACGAGAATGAAGTATGATATAGGTCATATTAGGATATAAAGATTTTGTAAATACGAGGCACAATACGATGACTATAAAATAATTGAAGGGAGGATCATTCGAGGAGAGGAAATTGGGGATCCAATAGGAACGTTGGTTTTGTTTACACTACAAGTTAGCTCGTGTGTAATTTATGGGCATGAGATCAGCAGCCGTAAAACTAATTATTCCAGAGTAATGGAAAAAGCGCAAAAATATGAGATTTATATCTGAAATAGTTTATATTAAATGTTTTGAACATGACAATCCTTTTAAAAATAATTTACATTTGGCAAAATCGACATGAACCACTACTTAGAGTAATTAGCGGGGATGGGAGGTTCCAACAATTTTCTAATGAAAAGTCCCTATAAATTCTCTGAAACTAGAATCAGAGAGAAGAGCAGTTCCAACATCCAACAGTTAAGCTCTCAACTCCAGACAATGTTCCTCAGTTCGTAATGTCAGTGCCACCCTCGTAAAGTGTGTTACAAGTGAACGTGGATTTGCAGAACAGTGAAAGATGGATTACCATGAGACAGTTCGGTTTTCGTCAATTAAATAAAAGTCATCTTGTTGTGCCGGTATTCAGTTCAATTCACGTAAGTTCTATAGTTCAGGACAACATCTCGAAAGTTACTATAATTGTGATCAACCACCAAACATGTAAGATATAAGAAATCTTATTTATATTGCCGACTTTGCCTGTCTAATTGATTCAAATGCTAAATAGATATTTGTACTCTGAGATAAGTGTATTTATGTCTACATCCACTATTATTTCTCCTGCTTAAATATTCACGAACCCAGTTAAAGAATTAATATTGTTACCACCCTGTATAGGCCAACTTGAATAAAGCAGGGTGTCATAACAATATTTACTATCACCCTAGTAAAATCAATCTCAGAAAATGATGAAGGTAACTAATCGAAATGAAAATAAGCACACTCTTCCGAAGCAATGTTATTAACTATTCAGCGAGTAATAATTGTCATAATGCTGTTCATTGATGAATACTAAATTGAACAATAAACATTCAAATAGTCGTTTTTCTCCTGAATGGTATGGGTCGACTTTTTTCCTCAGTTATTCGTTGATTCTGTTCGAGACAGTATCTCTTTTTCGCAGCTAGTGTGCCATCATAATCGAGGTGAAGATGAGATGTTTCTGTTGTTCAGCGGTATTTGCTTCATTCAAGGCTCCCAATGAACATTTGAGGATAACGCAGAAATTATAAAATGATTCAGGGTATGAATGTGTTGAAGACGAAATGGTTTCTGGAGGGATTCTTTATGATTATTATTGCAATAATAGGATGAGAGTGATTAAACTATAGCACTAGCCAAGAAGAAAAATGAGGAAAGTGAAAAGAGAGGTAATTGTAGCGATTTTAGAGTAAATTGTGATTGTTATGTAGAATCACGAATACTTTCGTCTAGAAGATGGTTGAAAAATTCTCTGGATCCATGGATATAATGGTGACACAGAAATGGAATACCTAATACATTTCAAGGAAGGGTTATGGTTACGAAAGATGAAAGCATCGATGAAAACGACTTTTTCATTCTATATTAATACCTACGAACTAAATAATTGTTTATTCCAGATTCAGTACGATTTCGAAGAGTACCAATAGAGACATCAAAACTTTCCTATGAAAATCTACTCCGGATCAACTGGATAACATCAGTTAAGCGGCGCTATGGCTCTTACCACTATATTTTTCATTGAAAATAATCGAAAATTCAGTATGGAGGCCTTCGAAATTGGAATCTCAAGAAGAATGTTTGCCTCTTGTTCTAATGATCAATACAATCAATGAGTGTAGAAGAAGGGATTACAATAAATCGGTTGAGAGTATTCCACTTCCGGTAATGAAAATAAGAATACGAATTTCACTAAATAAAAAGCAAAAACTACCAGGGCTCATTGATTAATTACAATATTTGATACAAGCAAGAAGTATACTCTTCCAGTATTGTGTAATTTACTATTCCTCAATGTACATTTCAATATATCATATAAAGTTCAATTCACTGAATAAAAAATAAAAATTACTAGTGCTCATAGGTTAAATACAATATTTGATACAAGGAAGCGGTACTCTTCCAGTATTGTCTAGTTTACTATTCCTCAAAGTACACACCAATGATGTAAGAATGGTAACAATTCAACCGTGTTCCTATAGTAAAGTTGACTATTATATTATGTGATCAGTAAGTTGACTCAATTTACTTGTACTCAATAGTAGTGTTCACTGGAAAGAATTTCTGTCCATATATCAACTATATAAACCAGTGAAAATCACTTCGATTCTAGTAATGTCTACCGTTCTTTTCTTTGCGTGTGCCAGTAGATTTTCGATAACCTATGTTGGCTTGTGTAAATTAAACTCGGATCACCAGTGATCTTGGATGATTTCATCTCACCTATGTACAGGCTGTCCCATTTTCGATGTCCTTACAGGATATCTCGCTTATTTTTGGAAATAGAGATTTGCGGTTTTCGCGAACGTTGGCTACTTTTTTGTGAAACTCACGATACCGCAAACAAAATTTCCATAGCCCGTTTCGTTTCTGAGATACAGGGCGAATTTGAAAATATTGCATTTTGAGACCCCCCCTGTATCTCAGCTATCTTTCAATTATTTCAATTATTGAGATATAACCCATAGTTATGTTTTTTTTAATGGAACACCCTGTATATTTTTAAATATTTGAAAATAGATGCTTTGCGCTTTCCTAAAATATATTACACTCATGTGATATTTTCAGTATTAATTAGCCCTTTTCGCATTTGCGTTGCACAATGACTTCATTATACAACCAAAATAGTAAAAAAAAGTTGTTGGGATACTATATCTCTTATAATCGAATATAAGGAACGAAATATCGATTTCATTCACAATATCATTGATGCTAAATAAAGATTACTGGAGCTGTATGAGTATGTTTGTCTTATTCATCACAAGCACTCTCAAGTATATTTTTATTTATCAAGTATTCGATTTCTTAGTTTACGAATTTGTATTAAATAACAAACTGAGAGGCGCCTATTTAGGAGAATTTGAAATTTGAAAAGATTATACTAGCAAATAATAAAGAAAGACCCCGACCCATCTGATTTGCTCACCAGACTATATTAGCCGAGATATTAGCACTGGCTTAGTACCTTTTTTGTTCGTCTAAATAATTCAATATCGTTTGAATTGACGTTTCTTCAAATTGAGATAAAAAAAGGTTACAATCAGAAAAAGGCGAATAATTTCTTTACATTGGTCATATTTTCCGAATTTGGGAAAATTTAGAAACCCATATTTTTATATTACGTTCAACTAAATCCAGAATGGAATAAATATTTTGTGATATTTAGGTATCTATTCAAAATTTTCATCCACTTTAAGTTGTCCGATTCACTTGGAGTATGGCTGGTGTTTATAATATATAATATATAATGATATATATGCATAATAATGAAATTTTTGCTAGAAAAAACTGTCTGCTTCAAGATAGCGGACGAATTATGTGATTATTTTTCAATTCTATTCAACATTGTTATGCTGGGTTTTGTAAGGTCGGAGATTATGAATATTTTATCGAAATTCCTCGCAAAATTCATAAATTTAAGATGGCCGGCCAGTTTTGTAACTATTGCCCGATTCTATTCAAATTCTTGCGTGATCATTTTTGATGGACTGGAAGGACAAGCCTTGCGGTGCTTTCGCAATATTTGAACTTCATCTCCATTTCAAATTTCCAATGTTATAGTTTTTTTTATCTTTTGACTGTATAAGTAATTTTCGCGGAGGAACATCGTGCAAGACAGTAGAAGGATATTATTGTAGTGTTTATAAAATAAACTTGTGTATTTGTGAATGACAAATTATCATTATTGCACTATATATGAGTATATAACGAACATCGAGACTTTGGAACTCATTGCCTAGGGAGGTGTTCTCCGAGGCATACGATCTCCAGAAATTTAAGAAGAACATCAACTCCTACCTTCTTTCCCTTGGTTCTCACGATGTTCTCTGAACATTACATGGTATCCCTTTTCGTGAGAACCAGAACATAACAAAACAAAAATATTATGAGGAACTTTATTAGATATATACTTCTACGAGTTATGGTATCATTTTTCATGCACGAACCACATGAAACGTGGTTCGCAACTATTTTCTTACAAGCATACAAATATTTACAGGTTTAGGCATACTTCCTTTGAAATGATCTCTACACACATAGATAACGATATCTCTTTCCTATCTCCTACAAGCTTTTTGTTATTTCAATTCTCGTTTCTTTTGGTAACATTTTGGTGTGCTGTAATACTCTATTGGTACAATATTCATGAAATGATCTATTATTATTTAATGCAAATAAAAATGTTACCCTGCTGCAAAACCAGAAAACCTAGACGATACTGCCATAGTTAAATACTTCGAACGATGAATCGACTTTTTATAAAAGATGTATATTCATTAACAAACTACAGGACTACTGTTTCTGGCAAGTGTTACAATTATAATGAATATAAAAATGTTAATAAAATGCGCTCTCCGACGTTCAAGATGAGATCTTTTCTGGTATACAGCTTAGTCTGCAAAAGTGCATCAGCATCTTCTGTGAGAACTGCAAATCAATGGTTAAATTCGCTACATAGTCCGTAACCGAATAAGTAAAAAATAATGATACGTTTGCGCGCGAAACTTTGATCATCTATATAACAACATTAACATTATTACAAATTTTTGAGGTTTAATATACAGGGTTATTCACGTCAAACGACACGGAAAATTGTGGCTGAGCCGTTCGATTTTTCAAATGTTTCGAATCTGGGACAGATAGAGGACTATGGGGTACATTTTGAAATTATTGTCATGATATACAGAGTATCCCAAAAACATTAAATGTATCAAAGTTGTGTTTTTTTAAATGGAATGCCCTATATATTTTCTTGTTTTCGGATTCTACGATGAAAATAAAGGTAACTCTTATAAATGTTCATCATATTTAAACGTTGAAGTTCTCGAGATATTTTGAATTTTGTGAAAATGTGGTCATTATTTTGAGGATTCAATTCTCAATGGTTGTTGAACATTTTTTCACCAAATTCAATTTGGAGATAAGTAATGGATCAACTTTCGTGTCACAAGTGAGGAGAATCGACTAATGTGTACAGGGTGGTCAAAAATTAACACTGAATTATTGCTACTTTCGAATGGTTATAACTTCATTATTTCAAATGGAACACCCTGTATTTCATCACGAGGACAGATGTAAAATTTTATTCTCTAACTTAAACTAATATACTTCCCTATGGCTAACTCTACACATTCTCATGAAAATACCCCTTTTTCATATTTCGAACCCACCTTCGTCAATTTCAATATTCATCAAGTTACCTGTGGTGTTTTGACAATTACAAATATTAATAAATGGAAACAAAACTATTGTTTCTTGCTGTCAGTTAGGAATTGTTTGTTTTTGCGAATCGCCTTGCAGTAGGAGTTCGTTTTTTGTTCTGTTTAATATTCGAAATGGGAGTTTATCCAAAGGAAGAACGGATAGACATGATTTTCGTTCTGGGAGAATGTTTGCAAAATTGCTTATTGGCATCTCGTGTTTACGCTGAAAGGTATCCTAACCGAAATCACCCTAACAAAGCCGTTTTCGAAAGATTATTGACTCAATTTAAACGAACGTGAAGTGTTTTGCACGGAAAACCAAGAAGAGAAAAGCCTGTGACAAGAAATGAGGAAGTCGAATTAGCAGTTATTCTGTCAGTAATCGAGAATCCACATATAGACCAAATCCAAGTATCTGATAATATGCATATCAGTCAAGCAAGCGTTTCCAGAATTCTGAAGAATCATAATTACCATGATTATAAAATTCAGCTTCATCAAGAACTGTCTCAAACCGATTTCGAAAATCGCGTTGAGTTTTGCGTGTGGGTGTTAGACAATGTTGCAGAAAACGATAACTTTTTTGATTTGGTTCTGTTTTCTGATGAGTGTACGTTCCACAATAATGGAACTGTCAACAGGCATAACTTCCATTATTATTCTGATTCCAATCCACATCAATTCAGAGTGATGAATAATCAGCATAGGTGGTCAGTGAATGTGTGGGGTGGAATCATGGGGCAATATTTAATTGGCCCGTATTTCTTCCAACAACATTTAGATGGCGCACTATTCTTACAATTTCTTATGAATGAACTTCCGATTCTATTGCAAGACATTCCGTTGGACATAAGAACAAGGATGTGGCTTCAAATGGATGGAGCTCCCGCACATTTTCATCGTGACGTTCGGGAATTTTTAGATGCTCGTTTCCAAAATCGTTGGATTGGAAGAAGCGGTTCCCAGAATTGGCCCCCACGGTCACCCGACTTGACCTCTCCGGATTTCTTTTTATGGGGATTCATAAAAGGAACTGTTCATAACACACCACCAACGACACCAGATAATATGAAGGAGCGTATCATAGAAGCATTCAGAATCATAAATCCAGAAATATTGGCAAAAGTTGCTGAATGTTTTAAAAAACGAATACGTTTGTGTTTGAAGTCAGACGGTCACCACTTTGAACACTTGATATAAACTCAAATATTATTGTTTAATTGAATTCGGTTTTTCCATTTTATTTATAGTTCCTTTCATTTTATTTAATCCTATTCGAATTGTTGGTCATATTTTGAACAATTTTTGTAATGAATAATAATGTTAAAATATTCCTGAAATCTTAGCTCTGAACTTAAAAATAGCTTTGGTAGTTTCGTTGATTTTTCCATTCATAAAATCACCTAATGTAACTTGATGAATATTGAAATTGACGAAGGTGGGTTCGAAATCTGAAAAAGGGGTATTTTCATGAAAATGTGTAGAGTTAGCCATAGGGAAGTATTATAGTTTTAGTTAGAGAATAAAATTTCACATCTGTCCTCGTGATGAAATACAGGGTGTTCCATTTGAAATAATGAAGTTATAACCATTCGAAAGTAGCAATAATTCAGTGTTAATTTTTGACCACCCTGTATACATTAGTCAATTCTCCATACTTGTGACACGAAAGTTGATCCATTACTCATCTCCAAATTGAATTTGGTGAAAAAAAGTTCAACAACCATTGAAAATTGAATCCTCAAAAAGATGACTACATTTTCACAAAATTCAAAATATCTCGAGAACTTCAACGTTTAAATATGATGAACATTTATAAGAGTCACCTTTATTTTCATCGTAGAATCCGAAAAAGAAAAAATATATAGGGCATTCCATTTAAAAAAACACAACTTTGATACATTTTATGTTTTTGGGATACCCTGTATATCATGACAATAATTTTAAAATGTACCCCTAATAGTCCTCTATATGTCCCAAATCCGAAACATTCGAAAAATCGAACGACTTAGCCACAATTTTCCGTGTCGTTTGACGTGAATAACCCTGTATTTTGCATATCTCATCTTTGATCATAGTTGAAAATTTTGGTTACTCCTATCAAATTTGGAGGTTCTATTTTAGTATTGTGTATTACTTATTTTGTTTTACCTGCCTAACTCGAGAATATTGTTTCAAATTGAACATTTTATTGAGGAGTGTTTGTATTGTGGTGGATTTTACTAGAGTTTATGACACTGCGAGTTTTAAAAACTGCAAATGACTGTATATTATAGAAAAGTGGACTGTATATTAAGTGATTTTGATTGCGTCGTTCTTCGAAAAGGAGTGAGGGCCCTAATATGTGGCCCTTGGAGAACCGCTTGTGGAGAACAGGGCCGGCGCGAGAACAGTATTTTACACATTTTGTCAACAAACTGTTAATTACACGTCTTTCAACTTGTGATGTATCGTCATATTCAGATGATAATGTCGCTTCCAATAGAGTATACGGCAATGAAAAGTATAGGTACCATTGTATAAAAAAAGAGTATGTTCATCAGGACATGGTTGTTGAAATAAAAATTAAATTCATACCTCAGTTCATAGTATTTTCCAAACGATTTTTTGCTTTATATTTTTTTCAATAAAATGAAATGTTAATTACCTTACGTCATTTTAGAGTACCTTTATAATATTTATATTCAGGATATGGAATGGTGAAAAATCACGTTTAGCCCAATTGATTCAGCTCCATAGAAAAAATACGATAGCTTCATCACACATGAAAGAGGTAAATAATTATTTATGTATCAAGGGAATTATAAGGGACTTAATTACCGATGGCAAAGTTTGCATCCCGAGTGCCCGAGGGACAGCAATTGCCTGAGGTTATTATGGCTCATTAATTCCCGTGGTACATAGATAATTTTATTTCTGACCGATTAAAACGTAATAAATGTGTCAATTTATCATCTTCCCAGTATATTTGACTAAGGAATTTTGTTGTTGCTATATTGTTGTTATGATACTTGTTTATAAAGGGAATTATAGTATCTCTAGCATCCCAAGGGAGTTATAACCTTCTTTATTGATATCGTAACTATGACGATACAAGCTCATAATATGCCTGTCAGAAATAAAAATGTTTATGCACGACAGGGCGTAAAATAGCACTTTATCGCCCTCGAACTACTGTACCGACTGTCGGGCGTAAAATGGCACTTCACCGCCCGCCGGACAATAAATTATTAATTATTCGCATCTTCAGCTGCTTTACTGATTTCTGGTGGAGTACAATTCACACTTTCTTCATCACTGCAATGCATCATCACAGCAAATATGGCTACTAGCCTATTTATTCACCCACCAGTCTGGCACATGAGCAAATTGTAAACCCTTAATAACTCTCTCATTATAAGAGATAGAGAAAAAGTAAAAACACTCTCATGTAATGATTTTTCGAGAGGGACATCATGGGCGTAACAAAAATTATTTTAAATGGGTTCAAAAGGTATTTAAGAATCGTTTTATTCCTATCATGCTTGAGAGGTGAAGAGGTATTTACAATAAAATATACTGGTCGTGCATAAAATGTTGTATGTATTTCGGGCGTTACTTACTTTTATGGACCTACACAAATAAAAACAAATTCTCAAATGAAAACGATATATTCGTTCAACGTCCAATTCTTGTTTTGAGAAAGCGCATTCTTCTTCTGTAATAATTTATTTGAAATGAATTTATTGAATATGTCAATTGTAGAAAATTATTTCACTGGAATATTCATTTGCTATATCAAAATGTTCTCAATTCAAGAAATTCAAAGTATCCAGAAAAAATAATGAAGTTCTTGAAAAATATATCACGGAATGTCTTCTTTCAAAATAACATATGTAGCATTTTCTTCAATAACGAAATTGACAAGACAATTAATTTCTGAATAAGTAAATCTCTGAGAAAGTTTCTTTGGATTGACCATAACATTTTCTTGAATATAATTGCGATCCCTTCGAGCCGAGAATGTTGCCAAACGGTGTGAGTGTGTTGTTTCGGTGCTCTTGTCGTGCATCCATCATTGTTCAACCAGTTCAACCTATTTTATATTATAGAAATATTGGCTTACCATGAAAGAAAAACTGAGGTCCTAGGAGATATCTGAGGATATAATTACCACTTTTAGAGGTAAGTTACATGCCTATATCTTATCGACGTTCATTCTTGGGTAGGTATTATTGTTTATCCAATCAATTAACGTAGCTATATCATCTCGAAAACTGTTAATTCGTGAAAAACTTGAATAACCAGGATCGGCAGTGAGTGAAAATTGGGGTTAGGTACCTATATGTGCGGATGAAAGTTTAAATTTGTCCATACACTGATTGAACAGTGGAAAAAAGATTCTTGAACTTGTAGACATCTTAGGTATTTTGATATTGCATATTATACCTAACATATTTTTACATTTTTTTTACCAAATTTCGATCCAAGGAAAATGAATTCAGTAGTAAGAATGTGAACCCAGATTTGAAGAAATATAATAACCATGCATTGTGCTAAGTCAGATTATCTCTCACGTTGTACCTACATGGAGTTGTGAATGATATATTTTATATTTTTCAGTCGTTTCAAACCAGAGGAATACAACTTTATTGCGAGGTAAACTGGTGGACAAGTTCAGAAATAATCTATACGAATAGGGGGAAAGGTTGTCAAGAAGAAGGTCTGCACGTGATGATGTTATTGATGAGAGCCCCAATAAGAGAAAGGAAGTTGAGGATGATTCTCATTTCAAGAAATCGATATAATTCCTTTAATTTGATATAATTATTGATACAAAACAATCTACAGCTAAAACTGAAAATCTGATTCTTTTTGTTCAAGAAAAATGCGAGTCATTGAGAGATTATGATTGTCTTGATTTGAATATATTGTGTTTTCAATCTGAAATATTGTATTATTCTCACGAAGAACTCCATTCATTTACGATTCAAGAAATCTATAACATTGGTATGAGTGTATTTAGTTGGAAACGTAATAGTCTTGAATTGAGCAGACATTTATTCCAGTATATATAAACAAGCCATACTCTTGAACCAAAGCATATCAAATCAAATTAAGTAATTCTTTTTATGTGTGTAGGCGTGTTAATATTACTTACACGCTACGGTCCATAAAAGCCTATTTTACGCCCTTGATACATAAATAACTATTGTTACCTGTGTATCTGCCACTCTGGCCTGAGACCTCTTGAACCTCTCATCTCTGCTGAACCGTTTCAATGTTCTCATAGTGGAAAGAGATTCGGATTGATGAGGAGATGGCGAAAGTCTGTTGTATGTGTCAAACACACGGGTCGAAATTATGTCCACCATTTTGTTGACTCTGTAACAAGAAAACCATGTCGAAATTTCGTCTAATGTAAAAAAGTCGAGAACGGTATTTTCAACGCAACTTTTTAATGCATATATGATGCTTAAAAATATATTTTTTTATGTTTATAGGTATAACGTCGGTATAACTCGAGGTATAACGTCATATCTATATGCGCTCTGCAAAATACTCGGCAAAATATGAAAAAAAGTTCGCATGAACATGGTCCGAAAACGCTTCGTTGACGGGTGATACGTAAATTACTGAATTTTCGATGGTAATTTCAATGCTAAAAAGTAACTGTTACTTATATGCAGATGATGTTTCATTTGCAAACTGTGTCAACTTTCCTGAAGAACTGGCAGATAATTTAAATTTACTTTATGATACATTTACAAAGTGGTGTTTGAACAATCATTTAATCCTAAATCATGGGAAAACAGTTCTAATGATATTTAATATAACAAATAATTCCAACACGTCGTTTGAAATACATACTGAAAATATCAACGTTACTTCTTCTGAGACAACAAAATTCCTTGGAACTTTTCTTGACTCATCACTTTTTTTTCAGACATGTACTTATCATATTTCTAAGAAGTTACTATGCAATCTTACAACTCAAAAATATATTCCCCCAACAACAACTAATGAATATCTACTATGCGATGACATACTCGCACTTATCTAATAATGTTAAAATATGGGGCAACTCTAGATTCTCAACAAAATTGTTTATTTTACAAAAAAAAAATACGTCTCATCTTTGGGATTCATAAACGAACTTCCTGTAGAGGCTACTTTCAATAAAACAAAATTTTAACTTTCCCCTGTATTTATATTTTAAAAAATATCCTATTTGTTAAAAATATTTTAAAGGACTTCATTAAAAGTGCTGACAAGCATAGCTATAAGACAAGGCATGGTAAACTTATTCGAATACCTCCTCATCGGATAACTTTCTATGAAAAGAGTCCATCGTATACAGGTATACAGTTGTTCAATGAACTACCAATAGCTATAGGAGAAATTCAAAATCTGAATGTATTTAAAAAATCTCTCAAATATCTCCTGTTGCAATATTCATTCTATAGTCTGAATGAATTTATGGAATTTGGCTTTTAATACTCTGCACCTATCTATTTATATGTTTACCTATGTAACAACATATTTTATGTATTCTATTTCCACACTGACTTTTCCAATATCGTGTAAATGATCTCAATGGAATAAAATATTATTTATTTATTTATTAATGACAACTTTATCTGATGGTTTTTCTTTGTTCTGAAAAAGTGCGATGTACTTATATGTTTCGGAAACTCCTGAGCATTTTTATTTTTTCTAATGGAATTCATAAACGTGTATGCTATTGTTATTTTTTCTAAAAAAAATTCTATTTCAGTGGGTTCATCTAAATAATTGATGAAAACCGCAAAAACACTAGAAAGTAATATTTTCTTTAGCAAAAACACAACCAACATGCTGGCTGGGTACCTACTTCCCAGGAAATTTTTAGTCAAATCCAATTAGTCCAGTAGATATCTACTGATTGTTTAAACTCAAAGACATTTCATAAAAATATGATGAAACGTTTTGTTTTCAAGCAATCAAAATGAAACCATTGTTTCAAATTCAACTGTAACTCGGATACGAATAGTCTTCGAAACAATTTTCATGCGAACTTTTTTCCATATTTTGCTGAGCGAATCCCCTTAGGCTTTTGTCACTTCAACTCTGAATCACCCTGTATATGTATATGTATGAGAAAATAGTAGAATCACTGCGTTTTCACAAAAGTGAAACGACGTTAAACTTTGTACCCCTATATTAGCTCGAAAACTACCCCTTTAACAATGGACATCGCCTAAAAAACACGAATTTACCGTTTCTGAAAATTTCTTTCTCACCACATGTACGAAATGAGCTATTTCGCTATTTCATATTTTGCACCCCAGTATATCGCAGTAGGCAGGAAAACACGAATTTCTCATTTCAAAGTTTTTTTGGCAAAAAATTGAATAAAAGTCGTAACATAAGAAATAACATAAAAGAACATGAATTTTTATCTGACAAGAAAGTAGATAAAAGAAATTTTCAGAAACGGTAAATTCGTGTTTTTTAGGCGATGTTCACTGTGGAAGGGGTAGTTTTCGAGCTTAATCAAGGGGTACAAAATATGAAATAGGGTGCTTATGCTTTCTCAGCTCATTATGAACATGTGGTGAAAAAGGATTTCCGGAAACGGCACATAACTCTAATATTTAGTTTCCGACGCGGCGACCGTTTCTATTTTCACACCGGTATTTTGTTTTTGAATATCTCTTACAAAATTTTTCCACACGTACAACATATTTTTAATGCCACCTTAAAGTCGAGGTTTTAACTAAGAAAATGAGCATACTGGTTGAGTGACTGAAAACAAATTTCAACGTTTCACTCGTTAGTTTCAAGATTGTGTTGAGGAGTTATCGATACAAATGTTTCAGATTTTACATTAAACTTTTCTCGATAGGTACGCATAATTCAGCCACAAATTGTAAAAAAAAACAATTTTCAACCCTTCCAGATCTTTTACCGAGTACTCTTGTTTTTTTATGATTATCGTCAAACATGAGAGGAGTTATAGATACAAATGTTTCAGATTTTACATTAAACTTTTCTCGATAGGTACGCATATTTCAGCCAAAAATCGTAAAAAAAAACAATATTCAACCCTTCCAGATCTTTTACCGAGTACTCTTGTTTTTTATGATTATCTTGAAACATGACTACCCTAAATTTTCCGACAATCGACAAACTTATAAGATTCTGTTGCTGAAATTTTTTTTTGCCCTGGCCTAGATAGGCTAACTACCGTAGGTTAAGGTTTATTGGTATAGTTTCAATGAAACGTTTTTCATTGTGGAAACTAGTCGTTAGTACTATTGTTATGGATAACATGTATCAGTAATATTTAAGATCGAATCACAATAATTGACATTCATAACACGAGAATTTGAAAGCAAGCAGAGCCTCGAAGTTCATTCCGAGTTATTGAAAGTTGGTGCGACGAACAATAATTACAAATAATACAATACTTGCAACCAGGGGATCAGAAAGGTCGTTTGATTTCTATTTATTTTTTTGCAATTGGTACATGTAGCAATGAAATAGACATAATTCTTATAATAAGTCCACAAAATATGCCTGAATATTCATTCACTCACTTCTAAACACAGTTTTACTCTTTTCCCCCAACTTCTGAATATCCCGATCGATGATTATAATTATAAGAATCAAATCAAATTCCTAAAATTGTACCCTTCGATGATATTGATGATCTGAGAAGAAAAACGAGTAAAATGGAGTATTCAATAATCTTTTTAAACTTTGTAATGTATTCAATAATTTTATTTTGTTATGCATCAAATAAAAAGCGTCTAGCTTTTCTATTATGTTCGTTACTATAACTTTAAACATTAGTTTTCGAGTAAGTAAGCTTCACAAAAATGTGACCGTTCCAGTCTTAAATCATATATGCTTACGCTAGATCCGGCATCATGTAGTATTTGTTTGGTATTCGAGGGGTCTGCCGTGAAAAGTACTATGATATCACGTGGTATAACACATATTATGTATGGTCATAAATTAAAACGACCAATCAATGGCTTAGTATTTTAAACCCCCCGGACCTCCATACAAATACCCTGGATACCGTATCTAGCGTAAGCAATATATGATCTAAAGTTCCAGTTTCTTAACTGAATTGTCAGAAATTACTCAAACAACATTGTTGGTGTTCTTTTTCAAAGCACTCTTCGCAAAAACAATTTTTTTTCTTAATTTTTATCAGCATGTAGGATTAAATCATATCGTGTGATACATCATTGTATTCAGACTTTTTAAAAATGCAAAAATCCAATAAAAACCTGAAGAAAAACCTAAGTTCAGTGTTGTTTGTCTGACATCCAGAACGCCTTGAAACTATGATAGATTGAAAATCCTTGTGAAAAAGTGCTTCAAGAACGTCCTAGTTGAAAACGTTAAGTTAATTTCATTATTTCCAATATTCTTTTCACATAACTTTTCAGCATGGAAATGCACAACTTCGTCCCAATTCAACCGAGTTTGTATCTCTTATAATAACGGAGATCACCATGCATGGTGAAGCTCAAAAAACGGGCAAACGGCTCGCTGGTATCGAATATCTCTTAAAGTAAGATAGCTAGCGAAAAATGTTAGGATACAAAAGTTCCAGGGTTTTTCGAAATCTATCACACAAAATAAAAATCAAGTATACAGGATTAGCCAAAAAGTCTTGGAGAAAACGAGTTGCTTTTTCTTTAATGGAACACCCCATATATTTTTCCATATTTCAATTCACAACTTCGTCTTCTATCATTGTATCCATGATAATTAAAATTTCAATACGCTCAGTATCAGTTAAACGTGCAATTTCTGCGCGAAAATTATTTACACTAAATGTATTTTTGACATGTGTGGTCAAGTCAACGACGCGACGTTGTTATGGAACTGGAAACTTTCAAAGGTAACTTGATGGACTATGAAGTTAAAAGACTAAAACATTTTTGGATAATTTATCAGTTATTTTCAAAATTTGATGTCTCTAAAACGGTTGAATTTAGGAAATTATGTGCTATATCAATTTTGTTCAGAATTTCTAGCAGAATTTAAATATGGAATAATATATAGGGTGTTCTATTCAAGAAAAAGCAACTTTATTTCAACTTAATTTTTATTTAGTGTGATAGATTTTGAAAAACCCTTGAACTTTGGTATCCTAACATTTTTCGCTAGCTATCTTACTTTAAGAGATAATCGACCGTTTCCATACATATCATACATATATATAAATATTCCATAAATTTTACTACAAATATTATTTATTTCTTGATAATTGCACACTAATTTCTCCAGTAGAAGACCTAATTACAATTTATTCTTTATATCACTATAACCATTTGAAACTAAGGAGAAAATTAAAAAAACAAACGAACAGGGAAGCTACCTTTAATAAATAATGTTATTGGCGGTGACGAAGTTATTTGACAGTTACTTGATTAATATCTAGAATGATATTATAGAAAAAATAATAATTCGAAGAAAACGAAATTCCATGGAAGATATCCAATATTTTCTCGATATATTTGATATACCGAATAATCGCAATGTCGATATATCGGGTATTCGATAGATTGGATTGCCCAGAATTGCGACTATGGTTGGCCGTTCGCCGAGATAAAGCTCCAGTGGCGTACTCTCTGGCCGCAGTTTTCAACAGTATTTATAATGATTAAACAAACCAATAACGTATCAAGAGTCAAATTTCGGATTAAAACATTAAAAATTAACTATAAACAAACCAATAACGTTTCAAGAGTCCAATTTCGGATTGAAGCATTAAAAATTAACGATACCTCCGAAAAGAATTTTTATTTTGTTATTCTTCAACAGTCGCATATACGAAAAAATTAAATCTATTAGTAATACAAAAATCTGTTTTCATTTCGCCGCTAGGTGGATAGATTACCAAGGTACAGGAGGTGCTTGATAAGTTAGAGGAAATTTGGGCATCGAAAACTGCAGCTCTCTATCTTCAGATAAAACTGGAAAAAATTAATGAAAAATCAACAGCCGTGATTTAGAAATATGATGGTAGAACCTGTTGAATGATTCGAAATTGATGGGGCACTCACCCTTGCAAAATGAGGACGACATAGGTGAACTGCAGAACGAGAAATAACTGCAAAGACCCATAAATGGTGTGCAATAGTTCCAATCTGGTCACTGCAACAAGTACGCCCACAGCAACGTAAACCACCGCCAAAGAGTTGATCATTTTTTTTTTCAGTTCTTTCTCATCGCTTTCCGACGGAAATCACGATACAGTAATATCAACAACTCGAAGTGCTTTCTCGAATAACAGCCGAAATTCAACTACTGGCATTTCTCACTCACTCTTTGATGAAACGCTTTGTTGAGACACGAATTATCATTAGTATTCAGCACGTGACTGATAACGAATGAGAATACGAATAGGAATATTTCGAATTTGGATGACAAGATCATTCAGTAGCGCATCAATACGAATTGGAATCACATTATGATCTAATAGGCTTTTCTCGCATAGCTGAAGTCCAACTTCACCACTATTCAAGACGACCCTGTTCAGGGTGTTTGGTAGCTGGGTGCAAACCTTTGAGGGGGTGATACACTAGCCCATGTAGAACATATGTATACAAACATTTTTATTTTCTAGCGCGTTTTTGATTTTTAAGGGAACTTTTACGATTTTTAGTACAAAAACCCAAAATTGGTCAATTAAATGCTAATAACTTCTAATCTCAACAGAAATGTCCGGTTTTTTTCGCCCGAACTACTTTAGCGAATAGAGGCAGCGTTTGAAATTATATGAAACAAGAAATGCAAAAGAAAGTAACCACTACTGAAGTACGAAATCGTTGTAGAAAGTGTATACGCAATGGTGGAAGACATTTCGAACACCAACAATAAATGTTTACAGTACAAAAATTAATTCCAAAAAAAATCCATATTTACGACATTTAACTGGTTCAGGCACCCTAATTAAAAAAGTTTAGGACTTACCTAGATAAATGATACCTCAAATGAAAGAGCAATAACTACGCATGTTTTTAAAAGTGTCTGAACACCTGTATGTATTTTATTTATTTTTTTAATTGGCATCAAAGGTCAGATTTTTTATTTTCTTCAAACTACTTTAGTACGATTGGAGACACATAAGACTACTAAAATAAATGAAAAAGTTATTAGCATTTAATTAACCAATTTTGGGTTTTTGTACTAAAAATCGTAAAAGTTCCCTTAAAAATCAAAAACGCGCTATAAAATAAAAATGTTTGTATGAATATGTTCTACATGGGCTAAAATGGAACTTTACCGCCCGCCGGGCAATAAATTATTAATTATTCGCATCTTCGTTACATGGTATGCATTTCGTAATGACTATTGTCTGTATTGACAAATATGGCTACTAGCCTATTTATTCACCCACCAGTCGGGAACATGAGCAAATTGTAAACCCTTAATAACTCCCCTATTATAAGAAATAGAGATAAAGTAAAAACACTCTAATGAAATGCTTTTTTGAGAGGAACATCATGGACGTAGGAAAAATTATTTCAAAGGGGTTTAAAAGGTATATATAAGTACCGTTTTATTCCTATCATGCTTGAGAGGTGAAGAGGTATTTACAATAAAATATACTGGTCGTACATAAAAGGTTGTATGTATTTCGGGCGTTACTTGCTTTTATGGACCTAGGCGTGTTAATAGCCCTCGCTATCGCTCACGCTGCGGTCCATAAAAGCCTATTTTACGTCCTTGATACATAAATATAACTATTATTCAAATATCTCCATTATGATCCATCGTGTGAATTTTCGTGTGGAGAATACCTACGAACATTCAATGTTGAAATTAAAATGAAACACGCTCACTATAGATAATAATAATAATGTTTATTCACCAATGATTTACAAAAAAATGTAGAATATGTAGCAATCACTTCATGAACAAACAAAGATAATCACTGAAGCTGTGGAGTCACAGCTTGTGCGTGATAAACAACAACTATATACAATATAAAAATATTAAAATTGACCATATTCAATATATATTGGTGGCAGCTTCTTGAGTGTTCAGGGTTGGTACTAATCTGTCATAAATGTCAACAGTCATCAATGTCAACTGTCATTAATGTCAGTTGTCCATATAAATTCAAATAAGCCCGCCAAATCATCTTTTCATATTTTTAATGAATTTTTATAAAACCAGGATATGGATAAGAACATCAACAGGTTATGATTTCATTTTCTACATTATCAATATTTGCATTGATGTTGATTCTGCTTCAGATTTCAACTTCCAAAGGGACCTTGGACAAGGAATCTTGATAGGTTTCCCAAGAATTTCAAGGAAGAGAGCATCTTGCTATACAAAGACACATCAAAACACCATCTTCTGGGTTACAGAATGTTCAAGGCAAAAAAACTTACTCATATGTTCATTCACTACAGCCAGGATGGTATAAAATCCACAGTGAAAGCAAAAGTTGAGGCAGCAATGAAAAAAAAAAGTTACCTTGCTTTTACCTTTCTAGATAACAGTGGTAAAATTTCTGGAGGATATTGTGAATGCATTGGTGGTGTCTCTGGTAGATGCAAACATGTATTCGCAATATTGTGGCAATTACTGGACTACATCAGAGAAGAGCGCACCTACATTCCTGAAGACATATCTTGTACATCCATGCAGCGTGAATGGGGGACTGGCTCAACTATGTTAGTTGATTCTCCACTACATCAAATGAACTTTCTCAAACCAGACCCAGCAAAAAAAGATAAGTCCACAGAAAAAAACTTGGAAAAACGTAGGGAGATTTCCAATAAACATCACATAGCTGAAACCCTTACCAGAGAAGTTGTCAAAGATCATGTAGAAATTTTCAAAAGAAATGGATTGAGTTTTCTAGGGGAGGTTATAGAGGCATATAAATTCATACCACTGCCTATTTCTAATCCCAAACAAAATGCAATGAACTCAATGAATGCTGGTGAGGATTATAGAGATGCTATAAAGATTCCATTGTTTGTGAAATGGGAACAAGAATTTCACCAAATTGTGGAAGAGTATGACCTTCCTTTAATTTTATTGAAACACTGCCATATATCTGAGATGGACGCTATAGAATTGGAGCAACAAACGCGAGGTCAAAATCAATGTAGATTATGGCTTGAAGAGAGGAAAAAAAGGTTGACTTCGAGTAAATTTGGTGAGGTCCTCAAGAGAAAACTACCTGTGAATCAAAAAATGATTAACAGCATCTGGCAGAAGAATCCCATTCAAACAGGTATCATGAAAATGGGGATAGAAAATGAAAAACAAGCAGTAGATAAATACTTAGAGAAATATCCCCATTATAAGGCATTCAGATGTGGTTTATGTGTGAATAGTGGTGTTCCATTTTTAGCTACATCCCCTGACAGACTAGTTCTGAATACCCTTACAAAGGAGTGTCATGTTCTGGAAATAAAAACATTAGTCAAGGGAGGACTCTTGTTCAACCTTAATATTTCTGAATGTATTGAAAGAGGTTTCGCACCATTCTTGGAAATCAAGGGATGTGGAGAAGTTCATCTTAAAAAAACACATGCCTATTTTTTTCAGGTCCAAGGGCAAATGGCTCTAACAGGGCTCAATAGGTGTCATTTTTTGGTGGATAGTTCTATAAATATTTTCATAGAGGAAATCGATTTTGATGAATACTTGTGGGTAGCCCAGAGTTTACCTATTCTTACAAGATTTTATTTTAATCATTTTGAAAAGTCCCTGGAAATGATGAACATTGTGAAATAGTCTTATAAATCCCTGGTTCCTGAACATTCCAGTTGATGAGTAAAAAAATTCACTGTTTTTTATTTTTGAAATTAGGATAAGTTCTGAAAATTTATTTTATTTTTGTTATGAATTTACTGTTCCTGCTTATTCATATAGGTACCTGATGAAAGTATCTGTGATTCTTTAATAGGACTATATACTTATATTATTTATTTTTGTTTTCACTTGTAGAATATAATGATTATTTTTTCAAGTTGTATATCCTTCTGGATTTATATTCTATTTATTATATTGTTCTTTTTATTTCAATTTTTATGTTTTTAATTTTCACTATAAAGGTGAATTGATGCAACATCACTTAATTCAACTTAACTCTCTTATTTAGACTCTCGATTTCGAAATGAAAACAACTTTCAAAATAATACTTATAATTAAATATTCCTTATAAAATTTTTCTATCAAGAAGGGGTATTCTAGAAAAATTGGGCATCAAACTACAGACTGTCCATATTTTATTCAATTGATCCATTGTACTGATGGGAATCATAGTTTTCAGAATATTGAAAATTTTTACTTCACCAATCTTCCTCTCAACATGAATTCTCAGACCTACAAAAATAAAGATGGTTCAGGGGCATATTGAAATTTATATACTATTTGGCTAAGTATGCATATTATATATACTCACTAGCAATGTCTTTGGTGACTTGTTCTCTCAACTCATCTAGTTGATTATTCTTGATCACAAATGGTGGTATATTGAGATCACAGTCCACCTGCTGAAGTTCATGGCCGATAGTGAAACCTCTGTCTGCCATCACAGAATCACCTGGCTCCAGTTTTTGAATGAGGCCACTCTTTAAAAATAAATCTTTATCACTTATTCTACCTGGATACAATTCAGAGACAAATGATACAAAACCATTGGGACTTATGGCAATAAGACCTTTTGCTGTATTTGAGGATTTATAGTGGGAATATGTCTTGCTTTGATTATTGTAATCAGATGGTTTTTGGATTTTTATTTCTGTGGCATCTAATATAATTCTAGTACTTGGATAAAGTTTTTTGAAAGCATCTGGCATATACTTCACAACCAAACTTTTACTTGGCCACAAAGGTAGCTGTATAATATAAGTATATATTACATTCAACCAGAAATTGAATATTCTTGACACAGATGATTGGGATATTTTATGTCTGTATGCTAAATCATGTTCAAGTAGTCCAAGGCGCAATCTTGAAAAAAATATGAATATTTGATGATCATGACTGATTTTAGCCTCCTTCATGTACTCTTTATTTGAAAAATGGTCTTTGAATCTTTGTCCCTGGTTTTCGATGATAGTGATGAAAGAGAAAAATCGTTTTCTATCATCAAAGCCAGTGTAGAAATTCAGTAAGAATGACTTTTTCAGAACTTCATCTATGTTGAAGTTGCTATGGGATTTCAAGAAAGTATTCTCTGTTTCCAAGTGATGATTAGCAATTTGTAGATTTTTCACTTTGTCAATGGATCCTGTGAAATGGTAGTTGTGATCTTCATGGATATGTTTGTGATCCAAGGAATTTGTTCTGTTTTGTTTAGGTTTGGAAAGATTTACTTTTATTTCATTTTGTGTTCTGCTTTCAGTGCTTTCAATATCAACCACATTCAATACTTCATCATTCTTGAAAAATCTTACTATGGGATTTGCCTTGAGATTAGCTGAAGAATAATGTTCATTGATGGATAGATATTCATAAAAAGGTCAGTATTTACTCACCACAAATCTTAGATTTTTTCAGAAATAGTGCAGGAACTTTATTGTTCTTCTTTTCATCTTGCAATACAAAATGTAAACCACATATTCTTTTCCTCTGGAAATAATAAATAGTGTGATCATTTTGCTTTATTCCTAAAGCATGTAGCCATCTTTTAGCAAGTTCTTCATTCTTTGGAAACCTATGGAATTTCAATTTGGAATTTTTGTTCCAACTATGACTCTGACAGTGCTCCACACAACATCTCCAGCCGCCTCCAGCAATTTTGGGTTTGCTAGAATAGAATCATGAAAAAGTGAAAATTGTAGTTCTTGACATGCTGATCTGGATATACTTACACCTTTATATCATCCATATTTTTTAAACAAATAGCTACATCATGAAAGAAATATGATTTAAACTATTTCGAATTATTACGTGAATTATAAGAAGAAACCTATCCAGACTGATGAAATTTTTGAGTAAATTTATAATTAGTACAGATTCTTGAGAAGTACTCGAAAAAATAACAATTTTTGAATCAAAAAATACAAATTCGAAAAAAATAAACAATCTAATTAATGACAGTTGACATTATTGACATTCGACATTAATGACAGTTGACATTTATGACAGATTAGTACCAACCCACAACGCTCAAGAAGCTGCCACCAATATCTATTGAATATGGTCAATTATGTACAACACAACATTTTAAAATATAACATTTGTGTATACAATATAATAGAATAAAAGAGTGTGAAAACATTGAGTATAAAATTGCTGAAATATAATTTAATTGTAGTGATATAAAGGTAAACGTACAAGATTGAAGGTATGAAAACGAGAAGCAAAATGAGTAATTTAGGGAACTATTGTTTTTAGGATTGTAAACCTTTTTATTATATCTAAATAGTGTTAGTCAATCAACTAATGTATCTCTCTTCTCGATAAACTCCTTATGTGTTCTTTTATATTAATCTTAAATTTGTTCAGTGTTTTTATTTGTTTGATGTTTTCAGGTAGGCTATTGAATAATTTTGTCCCCCAGAACATATAACTCCTTTGCCCGATATATTTGTTCATTGCCGGTGTAACATACTTTTTTTTGTTTCGTGTTTGATAGTGATGTGTGTGACTTTTCAGTTCATCTGTATTTGAATATTGTTTTATGTTTACTTGTAAATAGAATAATTGACGAACATCAAATATATTCGTTTCGGAATAAAGATGATCAGTAGGATATCTGTTATGTTTATTGAGCATTATTCTCAAAAATTTATTCTGCGACACCTGCAATGCATTGCAATGCGTTTTGGATACACCTCCCCATCCAATTATTCCATAGTTCAGATGAGATTCCACTAGACTCCGGTATACGATGATTTTCTCTTTCAAGTGTATAGGTATTCCACTATTTTTTTATATCTATACAATATGCATCTTAGTTTTCGTATCAAGTAATCTATATGAACATTCCATCTAAAACAACTATCCAACATAATTCCAAGGTATTTTATTTTTTTCGCTGGTTTTATTTCAAAGGAATCTTTTATGTTGATTACAAAATTTGGAAGAGATGTCTCCAGGCTACTGAATGGTAAATATATTGTTTTTTTGAAATTTATCGATAACAATCTATTATCTAGCCAAGTTTTTATATTGGCAAAATCACTTTCAATTTTCAGTTTTAAATTATACCAGTTTGTATCCTTATATATTATTACAGTGTCATCAGCAAAACTGATGATTTGACTGTCTTTTTCGAATAAAAACATATTATTCATATAGACGGTGAATAGCAGAGGCCCTAGCACCGTACCTTGCGGCACGCCACATATTATTTTTTCTGTCTCACTCATTTCATCATTTATTCTAGTCTGTTGATTGCGGTTCTTTAGGTAACTCTCGAATAGACGGTGTGCTGTACCCCGCACTCCCATGTCTTCTAGTGTTCCTAAAAGTATGGAATGATCGACGGTGTCGAAGGCCTTTGCTAGGTCAATAAAGACTCCGATAACTGGTTCGCCTTTATCTATGCATTCATAGATCGTATTTGCTAATAGCAGTATTGCGTCGTTGGTTGATTTTTTTTCTCTAAAACCGAATTGTGATTTGGAAAGCAGGTTATGTTTTTCGAAGAATTTATTCACACGGATTTTAATAACTTTTTCAAGTACTTTGGCCAGACTTGATATCAGTGAGATTGGTCTGTAATTTGATACATCCTGTTTGTCTCCTGCTTTTTGAAGGCTTTTGGAAAGTGTCCTGATTCTAATACATTATTGATTATTACACTAAGGGGTAGGCTTATGATATCCACCATGGTTTTCAGTATTTCAGAACTTATTCCATCATGTCCGGGGGCTTTTTTTGCTTTAAGATCATGTTTTATGATATGTTTGACTTCCATTTCCGTTGTTGGATATAAAAACAATGAGTGGTTGCATACAGTTTTTTTCTCTTTATAATTTTGAGGTTGATCGCTAGTTTTTTTCCTACGTTTATGAAATATTTATTGAATATATTTGCTATTTCCTTTCCTTCACTTATAATTTTATTACCGTCTATGATATTTTGTATTTTATCTTTTCCAATGTTAGATAGAATTTCATTTACCAATTTCCATAGCTTTTTTGTCGAGTTTTTTTCTTTTGCCACCTTTTTACTATAATCCTTTTTCGCGTTTTTTATTTGTCTCGCAATTTCCCTTTTACAATCTGTATATTCTTTTTTTTTATTTCATCATTTGGTTTATTTTTCAATTCAATATATATATATATATTGTTTTTTTTATTGATACATTTGATCAGTGAGGGTGTGATCCATAATTTCCGTTTTTTTTGTTTATGATTGATTTTCACGTGTACGGTACTCATTTTTATTGCTTCCTGTATAATACATATTAATTTGTCTGTTTTAGTTTCAACATTTGGATCTAACATGACTTCATTCCAGTTGATGGTTCGAATGTTTTCAACTAATTTTTTATTATCAATATGCTTAATGTAGTTATTCTTGTGATTGTTATTTTTTGTATCTGCTTCACTATTTAAGACTATCTGCATCAAGGTAGTATAATGATCCGTGATAGATGTCGCGACTGTTAAAGGTATCATCGAATCAGAGGTAATTTTTTTTGTATGAACAAATATATGGTCCAAGCAGGTGCTAGAATTTTTCTGTGTTCTAGTGGGGGTGTTAATAGCCGATCTGTAACCATGTTCACTCAAGTTATCTAGGTAGGTTTTTGCTTCGTTCGTTTCTTTTAAAATGTCAATATTGATATCTCCTACAAAAAACTTATAATCGGTTATCTCATTTTCATTTCCTAAAATGTCACTTAATTCATCGATAAAAGTATTCACATCACTAGCAGGTGATCTGTAGAAAGCATTTATTAAAAATGTATTTTTTCCACAGCTAGTTTTCAGTCTGAGAAGTTTGCTACCATTTAAATCTAATAGCTTGTGAGATACATACTGTTCCGTTTTTATAAATATTACTACACCATCATTTTGATTATAATTTCCGTAATTATAAAGAGTCTTATAGCCATCGATATTGAAGAGATTTATATCATGAATCTGTCTCGTTTCTGTTAAAACTATACAATATACATTGCTGTTCAGGCTCTCAATAGATACTAAAAATTCATCTAAATTGCATCCTAAACTACATATATTGCTATTGATAATTATGAAATTTTTATTTATTTTATTTACTTCCAATACTTGCTTTGCTTCTTCGGATGTTTCCAGATCATATGTTACTATTTTTTCAATAACGAAGTCTTTTATATATGGGTCTATATCGTTAGTCAGTCTAGAGGAGTTATTCTATTTTTCATGCACTAGTTTTCACTTCACATGTTAATTTAATGCTAAAGTTCTATAAAGTACAATTCAATCATTTTTGCTGCTAGATGACGAATTTTTTCGGGTATTCCTTCCAATTTTTACTGGGTTTTTGTTGTAGGTAGATTTTGGGGTTGTGTTTCCGACAGTTTTTGTTGTGGATATGATAGGTTTCTTCTTTCCCTCGATTTGATTCCTATCCTCTGTTTTCTCGTCGTATATTGTTTCTTCTGAATTTTCCTGATCAGTGTTATTGTGGCTGATTGTTGGGATCGGAGTCGGGGGTGCACTATTTGCTTTCGGTTTTTGTTTAGTTTCAGTTTCACAGTCTTCGTTATTTTGTTCTAGTTCTTCGAGGGTGTATGGTGTTCCATTAACATATAGATACTGATTTTTTATATGAGCTTGGTAATTATTTCTCCTGACATTTTTTAGATGTTTGACCAATTGCTTATTTATAATTTGGTCCTCCGGTCGTAGATCATGGGTTATTGAAATGCCAGTGCCCCGCAGTTTTTTCAGATTTTGGAATATTTTTTGCTTTTGTATGTATGAGATAAACTCAAGTATGACTGTATTTTTTTTTCCGATAGAGTATATGTTATTTACATCTCTTTCAGTTATGTTGCTTCCAAAGATGTCATTCAGTTTGTTTATAGTATCTTCAAGTAAGTTGTTTCTGTCAGTCTCTATCCCGAAGATAACAACGTTATTTCTTTTGTTTAATCTTTCCAAGGTTGTTATTTTCTGTTCCAGTTTCTTACATTTCTCTTCAAGTTCTATCGTTTTTTTTTTCGAAATTTTCATGTATCTCAATTTTCAGCTCCGCCTTTGTATTATTTATAAGTTTTTCTAATTTTGATAGTAAGTCGCTGTTCGAGATATCAGTCATGTTTTGTCCTAATCTCTTTGGGTTTTTTATTCTTATCGCCAATCGATTTCACAAAAGAAAGGATTTCTTTTATGGATATGTTTTATTTGATGGCTCTCACGTGTAAACCACTTGGATCAACGTTCAATCCGTTTTATCAGTTTTTTTTTTCTTTTTTCACTTCACTCACTGTTTGCGGTTTATTCTCAGGAACATTTTAATGTAAATATCAAATTTTATTTTCAACTTGTAACCACATCCAACATGATTTTTTCAAGAGAAGCACAGCAGTTTACACTATTCACAGATGAAGAACGATTTTGACGAAGATTTTGAGGAAAGTTAAGATAGGAACATGATGTAAGTCGTTTTGACCAACAATGATGCATAGTTTCGTAAAAAGTAGTGATTATGGTGTCATAGAAGTGTGGCAAATTTGGTTGAAAAATATTGATCCGTTCAAAAGATAATGAGGAGGAGGGGGGAGGGGATATTCACGACCGCACTGTATATCAATTCATCAGCAAGTTTGCTGATTGGGATTTTCTCACCACTCATGATATTTTAATCCATAAACCTTGTTTAATTAACACTGATAGCAAGTTTTATTACGGAATGTCGAGCAGAATGTGGAATATTCTGAATCAAAAAATGTGAAAATATATAGGATGTTCCATATGGATATAAAAAGTATAGGTCATTTCAGGTGAAACGAGAACTAAATCAAAACCATATCAGTGAGTGCAAAATAAAATATATTTATAGGAAATTTAAAATATTCTACCCAAAAAAACTTCATAACGGGCGACTTGGTTTTCGGGAACACCCGGTATATATCGTATGCCATACATAGAGGATTGATGAGGGATTGATTATCATATAGCATATCTTGAAACTTTGTCATAATATGTTCATGTATGATATAATAATAATTATAAGATGATTTTTATTCGTTCGTTGTGCTACCTGTACTATAGATAATACTAACCTATGATTCAGAAGGTGTCACGCCCTTTTTTAGTCATCACATTCGATTGATATAGCATCGAGAATGATAAAAATGGTCAGTCAGCTTGATATTGATGAAACGACAAGAAGACAGCGAGATGTGCGAAATTGAGGTGTGACTATTGCTAGAATCCAGTTCAATAAGCTCTTCAAGATGTCGTTGGGGTTATTGCATTATTCTATCAAGGTAGACATGTCTTTATATATACTTAGTTATTATCGAGATTCTCCTAATCTAGACAATTATTGATTATATAGTTGACTTAATTGCAATTTCTTTTATAGTGTTTGGCCTTTGTGTTATCAATATCACATAATTTCCAACAACTACCTACTAACAAGCTATTTCCAAGAGCTCATGTAATTATGAACATTTTGGTATTCGTAGATTTTCGCTTCACAGTAATTAACTTCTTACTGATAGTCATGATAATATATTCAACCATTATTTTGTTTTTTTTTTCGACTCCTTAACGACTAGGTACTATATACAGGGTATGACACTTCAAGCTCACAATAATCGAGAATCATTCATAAGAAAACGATAAAACCCAGGAATCAACGTTACCATAACATGACATTTCAGTCAATTTTTCGAAATTTGGAATAGTACATACCGGATGATGGTGGTTGACTCGGATAAGTTTGATTCAAGATTTTTTTTACTCATCATGATATTTTAATTCATAAACCTTGTTTATTCAACACTGATATCAAATTTTATTACGGAATTTCAAGCAGAATTTGGAATATTTTTGATAAAAAAATTTAAAATATACAGGATGTTCCATGTGGATATAAAAAGTTGAGAACATTTCTGGTAAAACCATTACTGAATCACTATATCAGTGAGTGCAAAATAAAATATATTTATATATGTATAATATATTCGATCCAAAAAAGCTACATACCGGGCGAATCGGTTTTCGGGACTCCCCGGTATATATAATATGCCATACATAGAGGATTAATGAGGATTGATTGTCAAATAAGTACCATATCTTGAAATCGTCATAATATGTTCACGTTCAAAAATAATTGAAAACTTAGTGAAAACACAAATCTGCAGCTTTCTAAGCAAACATAATATTTGATGCTCTTTTCACATTTTTAGAAAAATTTTATTGGAAGCTTAATACTGGGGATGCAGCTGCAGCAGTATTTTGTGATTTTTCAAAAGCTTTACTTTACATCAATGATTTATCTACAATAAATATAAATGGCAACTTTACTATCTCTGCCTACGACACTACGTTTTTGTGGAGTGGGAAGGACATAGACATCCTGAAAAATGATATTAGAGGTTTATATCAACACTGGCTTTGTCAATAAGAATTATGTTCTTCGATAATAAAGCATATTTGAATTGATTTGATATAATGGTAAGACGATTTTTATTCGTTCGTTGTGCTACCTCTACTATTGATGATACTGACCTATGATTCAGAATGTATCACGCCCTTTTTTAGTCATCACGATAACGGTCGATTTTTATAGGATCGAAAATGATAGAAATGGTCATTCAGTTTGATGATGATAGATCCATAGATAGATATATTCTTTATTTTTATAGATAATACATTGCATACGATGCGTATAGAAATTTTCAAAAAAAAACAAAAAACCATCAACCAATATGCAACTAGGTGATAAAACAATGAAGATACCTTGAAAAGAGCATCTGACAATAAATTAAAAAAAAACAGTTGATACGAAATACAGAACTGAGAGATCATAAATTTACAAATACAATGTTCAAGTAATCAAGTCCGTTAAAACATAAAAACATTTGTCAAGTAGGTATTTTTTGAGATTTCTTTTGAAAAGTTTCTCGGATTGAATAGATTTCAAATCTTCAGGCAACAGATTGAAGATTTTTGGTCCCAAATATTTAGGTGTATTTTGTGTCACATTATGTTTACAGAATGGAATATTAAAATGTTTATCCTATCGAGTTGATTTCTCTTTTATCCAATTATTGGTCAGGAATAATTTTCTATTTTTGAATACATAAACAGACATTTCAAAAATATATAGACAAACCAGAGGCAAAATCTTGTATTCTCCAAACGAAGGTTTACAGGAGCTGAGTTGGGAGATACCAGCAATAATCCTCATAATGTTTTGTGTGCTGTAAATACGTCAGTAGCCAAGGACGACTTTCCCCAAAATGGAAGACCATATCTAAAGCGAGACTCTACTTGAGCGTAATATAGTATAACTAGTTGTTTCGACTTTAAATTCCGAACCAAAAAACATAGAGAATTCAATTTACGTATAAGAGACACACAATGACTCTCCAATTTGAGGTGTCATCCAACATCGCTCTCAAAAACTTGACCGAATCTGACTGGATCAAAGGGTCTTTATTGCCAGGTATATTGATATCTGTTATGAAACGACAAGAAGACAAGGATGTGTGGAATTGAGGTGTGATTATTGTTAGAATCCAGTTCAATAAGGTTTTTGTTGCGGGGTTGTTCGATTATTCCGAGGATTATTCTATCGAGGTAGGTGACTTTAGATGTGACTTTAGATTATGTTATCATTGAGGTTATCCTATTTTATGCAATTATTCATTATTCATTACATAGATGACTTGATTGCAATTTCTTTGATAGTGTGTGGCATTTCTTATAACATATATCACATAATTTCCAAAAACTATGCTAACAACCTATTCCAACCATAGATCTTATTGCTTACGCTAGATCCGGTATCCAGGTTACTAGTTTTGTAGGGCCGGGGGGGATGAAAGTACTAAGCCATTGATTGGTCGTTTTTATTTTTGTCCATACCTATGTGTTGTACCACGTGATCATAGTACCAACTTTCTTGCAGACCCCTGTAGACCAAAAAATTACTACAGGATGCCGGATCTAGTGTAAGCAATAAGCAACAGCTCATGTACTTAATTATGAAAATTTTGTTATTTGTAGATATTCGCTTCACAGTAGGTAATTAACTTCTTATACTGACAGTCATGATAATATATTCAACCATTATTTTGTTTTTTTTTCGACTACAGTGTATGACACTACAAGCTCACAATAATCGAGAATCATTCATAAGAAAAGGATAAAACACAAGAATCAACGTTACTGTTACCATGATATTTCAGTAAATTTTTCGAAATTTGGATTAGTAGCCATTAGTTACACAGAGAATTTTGTGATTATGGTGGTTGACTCGGAGAAGTTTGATTCGAGATTTTTTTACTACTCATGATATTTTAATTCATCATTTCTGGTAAAACCAGAACTAAATTACCATATCCGTGAGTGCAACATAAAATATATTAATATAAAATTTAATATATTCGACCCAAAAAAGCTAAGTGTTCCAGTTTTCGTAGGGAACAAAACACCTATATTTTTCAACCACACTTTAGCTTTCTAGTTATCAACTATAATTACAAACCAAATATAATATGTTGGTTCTGTTTACTGAAGAAGAAAAGAAAATAAGTTTAGGTATTATCGCGTGAGTACACATTTTCATGATTTTCGTATGAGTGATTTTCGATGTTGAACCCGAGATATAACCCTATTTTCAGGATTCAAATGATCATTTCTTCGGAAAATTGAAGTTATAGCTTACCTACTTGTCAAGTCAATGAAGTGAGAAACTGTTTTTCAGAAGGTTTTTCATCTTAAACTATCTACGAGCCTATATATAGGATCAAAAGCTAAGAAAATTATATTTGTATAGAATCATAAAAAATATGTAGGATGTTTCCATCCGTAAAAAAAGTGAAAAGTGCGTACAGCACTATATTCTATATATACGTATGATAAATTATCATATAAAGTGATAGCTACATAAAGACTATGGGTGGTCGAATTTATCGATATATCGATAATGCGATATCGATTTTATCTTCGAACCGATAATTTTTTTAACTGCTGATTATCGATAATCGATATTTCCGAATCGGTGTCGCCTACCCCTGAATTTCTGAATTCTGTATCAATAGTTCTTCCATTTTAATGTTGTAACGAAATATAATTCGTTACTATCTGGTTAATGTTCAATATTTATATTTAATTAATCATTTACTGTTTATTGTTCAGAATATCAAGATTTCGAGTAAACATCTTTCGTAAATAACAACACAACACTACAATATCAGCAGAGTCATCTCTGAGAATTGTAAATCGCCTGTTGTGATATTCAGTGAATGATAGATTATTATAAAGAACGCTTTAATTACCATTTCTGCAAAGATTCCGTATCGACCTCTATTGATGAATAGATATATTAAAATAATAGATAACATAGACTCCTGCGTGAAGTCTAATTTGCGAAATGGTAATACGGGATATGTCCGGACAGGCGGCGTCCTCGAGGTTGGAAGTCAAGTGAATGTTGTGAACGTCTACTGAAACGTGCAAATTAATGAAAATACAACCACAAATGATAAACTAAGTGAATATTAGAGAAAAACAACATGTTCCTGTGTCTCTACGCCGGTAACCAGGCCGGATGACAACGGATTTGTCGGATAAAGGGGCCTTACTTGTATCAGTTGTATCGAAAAAAACTGGTTCCATCATTTCTACGCCGGTACCCAGGCCGGATGACAACGGATTTGTCGAATGAAGGAGCCAAATAGTATCGAAAAATTGGCACCGGAAGGAGTCAGAAGCATAATCCAATAGAAGAAGAAAATATAGATAATTTATATAAACCACAACAGGGAGGAGGTGATGGATATAATTCCAGACGCATCTTAGGTGCAGCCTCATCCCTATACGAAGTACCTGGGTAAATAACCGAAACGGTTGAGCCCATATAGAAGTAGGAAGGAAGGAAGGAAGGGATATGTCCGTTAAACCGGTTGGACCAATGAAATTGAACAAAATCAGTCAGGTGACCAGCAGGAGCTTCTTCACAGTTGACGCAAGGAGGCTCGCTCTCTTCCTTTACGAATTCTGATCAAGAAAGCCATTGTTTTCTAATAGAGGAATTTTCGTTCCCTTTTCTCCAGAAAAAATTTTGAGAACATAAGTTTTCTTGGACAGGATGTGTGAGTGAGTTAAGGTAGGCACAATTTTAATTAGCGATTGCTATAATTTATTTGGATTAATGGATTAATTACAGCAGGATTTGGATTTTTGCAAATGGCGGTGATTTGACACCGACGGCTTTCGCTTGGAGAACCTTTTTACCTCTAATATTCTCATAAATATTGCTTAATTGTTTAAGATATTATCTATGGATTTGGTTGATCATAGGAAAAGTCATATATTAGATGAATTTTTGTTGGTGATTCTCTTTTTGAGCATGCTTTGACACCGGTTTTACAAACCACGTGTTAAACAGGAATCTGCTGTTTTTTTATTTTTTTAGCACGTAAGCAGCCAAAAGTTTTTGTCTCTGGACTCTTTTCCTAACTCTTTCTAACCGATACGTGAAGAAAAGGAAAATTGAAATTGTTCCGGTTTCCAGAAGGATCTTGTACAGGTGAGTGAGACATGTAAATTTTTCTACATAATAATTTTGTAGTACTTCCGATCACTCACTTATACAAACCTTCTTACTAAGATCGATTTCACAATTCCTTATTGAATTAGAAGAGTAATAGTTAAGATATCAGAGGTATATAACGTCCTGTTAGTAAGGTAAAATTTCATATCCTCGCTATATTATGCCTACTTTTTCTATCTTTTGCCTATCTCGAATTTCATTGTACCTCTTGCCTATATTTTGGTGTCATATCTTGAAAATTTATACTTTCTAATTTTTTCTATATCAGATGATATAGTTTAAATTCATTATCTTTCAACTCCTTACAAGTGGCCAATTGTACGGAGTGGAATTACTTCATGTTCATGATATTCAGCATATATAATTATATGAATTGTATGTTTATGAATTGCTTAGATTATTACTGATATAATTGTATAATTTATGGAATTATATAGCCCTCAGCTGTAATTCATTTTTGGGACCTCCAGTCCAATTCAACCCTGATTACTGACTGATTCTCGTTTTTCACCTTTTATATGTCTTCGATCGAGTGATTGACATCCAACAAACACAGCTATACTGAGCGCCTGAACTTTGGGAAGTATTGGGAGATGTTGGAAAATCTGGGTTCCTGGCAGACCTACCTCAGAGCTGAGCAGGTCATCTCTGCAATCCATTGAGACTATAGAGCTGCAGGCATCTTGGACACCTCTAAAAATCCTAGTGGTTGCAGCAAGTATAGAGCTGTAATAACGTATACGATCAAACTCGCGGAATAGAGATCAGTTAGTTTTTGTCAAAACCTCTATTTGTCACATTGCCTCACCAACTTACGTTATAGAATATATTTTTTTTTCGAATCTCTTGTTTTATTGCTCTAACTCAGGAGAGAGTTCTGAAAGATTTTCGATTATTGTCTTTTGTAATTTTTTTTGTCTATTTTTTTTTACAATAATAAATAGACTGGTGCTCAACTTCACTTGACACAATATAAAATTCATTCTGTTAGCACCAAAAATCATCTACAGAAGAATAGTCCAAAGAATTCACCCCTCTGGAATCTCATGCTCAATATTCTTGGAGCTAAGGGCCGAAAGAATTTTCTTTCGTATTAATGTATACACAACATAAGAAATCATTCGAACTTTGTCTCAACAGCTTGTAAGGGATCGAAAAACTATCGATTTATCGATAGAATCAGTAATACACTCGGTAATACAGTTAAAATTA
Organism: Chrysomela aeneicollis; assembly: GCA_029955515.1. Classification (NCBI taxonomy): domain Eukaryota; kingdom Metazoa; phylum Arthropoda; class Insecta; order Coleoptera; family Chrysomelidae; genus Chrysomela; species Chrysomela aeneicollis. The sequence continues at coordinate 20,020,691 of JARUHQ010000003.1, read as the reverse complement.
CACTCAAATTATTCATAAAATCGATAATTCCGATATTATCGATATTGAAGAATGGAATAGTTAAAAACACTCAAATTATTCATAAAATCGATAATTCCGATTATATCGATTTTGGAATATGAAAAAGCCATGAATTGGACAAAAATGTTCAAAGTGAAAATAGTCTATCCAATTATAAATATCAAACATAGTTTGAAAATGAATGTCTGGTAGACTACGAGCAGAAAACAACTACTTTCCTGGTAAATACCACGCAGAACATTGAATTATAGCTGCACGTAGTCCATGCAACGATTAACACTGTGAATGCAGATCGCAAATGTTTCTTTCTTCCTAAGACGTGACAAATTCACATCGAGACAGGCACGCTTAACAACCTACAGACCGGTTTCGAGCTTATTGTCCCTCATCAGTGCAGGGTAGTTATCCGAGTAGATACCGCGTCTATTTGACCGCATACTGAGCCGCGTTTCAAGAGACAATTGGAAGTGGCGACCCCATACGGCAAAACTTTCTAGTCGGCATATTGTTAGGCTTGGTAATGCGCAACTTTTCTCTAACCATCTTCGTACCTCTTATGGTTTCCGATATCCCCATGATAGACCTACTTATCTTGCACACAGTGTATAATATATGTTGCACCCAAACATCGAAAATGCTCATTGAGCGAAAAAAACGCCCACGATGCGTTCTGGATGATTTAGGGAGCTCATAAACCGACCATGCTTTTAATATGTTAGGTAAATTTACAGAAATAAATGAAAATTTCAAAATCTTTATTGTAGGCTTATTTCTACATGAAACTTTATTTACAATAATAGGTAACTGAATCGCAGGTAGATAAAGCTATTCACTTGTTTTTGCAGGCACTATTATTGTGGCATTTAGAATTGCACAACACCTCATTGGCCCTGCAGCTGCACTTTTTTGAATTACAATAACGCTTACAATGGCACATGACAAATCCTTGTTTCGATCTAGACGAAAGAGCTGAAGATTTTCTCAAATTTAATGAACAACTTGGAACATCCGATGCGTTTATAACCTAACCTAACATATTAAAAGCATGGTCGGTTTATGAGCTTTCTAAATCATCCAGAACGCATCGTGGGCGTTTGAGCATTGTCCAAAACGCGTTGCGGTCGTTTTTTCCGCTCAGTGGGCGTTTTCGATATTTGAGCGTAACATATATACTCTTGAATTTGAAAAGAATTCTGAATTCCTAGAATTTCGTTTATAATGTATACGACTTTGGAATTGAGGAGGTATTGAGTGTGCATCGAGGTGATGGTGTATGCGACATTAAATTATTTATTGTGATTGTGAAATCCACCTCATTTGAAATTCAAGGGTTTGTTGAATCTCATGATTTTTTTTAATTATCCATGAGTACTTACCCAAGCAGCAATTTGACGTTGCGGCGACGTGTTTGGAAAAGTTGCGCAACCAAACATGAGTTGCGTAGTCGACCTTAATGCTACGTCGTCACGACCCTGTTTTGCACCGATTTGGTCAATCATTTTTGGGTTTTTAAAACGTTTCACTTTCAACTGTAGGTAGCAGTTGGTCATTTCCCTAACGTTGCTAAATTTACCAAAAAACAACTACACACTTGCGCCCTCTTGCGCAGCGATGACAGTTCACTTTCCACGGCGTTCAGTAATTAGTAAATATTCCAACCAAATCATTATACTGATCACCAAAGTGGACACTTGGTAAAAATTTTCTGACGACTATTAATGTTTTACTCGTGTGCTCTATTTATATTGCCTGAAAATAAAGATTTCCAAACAGAAATTATCAACGCATTTCAGTTTTGAAGAAAAGTTTCGGACTTCCATTGTCTAAAAGTATGAAGATTTGAATCCTGAGAAAAGAAAAGATGAGTTATGCTGAAAAAACGAAATAAGTGATGAATAAAAATTAACTATTTTATCGAATCAAGAAGATTCGAGTATCAATAAATCAGGTTAGTATTAGTGTTAGTATATATGAAGTCGAAAAATGTAGATTTAAATGGGAGTTTAACTAGTCGATGAGCCTGAAAATAAGAAAAAATTGAATTAGAAATCAATAGCCTGAAAAAAAAAAGTTGAATAGCCTGAAAAAAGAAAAGTTGAATTAAAAATTAAAATAAAATGAATGAATAATAGCGAATATATATATGGAATGGTTCGAAACATTCGCCATCGACCAAGCACATAAAAAGCCGCGAATCTGGTTGAGATACGTCGACGACACATTCATAGTGTGGAACCACGGAGACGACGAACTGGACACCTTCCTACAACACCTCAACAACGTGAGACCTTCCATCAAATTCACCATCGAGAGAGAATCCCAAAACGAATTGCCTTTCCTGGACGTGAAAGTGAAGAGAACAGACAACAAATGGCAAACTTATGTTTACAGGAAACCAACTCACACAGGACAATATCTCAACAATGGATCCAACCATCACGGAGCTACGAAAAGGGGCATAGTGAAAACTCTGATTGATCGTGCCTTCAGCCTCTGCAACAACGAGGAAAGCCTAACTTCCGAACTGGACCACATCAAGAGAGACCTCTACCAGAACGGCTATTCAAGGAAATTGGTGGAACAGACGTTGAAGAGCAGGAAACAGAGGATAATCCAAAAAGAAGAAGAACCGCAACAACCAACATTGTGCCTTCCCTACATCAAAGGATTGTCAGAGAGAATCAAGAAGATTGGATCCAAATACAAGATCAAGACCTGCTTCAAATCTGGAAACACCATCCGCAGCCAACTCACCAAAACCAGACCAACGAACAAAAACAGTGACTCCAAGAATTGTGTTTATCGAGTACCATGCGAATGTGGCAAATCATACATCGGAGAAACCAAGAGACCACTGGAAACCAGAATCGGCGAACACAAGAAAAACACCCAACGAGGCGAAACCACCAAGTCAGGAATCGCAGAACATGTGTGGACCCACCAACATAACATCAAATGGTCTGAGGCAGAAATCATCCATAGAGAAGAACACTGGTTCAGGAGGAAATTCAAGGAAGCAGCATACATAATGAATAATAACGCTTTCAGTCAACCAAGCGTCGAGATCCGCAACACATGGAAACCGCTGATTAGCCGAATCAACCGGTTACGGCTCACTGAACCGGAAAATCCCGCCATAGCTGACCTATAAATACCCCCGTATCCCAGGACTTTGTTAGTTCTCACCTGAAGACGATTGTAGATACACACAATCGAAACGTCGTGACAAACTCGATTTGAATCTTTCTCATAATTTTAATTCTTTATTCATTCATTTTATTTTAATTTTTAATTCAACTTTTCTTTTTTCAGGCTATTCAACTTTTCTTTTTTCAGGCTATTGATTTCTAATTCAATTTTTTCTTATTTTCAGGCTCATCGACTAGTTAAACTCCCATTTAAATCTACATTTTTCGACTTCATATATACTAACACTAATACTAACCTGATTTATTGATACTCGAATCTTCTTGATTCGATAAAATAGTTAATTTTTATTCATCACTTATTTCGTTTTTTCAGCATAACTCATCTTTTCTTTTCTCAGGATTCAAATCTTCATACCTTTAGACAATGGAAGTCCGAAACTTTTCTTCACAACTCGAGACATTGTCAGCCACCTTCAAACAAAAGCATTTCAGTTTGTTGTCAAATATACTATTGTTTTGCGTCAAAAAACACGCGCTCCTTCAATCCGTGGCGAATTTCTCAAAACGAAAAAAACGAAAAAAAAATAATTTGGATATATAATATTCAAAGTTAATATTTATCCAAACAAGAACTATAGAGGATACAATGATATATTAATCGTTTCTAGAGTACTGTTAACCTTTGTTTATGTTTGTTTATGTCCCAAATTTCAATGGCCGACAATGTTTCCGAAGATAATTACGCATCAAACATGGCGTAGTATTATTATAGACGTCAACACGACTTAGGATATCAGATAACTGAAAAATATACTGCTTTCAACCTTAGTCATCCAGACAACTGAATATAACCAGAGCGCGACTGAAGTTGGTTATCCGACCAAAAACTGAACGAAGTCCAACTAACGAACACACCTCGCTCCACATTTTAAAACGGGCTTTTCTGTGTCATACAATTGTCAGTAGTGTTTTTCGAAAAATTAGTTGCTTTCCTCAATCTCTGCATCCAGTTTAGCATTTGTTCCAAAAGAACTGAAGTTTTCCAAACTGCCTGTCTTCAGGCATAATTTTATTTTTAATAAATTTTTTGAGGTTATGTTGGATCAAGTTTTTCTTCTCTTACTAGATATTTATTCTTTCCTCGAAGCATTTCAGCCAACAGTATGTCCTTGTTGTCATGGGGCATGTCCTCTATAGTGAGTATTTGGAAAATTTAACTGCAAAGATATGACTCCACGAAAACGTTTACAATTTTTATAAAAAATTGCCCATTGCCAAGTTAAATCTCACAAGGTCGGCTCAACGTCGGTAAAACGTTGAACATAACTAGAGTAATCACTCAAACGTTTTTAGAACGTCACTCCCATTCCCAACATTTTTACTACATGAAGTTGGTTGGGTTTAACCTTGTAACAACGTCGTCGGTTGACTAAAGTCATGCTCAACACTGATACAACGTTGTCCGGTGGTTTAGAGATCATCGTTTCATAAAAGATTATTGTAATGTGTATAATGTGGTTATCGTCGCCAAAATGCTACTTGGGTATTCAAACAATGATGCCGAAAACGAACTTTAAAAGATATGTACGCCTTATTTCAATAATAATACGTTGGAATCGATCGAGCACTTCTTCAATGCTATTTAGGGCCGGTATTATAAACATGTTTTGAGGTTAACTTTAATTTTAACAGCCAAGTTAACCTTAGCTCGCAAATGTCAGTTTTATATCATGTGATATTGATGCGAGTTTATCCTTATTCCGTCAGATGGCGTATCATCTTTATATGAGATGCTTTTTTACAATGAAAAATATCGAATCAAAAACTTAAGACTTAAAACTAACGACTTAAAACCTCTGCATAAATCCACCGTATGATGTGAGTTTATATGAGATTTCTTCTTAACATCATATTGCGAGTCATATTGTGAATATGTAATAATAATATCAACTTGTGTTGTTTATTAAATATATAATCCGAGATATAATCAGATGCACCACTACACTTACCTACTTTTCCCAGACAATTAAGTTATTAATTTAATTCTTCATTTTTTTGTCTCTATTTTATCTTTGATTTTATAGTGTATTTCACTCGTCTGTTCAATCGTCTTATTGACTTGCAGAGGTGGTATAGACAATCCTATAGAAATATTATTAACTCATATAAAATACCTGACTTGCGTTATATAGATGATAAACAATCAATTAATGCGCCCTTTTCAATATTTCGAATTATAAGTTTCATAATACAAAAAAATTTGATATGTAAATTGACATATTGTGATCTGACTTATCTGCCATCACTTAGGTAAAATATTCTTCTTCCCTATTATTTCGATATTTTTACGATACCATCCCGATCTACCAGGTGACGTCAGCAGAATATAGTGCTGTCAAATAATTTTTCTCGAGCATAAAAGAATATTCCGATTTAATTTTGATGCCATATCGGTAGTAGTTTAGTGAGGTATCGGAAAACGACAATCAATTCTAAAGGTTTAGAGGTTTATGACCCTATTGACAGTTGTACAAAATTGAAATGGAATATGTGGCATGCAGTGCAATGTTTGAATCAGACTCGCCATGAAATGTCAAATTTGACAATATACCTACCTACCCGAGGTGATTTAGAACTGACTTTTTGTAAAAATGAATTCAGAAAGCGAAAACGAATTCAACTGAACTCCATCAGAAGTACTACAAGCTTCCAGTTTGTGTACAATCTATAAATTTATATCAAAAATCTACCTGATTGAACAAGAAAAATGTTCAAGTAATGTTAAAATTCTTACTATAATAGAAGAGTGTTCGTGGCTCAGTTGAACGAAATTTGTTGTTAGGTTCGAATCTCAAATACCTACCTGAGTACTTTTGTTTTCTTTTTTTCCGAAAATTCAATGGCTTCTTCGATATTTACTTTTTATTATCTTTCAAAATGAATTTGTTTCACAAAAACCATTGCAATTCGTTTTTTCAGTGAACATTTTTCCTAATATCTCGCCCGTTTTATTTGAATGGTGAAAACTATAGTATTCTACTTTCGTGTAATGGCTGTTACCTCGGCGGTTACTAATTCGAATGATTACGACGTTCGTCTGAGGCTCACGTCGCAAACTTAATTATCATGAATAATAGCCTCATTACACACTCGTTGAATAATCCTTCTATTACCGCAGTGTTTTTGAATCTGATGATCAGCTTACGAGACTAGTTCTTGAAGCGTTCGAGAGCATTACACCTGATAGGTATGTTCAATGTTGAGAAGTGTTTTAAATTAGACAGTAAGAAGGTGTTATCCGATGTGTTATCTGTGTTTGGAAAATAATGATAATTTGTTTCTATATAATCTAAATTAGCTTTTTGGGTTTCTAGTTTTGTCTTATTGATTAACTTATGATGTGACCTACCTACGTATATAAAGTTTTCAAATCTTCAATACCATGATTTCAATTCAATATTGCGAAACACGAGTAATAAAAACCTACAACATCATACTCAGCGCCATCATTTCACCGTATACTACATCAAAACGTTCGAACTTTAATAAAAACTATTTTTTTCTGATTTAAATATTGCAGAATAATATTGTATCATACATCATTATATTCATAATAGAATATGCTATTTAATACTGGGTATATTTTTCTTACGGGCCACATAAAAAAAACTCTCAACGCTTTTTTGTAAAGCTTAAAAGTTGGAAACAAGAAAGTGTCTGATGTTTTCCTATATCTGTAAATAACGTCAGAAAAAATAAAAACGAAATCGGCAAATTTCGGTTTTTTTGCATATCTCCGGAACTAATCGAAATTTCGAAACTTTTGAAACGGCATATTGTTACGACTTGAAAATGTACAACTTTTCTCTAATTTAACCATCTTCGATAGACATCCTTATCTTGGACACAGTGTATAAGTCGAGATAAGTGGCAGCAATTCAATTCCATGTTGATCCTTAAATATTATTATTATTATCAGAGACTTTATTAAGAATATGAGTCATAAAAAGCTTGAAATACTTTTATGTGAGGAAAGTTTCAAAATATGAAACATTCAAAAATGTAAATTTTCAGTTTATGTGAACATGAACAACCACTTATAATATTTTTGTAAGTGAAAAGGACTTTTTCACATCCAATCTTATTGTAGGTATATATAGGAGAAAAACTCGAGAAAAAAGAACTGAAATCAGCATCAATGTAAGGTTATTCCTCAGCGACCTCCATTAAGCTAGCAGAACCACGTTGGATTTTTGGATTTTTTATTCAGCCATAATTTAAGGCTAATTCAAGGCTAATTTATTACCCTATTGCCGAATTTTTTGCTCTTCGTTTTATACGAAAAATCTTGGGTTCTGTTAGCTTAACGTTAAGCTGGCAAAACCATTTCTACTACGTGAAGTTTTCGAAGGATCTGATTACATCATAATTTAAGGCTCATTTAAGGCTCCAATCCTAGCCTAATGCCGATTTTCTTGGTCTACGTTTTAAAAAACAAAAAGGTGGGTTTTGCTAGCTCAACCGTTAGGCTAGCAAAACCAAACATATATGAAATAGTTTATGAAAAATCTTAACACACCATAATTTAAGGCCCATTTAAGGCTCTCATAGTAGCATATTGCCGAATTTTTTGCTCTTTGTTTTTGGAACTAAAATAGAGGCCTTGGTTTAGGGGAACTGAAATTCAGGCTAACATTCCTAAACATAAATAAATCTACGATTTGATGCTAATTTCAACAAAATCGGACAAGAATGAAAAAAGTTACATTGTGATCAATTCTGGACGGTTTTTTTTCATTGAGTGTATTTCGAATCATCGAAAACGCCCGGAAATCTAGATTGAGCTCTAAATACCAACCCGTGAGTGACAACCAATCACAAGCGAAATCATATTTTATTTCGGTCAGATTCATCTTGGCTATACCAAGCAATATGCCTTAGGTATATGTCGTTTTTATTTTGATGGCATTCTTTTGAAACGACTTCTGTCTTAAAGGCTATCTGGCCATTTACGTTCTTCAAGCGATTGTCACAACAAATCATAACGACATTCTGCGCAGTTGTCATAGTCGATTGGGTGGATTGAGGACTTTTAGGAATGTTCAATATTATTCTCTTCCTGATTTGAACGAATATAATTTCCTCATTTAGTAAACGATATGCGATATTATGATTGTGTTTATAATTATTTTGTTTTCTAGCTAGAATGAGAGCCTTCATTTTCCATAAACTACATATTTTATGTTTGGTTTTGGGCTCGAATAAGAGCTCGAAATGAGCCTCAAATTATGGTATATTCAGATTTTTCATAAATATTGTCCTTAATGTTCGATTCATTTAGCTCACACACCTGCATACCTGAACCGAAGTCCGATTTTTTGTTCAAAAAAAAAGAGCAAAAAATTTGGCAATATGCTACAATGAGAGCCTTAAATGGGCCTTAAATTATGGTGTGTTAAGATTTTTCATAAACTGTTTCTTTTATGTTTGGTTTTGCTAGCTTAACGGTTACGCTAGCAAAACCTACGGTTTAAAAAAAGGAACCGAAGGCAAAAAAAATCGGCATTAGGCTAGGATTGGAGCCTTAAATGAGCCTTAAATTATGATGTAATCAGATCCTTCGAAAACTTCATGTAGTAGAAGTGGTTTTGCCAGCTTAACGTTAAGCTAACAGAACCCAAGATTTTTCGTATAAAACGAAGAGCAAAAAATTCGGCAATAGGGTAATAAATTAGCCTTAAATTAGCCTCAAATTATGGCTGAATGAAAACTCCAAAAATCCAAGGTGGTTCTGCTAGCTTAATGGAGGTTCCTCAGCGAGTTCCTCAGATTATTCATGATATTTTATAAATACCGTTTTTTAAACTTCAATGCCCTCGAGAATGTCCTGTATTTCAGGAACGAAGCAACTCCGGACATACGTCCATAGGATTTTTTTCCCAACATGAATTAACGAATCACCCGAGGAATCACCCTTTGAAGTTTCGTACCGTAGTTAGAAAACACCCTATATATCGAGCTCTACTCTATATATACCGCGATATATACAAGATATATTCAATGATTTGGCTTTTTCATGAATTAACTCTTATTAAAATACTTTATACTGTATTTTACATAGAAAAGGAGGTAAAAAGATATAGTTCAGAAATTAATGCCGATACTCTCGGCATTATAGGCAATCGGTTTGATTCTCTAAGGAAGTGGTTATATCAACAACTGTCCTTTGGGTGGCAAATAGGAAGTTCAGTTGTTATTTGAATCACTTTCCGAATCTTCAATTCTCTAACGTCAGAATGGAAAAAAATTAACAACTTGTCGTTGGTTTACCACTGATAAAGTGACTAATTTATCCACCAGATTTTACTGGTGGAAATGAAAAAATAATTCATCATAAAGGTGATATATATTTGAAGAGGCAGTTATGAAGGATATTTGTTAAAGTTTTTAGTATTCGAATCACTCAGGAAATAATTAGGTATATGGTAGGATAATCGATATTATTGAGAACCTATACCTTCCTACTGAAAAAAATATCATAAAAATATCTACATATATATGCTCAAGAAACAGATAGCATCCAATTATATAGAGCCTTATGAAATTATACAAACCAATTCAAAGTTATTGACCTAAAAATTTACCCAAGATATATCACATGCCAAGAATAATAATGTTAATGATGTCTCTGATAGAACCAATGATGTTCAACATGGTAGAATGAATTACTACTGAAAAAATAAATACCTAGCTGAATAAATGAGCAATGATCCTGTGTAATGAAATGCATTCCAGGATATATTTATACCTACCTCACTAAGTTCATTAACAAAACATATAATTATTATTCCTGCAATTATTCACGGAAAAATTGGCAGTCCCTGACACAGAACACAAAAAAGTTATCTGTATGCCAATATTTTCTCTGTGCTAATACTATATCGAATTCAAAAAAAGAGGTTAAATTGACGTTGAAATCGCAGAAAAACAACAAACTATAATAAAAAAGAAGAGGAGTTACTAACTTTTCCGCATTTATTTTCCACTGAGTGGAAATGTAAGAAATTAGCAACCTTGATAAATTTCTTATTTGAAGAATACCACATATGAATAGTGGAAAATCTAAAGTGGTTAAAAAAGTAGTTGTTAACAACGTTATTAATTTATCCACTGTGTTAACCACTTTTTAAAGAATCTGAAAATGATCGGCATTATTCGAAATTAAAATAGACGGCATTATGTCGGATTTGATAGGCAATAGATAGTTAATACTCGGCAATAGATCGGCAATACGGCAATAAAGGGCATTTCAACGAATGAAATTGGAGAAGGGGTGTCTATTCTTCATTCCTGTTTCAGTTATATAATTCGGCATTACGGCAATAAACTAACATTTAATGCCGAAAGAGGCAATAGGTGTACATCATTTTCGAGAGTGTCCTCCCCCTCGGGTTGAAAATGCGAATTCAATATCGCCCTGTATCTCGAAAAAGACTGTGAGAGTTCTGTCTGCAACCAAAATTCCCCATTTCCAAAGACAACTGAGATAGGTATCTCGCAAGAGTATCGAGCTCGTGGAAACTCACCTGATGAATCCAAAAGAGAACAGTCCGGGAAATGCCCAATAGAGAAAAGTGACGAAAATAATGCACTCGCACATGGTCTCTAGCGTCCAGGCCACGAAAACTCCGCTAAACACCACCATCGTCTTTATCGATTGGCTATTGTTTACCTTCGCAAGCAACAGGCACTCTATGCACCCACACCTCTCAACTCATCAAAGCCGACTGCGATGAGCCGTCAGCGGTGTCAGCCGAGTCGAAGAAAATAACGATATTTTTAGTTCTATTATAGTTCACTGTTCTTTATAAAGTGTTCCGACTAGCTGCTTGCTGCTTGTCGCCAACTGCCAACACCAACCCAAACAAAACACAGAAGTTCAACCAACGCAATGATATGCTTTTGCTTTTGTCGGCCAAAGTATTCGCAGCGCACGCTCCATGCACCCCAAAACTACCGCGACAATGCTGCCGTTGCATGTTGCATCATGCATTCGTTGGTGTCGCGTTAGAATTCTCAAATTTCAATACATTCACAGGCATCTATATGGAACGCCGTTTTACTTTTTATTGTATTATTTCATCCACCCTAATTTTAATAATTAGTCTCAATTGATCTCTTACATTTGAATTGATCCATGTACCTATATCAATAGGCATTTATAACGATTGTTCAAAAAAATTTGTATGTTTCATATGATAGATGATTTCGAATGTTATATGAATTCAATAGTTTGATGAAAAATTATGAGCAACCCATCTACATTTGGTTTGTCAATTTTCAATGACCTAACTTTGTTGATGTAACATTTTATTTCACCAATCGTTATATTAACTTCAATTCCAATGATACATGAATTAATTTGTTTGTTGATAATAATAATTCGTAAGAATTAATATGATTGTTGATAACTTTAATTAGGCGCTGTAGTCTGGCGGATTTTTGTTACACTATTCATTCATCTTTCAGTTCTCTACTCCAGTAGAAAAGTTCCTACAAATCACCGCTCGATGCCAGCGCCTAATTAAAATTATCAACAATCATATTAATTCTTGCGAAGTAAAATTATCAACAAACAATTCAATTCATATATCATTCGAATACATTGTATTACGAACATTGTTCCAATTATTATGTTTGTGGTATCCATATGATACATGAATTAAATTGATTGTTGATAATTTTAATTAGGCGCTGACATCGAGCGGAATGTTCACGAACCTGTAATAGTAGGGTCTGGCAACAGTGTTCAAAGGATCGTGAAAAATCACTGCACTCAATAACAAGACCAAGGTTAATGCAGGTTAATGCAGAAAGGAGGAAGTCTGGTGGATTCTTGTCCTGTTTCGAAATCGAAATATGTTTTGTTTTCGATATTTTTTCTCAAACGTTTTACCCATTTTTTTTTCAACGTTTTACCTATCCTAAATTGCACAAAATGGTATATACACCATACTAATAGTCATTGGTCTGATGAGTTTACAACTGAAATAGTGCTTTGATATGAAGACCATGTTGATGAGGTTATTTCACAGAGTTACACCACGTTACACCTTACACCACTAATCTTTGGTATTCCCACCGACGTCACGTCCGGGCTAAAAAATACAACGGATTGAGCCAATGGGCCATTCTTCCCTAGTTTGACGCGCTGTTGCCAGTGTCACCAGATGATAGTACGGCAGTTGATCGCTCGACGCTAGCGCCTAATTAGAATTATCAACAAACAATTTAATTCCAGGTCATCCAAAAACAACTCACACTTTACTATTATGATATTGAATACATACAATTCCAATGACAGTTGAATTAAATTGTTATTCGCAGGAATTAATATGATTGTTGATAATCTTCATTAGGCGCTGACATCGCGCGGCGATTTGTAGCAACTATTCTACTGGAGTAGAAAACTGAAAGGTGAATAGTATAACAAAAATCCTCTAGACCACAGCGCCTAATTAGAATTATCAACAAACAATTTAATTCATGTAACATTGAAATTCAACCAACAATTTAATTCATGTGACATTGAAATACAACAAACATTTCAATTCAACAAAAAATTCAGTTATTTCCCTGAAAATACTGATTCGAAAGACTGATGAATTGAAATGTTACATGAATAAAAATGTTTTATGTAAAAAGTTTACAATATATCCAATATGCAAACATTGAAGTGATTGTTCATAATAATCAACCACAAAATTTGAAACTTGAGTAGAAATGTAAGACTTTCTGAAGATTGATGAAATAAGATATCCATAAAGATTAATGTTCTCAAACCAAAATTAAAAACTATAAAAATTTAGTTCGTCGAAAATATCTCAACAAAAATCATCAAACAACCAAATTCAAGTACCAATGTTAATCAACATTCATATGAGTTATTGAAATTGGGGTTGTAGAAATAATACAATAAGAAGTAAAACGGCGTTCCATACATCTAGTCTCTGATTCAGGGATGAGGTTGAATAAATTAATAGGTAATTTTGCAGTTATCATGCAATCTATTTTTCAATGAAAATGTATTTTGAACTCAGGAATCCTAATTTGATGATTAAATCGTAAACAAACCTCTACTTTTCGAGATAATCCGTGACAAAGTTGTAAATTTCACCTTCTTTGTCTGGCAAGTTTTCGGCAAGTATTCTATCTTTCCAAATCACTGGACATAAGGGTGTTCCGTCTCAGACGAGCCACCCCGTATATTTCTTATCCCATAGTGAGTGAAAAAATTTCCCGAAACACGTCGAACGGTTTTGTTTGGGCGACATCTTTTGACGTATATTTGAGGCGCTTCAACCCCTCAACCTTGAATAGGGGAGAGGGGTTGAGTGATACTTCATTTGAAAGGTCTTGGAAGCCTCTTCACAACAGTATATGAAAAACGTAAATTTGATGGACCGTTTTCGCCAAAAATCAATTTTGTAGCTCGAATGAGCCACCTTGAATATTTTGGTTATTTTTATAATGTACGAGCCCATTTTTATTGAGCTCTTTTCACAAACTTGAAAAAAATAATATTCTGCGTGTTTAAATCAAATGTTCAAATTGTCCTCCATTGACTTCCATACAATGATACAATCCTGACTGAAAACCGTCACAGTCTCGGTGTGACATGGTTCAGTATCATTGGAGTTATTTGACGACACTCATTTACAATTCATTGGCGTAGTTCGTCCAAATTTTCAGGCTGTGTCACAAAAATCTTGGACTTAAGATGTCCCCACAAGAAGAAGTCCAGAAGGTTCAGGTCAGGAGATCGGGCAGGCCACTCCATTGGACCTCTTCTTCCAATCCAACGACGGGGGTGTTGCAAATTGAGGTATAGTCTCCCGTATTTGAATGTCTTTGGAGGGTCCGAATATTGCCAAAAACGACACCTCCTTAGCCAAATGAAGCAGAATACAATAATGGATGAGTTTTCTACGCAATAGGCTCATTTTCTGTATTGTATGTTTCATCACGTTCCTTCGTCTTGTATTTTTCAGAAAGCAAAACTTGCGGAAAATGCCTAGTTACTTTTGCAAGATGAAATAATTCTTTCTCAGTAAGCTTCAATAGCGAAATGACATTCAGTATCCTCAGTAACCTGTTATATTTTAATTTTTAAAATCGCTTCCTGTTTTGGTGATATTTTTTCCATACCAGAATAGCAATTTGTACAAACAAAAATTTCTCAACCATAACGAATAGAACTATAGTTTGAATTTAACTGTTTTTGTTTCGAATGACCTTCTCCATTAATAATTTCCATTTGATCCAAGTGAGCATATAAGGAAATAAGGTATTAGGTAGTCAGATTACTTTATATGTATGACTGAAGTCGAAGTGCAACGTTAATTATTCTGTGGGACCTTGTACGCTTTGCGGATATTGCATATGAAAGAATTCTATTGTCAAAATTTGACCGGCGGCTGTGTGGACACCGTCCGATTCGTCCGAATGCCACAAAAAAAATGTCTCCATCTGGTTCTGAATACAGTGAGTCAGTGACTCTATACAAGACTGAAACGAAATATGCAAGACTAAACATGGCCATATGCACAAACCGAATGTTAGGTTATTTTTATAGCGGAATTCATGTATATAAGTACATTTCACTAAATTTTTTGGAGAAATCACTGTTCATTATTATTATACGTGTTATATTATGATGAAACTGCCAAATTTTTGGAAAATATAACTGCACAAGAAGAATTAGTCACTAAACACCATATATAAACCATATAAACCATATGTAAACAGCCAATCAAAACGCTGACGACTATTGTCGCCACTGTCTTGTATAGAGTCAATGTAGTTCTGAACAGATGCACAAAGCTTTTTCATTAATTTGTTGCTTTCTTTCACTGTCATCAGACTATATTTTTCTTCAAGAATTTTGATACTTTTATGCACGACCTTCATTAAGTGTGTATAGAGTTCAGTGGTTCTTATAAATGGACTCTTACATTATGATGTTGATAAAAATATAGCAGGTACTTGTATTTCGATATAATTTTCCCGAGTTTTTGGTAAAAAACAATAAGACATTATCCGTTTGACAGAATCACGCTAGCGCATATGACATATTTACTTTATTTATCATTAAAAGTTGAAAGTTAATCATATTTCAAAGAACAGTTAATGAAAGATAAAAGTTAACTTGTGTGCAAAAATTGTGAAAAGTAAATACTGAGTTCCAACATATAGTGAAAACTGTAGTGATTGAGAAATGACAGATTAATAATGAAAAAGCGGTTGCATAAATCCGCCTGTAGTGGATGGTAAATGCTGAAGAGCAAGAGCAAAGACTAGTTTTCCTTTTTATTTAGCTTCACTTGTAACCCACAATGTAATTCAAAAATTATGCAATTAGGAAGACTAGTTTTCCTTTTTATTTAGCTTCACTTGTAACCCACAATGTAATTCAAAAATTATGCAATTAGGAAGGCTAGTTTTCCTTTTTATTTAGCTTCACTTGAAACTATAACAATGTAATTCAAAAATCATGCAATTTGAATTTGACTCACTGCTAATCGTCAGAATGATTTGAAACGTGACAAGTAAGTATACCTACATAATTCAGTTCCGGTGACAATGTTGAGATTTTTGTTTGAAATAACAAAATGACAGCTCCAATATGGAGAACGAGTTTTGTAATCATGGTCCGATTTGATTCGAAATTGGTATAAGGATTGGATTCGGAGATTATGAATTCATTATCAAAACTGGAAAATTCAATATGGGGGCTTCGAAATGGCGGACGAGTTTTGTGGTTATTTTCCGATTCAATTCAAAATTGTTATCTGGGGGTATTCGGGGTCGGAGATAATGATTTTTTGTCAATATTCATAAACACAAGATGACAATTCCAAAATGACGGACAAGTTTTGGAATAATGGTCCAATCCTATCTTGATCCATCTCTAGAATTGTCTTCTTCTCTCTTTTCCTTATACAGAGTGATCTCAAAAAATTTACTTTTTAGTTTTGCAGTCATAACTTTTTTCCTCTTTAACCAATTTTCAAAATCCCAGGCTCATTTTGAAGCTGAAACCTTAGAAATTAGAATTGACTCAAGATCGAAGGTTTTTCCACAAAGTTGACCCAAATCTGAAACACCCTGTAAATCCCGGCTGGGAGGAGAATTGAATGAAAATCAACTTGTTCTCGGAAGGATCATTCATTTTAGATACATCCAGATCCTTCTTGCTTTCAGTAGTCAAAAATTGTGCATGGGAAAACCAAATTGAAACGTCATGTTTTCGAAAAAAAATCAGCTTAAGAAAATTGCATGGCCTTTAGCCTCGCCTTTAGCCAACGTAACAAGAATCATAATGAGTGACTGACAAGACAGGTTGAAAATTTCGTTTTCAGAAAACAAATAAATGTCAGAATACAAAAAAATTTCAGGGTAACCTTCTCACCTCCTGTACAAAATCTTCCATCATATTATGGATAACAATTCAATTTTCCAGAACAAAAAAAAATGTATACCTATGCCTATGAAAAATTTGTTCTACCTCTTTGATTCTTTTTCCGCTGAAAACAGCTACTGGTAACGTTTGTCTCGATTCTGAAAAAGAAATTTTCTTCGCCCTGTACATCAAACTATGATACTTGGAGTAGGTACCCGAGTTTGCGCGATTCTCAGTAGTCTTGAACGAAACTCACGAAAATGATATGTAAAAAATTTCCAAAAATACCCTTCCCCTTCATCCGTACCCGAAGTACCCCAAGGGGGAAAGGGGGGATGAAATTTATTTTTTAAATCTCCGACCCCGATACAAGGGGTCAGGTGAAATCTGTTTCCCGATATATCTAACCGTTAAGCCAGCAAAAATTTGCGGGTCAAAAAAATGTTCACGGTCTTTTTAGTGGTGATATTTTTGTTTCGTTTTGTATATTTTTTCAATCGGGATTTCGAGGGGGTTTTGGGTTGAGTCAATTCTGATCTTCATATCTCCTCATCTAACGTTTCAACTTCAAAATGAGCCTGAGATTTTGAAAATCGGTTTAAGAGGAAAAGAGTTACGACTGCAAAACGAAAAAGTAAATTTTATGAGATCACTCTGTGAATAAAAGAGATAAGAAGACAATTCTGGAGATGGCTCAAGGTTATGAGATCATCTTCATGCTTTTCGTGTTAAAGTTAAAAAAAACAGTTTTTCTTCATTTGGGATCCTTTTGAAAATTCCGAAATTTTGCAGCAATTTTTTTAAAAAACCTCATTTATCGAAGAAGTATGAGATTATAGCTGAAGGACTGAGCCACTAGCTAGCGAACAGTGTAAACATAATTCATATCGTTCAAAGTAGAAAAAAGTTATTAAAATTTCAACAAGGGCAAAGTTTCGGGGTGCGACGTAGTTAGTCTTGCGTAGTTTATTTATATTTGGCAGAAGGACCTCGGCCAATAGCCTTTTGAGCATTTTTCTATATTTCATATTTTTGTTCATCAAAGAACTTTCATCATAATCTTAAAAAAAATTAAGAAATACGTACCACGTCTTATCCAATTATCCAATTCAATTTGAATGATTCACAATGCTCTCACCAAGTCTCGGTATAAGCATTGTCACGTGTTTGGAAAGAAGAAACATGTGCATTGTGTATTCACAGTTTGAATCTCTGCATAAACTGCGATTGGATATAATTTAATTTTCTTCGTGACATTATTCAGGAAAGTAGTTGTTTTCTGCTCGTTGTATGATATACCAGTCATTCAAACTGTGTTGGATTGCATAATAGTTATTATGAGCAGTATAACACACCAAAACGATATTTTTGTCACCCTCCAAAATTGTTTCGCTTCAGGAGAAGATTCAAGCAGTAAGTTCTCTCAGGGCTCATAACGTAGATAAGTGTGTATAACAATTTATATTGATTGAACTTCTTATTACGTATTACTTAAAACATACTTTAAACAGTAGCATAATTCCTCGGTAAAACACTGATGTATTACCAGCAAATGGATTATATTCCAGTCATTACAAAAGGTTAATGTTTTTTTTGCGAAAGGTATGAATAGAAACAATAGTACTTGGACTTCTGGTGTGTTGTAATCGGGTAGATATGGTTTGTTTATGTTTACATTATCGTTTCGTATATAACTCGATATCGTCTTTCACGTTTGTTTGTTTGATAGCTAAAATTATTGAATCGTAGCAGTCAGTGTATCGGATGACATTGACGTCAGCCTGACTCAGGTGATAATGAATGAAGAAAAACGATCTAGATATGTTTTACAAATTTATCAGAATACCCATTTCAGAGCCACACTGCTGATTTTACCTGTATAATTTGACCCTAAATTTTATCTTGATGACCGGTGAGATATAGAAATCATCGAACAAGAATCTTCTATTGAACGGAGATAACAGTTTTAGCATATTTCCATTGACATGGCCGGAACATGTTTTTTTTGTTATATAATGAATATAATATAATATAATATAATATAATATAATATAATATAATATAATATAATATAATATAATATAATATAATATAATATAATATAATATAATATAATATAATATAATATAATATAATATAATATAATATAATATAATATAATATAATATAATATAATATAATATAA
This sequence comes from Chrysomela aeneicollis, assembly GCA_029955515.1. Taxonomy (NCBI): domain Eukaryota; kingdom Metazoa; phylum Arthropoda; class Insecta; order Coleoptera; family Chrysomelidae; genus Chrysomela; species Chrysomela aeneicollis. Next base: position 20,001,874 of record JARUHQ010000003.1, on the reverse strand, counting down.
TATAATATAATATAATATAATATAATATAATATAATATAATATAATATAATATAATATAATATAATATAATATAATATAATATAATATAATATAATATAATATAATATAATATAATATAATATAATATAATATAATATAATATAATATAATATAATATAATATAATATAATATAATATAATATAATATAATATAATATAATATAATATAATATAATATAATATAATATAATATAATATAATATAATATAATATAATATAATATAATATAATATAATATAATATAATATAATATAATATAATATAATATAATATAATATAATATAATATAATATAATATAATATAATATAATATAATATAATATAATATAATATAATATAATATAATATAATATAATATAATATAATATAATATAATATAATATAATATAATATAATATAATATAATATAATATAATATAATATAATATAATATAATATAATATAATATAATATAATATAATATAATATAATATAATATAATATAATAACTAAATTTGAACATATATAAATAGCCTAAATCATACATATATACTAATACTAAATTATGAATTTCTCAGACATAATTCATGGAATTGTATCATTAGATCTATCTTCAGAAAACGTTTCTAATTCATTTGGTTTATTTACTACTTTCCATTCTCCTTCCATTTTTTCCACATGAACCACGTTTCGGCGATATTGCTGTCCAGTTTCATAATTCTCTACCCCTACATCACCGCCGTTTTTTCCGATCACCGTGTGTGGTATGGGGTTGAAATTCGATGTTAATTTATTTTGTTTGATCATATTCTTTATGTAAACTTTATCGCCTAAATCTGAAGAGCTTTGATGTGCTCTTCTTTTTCTATCGCTATATTCCTTTCCACTCGATTTCTTCTGCATGTCATAATCTCTGAATTCCTCATCAGTTATTTTGTTCTCTAAATCCCTTACTGTTGGGATTTTATCCCGAAACTGTCTACGAAAAATAATTCGGCAGGTGTTTTACCGGTTGTGGAATGTGGCGTAGCATTGTACATCATGATATAGTTCAGTAAATCTTGTTTACAATCGGTTTCAATTGACCGGCTGTTGTTAAGTCGCTTTACAATGTCCCTATTTTGACGCTCAACTTCTCCATTCTGCTGAGGCCAATAGGGGATAGTGTTGAACAACTTAATGCCCGATTCTTTACAAAAATCTTTCATTTCTGTACCACTGAACTGTTTACCGTTGTCAGCTGTAATAGATACTGGGTATCCCAAACGTGAAAATATTTCTTGGAGTGCTTTTATGGTGTTACTGGCAGTCGTTGTTGTCATAATTTTTTATCTCTTTACATCGACTGAAATAGTCGATTACAACCAAGAGATGATGTCCACTTGGTAAGGGACCTAAAAAATCCATCGCTACATCTATCCAGGCTTCGGTTGGTAACTGACGTCGTTTCATTGGATGCGGCGGATTTGGTGCTGTGACCTTTGCAGCTTCGCACCAATTTTTCCGCGTCTGAGTCTATTTTGGGCCACCATACTTAAGTACGTAGCCTATTTTTCATCGCTATGATACCCGGATGACCTTCATGGGCTGCTTGTAATACGTTCTGTCTGAGGGTTGTTGGAATCACAATTTTATTACTTCTCAGAAGGAAGTCTTCATAAAAACATAACTCCGTTTCAAATGCTTGAAATTTGTTTATAGAGTCGTCCTTCTCGTTGTGCGACAGCCATTTTTTCACTTCCAATATTTCCAAATCAGTTTTTGAATGTTTCATAATGTCTGATAATGAAACAGCTACGGGTCGCGAATGTTCGACGATCTGTCGGAAATGTTCTTCCCCGTCGAAAGTGGCGCATTTGATATTACTGACACAAAGTCTTGATAGAGGGTCTGCTATATTAGTCTTGCCTGGGCGATAGACAACTTTAAAATTATAGGACTGCAATCGCAGTACCCATCTTTCTATTCTGGCACATGGTTTCGACTTGGGGCCAAAGGTTACTTCCAGTGGCTTATGATCGGTAACTAGTTCAAATCCCACTTTGCCATATAAATAAATGTGAAAATGTTCCATCGCCCAGACAAGAGCTAAAGCTTCTTTTTCTGTCTGGCAATATCGCTTTTCGCAGTCTGACAGACTTTTATTTCCATACGCTATTACTCGTGGACCTTCCGAGTCGTACTGTATTAAAACTGCTCCAAGCGCTACAGGGCTGGCGTCTGCTATGACCCGTGTTCTCTCTTGAGGGTCGTAGTAGCCTAGGGTGTCGATGCTGCTCAAAGATTCTTTCAATTTAAGAAATGCTACATTTTAGTTTATTAGCCAATGTTTTCCAATTTTTCCGTGTTTACCCAATTTGAGGCGTAACAACTGTCTTAGTGGTTCGGTTATGGTGGCTAGATTAGGAATCCACTTACCAATATAGTTGACCAACCCTATTGAATTTGGTGTTCGAAAAGATTTGATAACTGACATATATTTGTCCAATGGCTTCATGCCCTTTTCTAGAAATGAAAGTTGTGATATATCGTGAATTCTTCAATTTGGTGAAAAGCATTTCTAATATCCAGTCTAGAGAATAAATTAGCTTTTCGAAATTGTGTTGAAAGTTGGTCCATGGTCGGTAACGGATGATTTTCTCTTATAATTGCTTCATTTGCCCTTCTCATATCAATACAGATCCTTATTTCCCCATTAGGTTTCAATACTGGAACCATAGGTGAAACTCATTTGGACGGCATATCCACCGGTTCAATTATATCGGAATCCACAAGTTCCTCAATTTTATTGTTTACTTTGCTTTCAAGTGGAATTGGGATTCTTCGATATGGTTGAACGATTGGTTTTACATTTTCATCGATGGGTATGTTCACCAACACATTTTTGAATTTAGTACCCCTAAAGACTTCGCAGTGTTCCTACCCAGTAGATTTTTTGAGCCATTTTTCACCACATAGAATGTAGTGCTTATAGTTTTACCATTTATTTTGATTTCGGCGTCGAAACAACCTAAAATGTCTAATGGCTTTTTGCTAGCGTATGCCATGAACACTTTTTCAGGATTCTTGATTTGGTTGAATACCTTCACTTTTGAAGTCTTTAGTTGTTCCCACGTTATGTCGCACAATATATTACAAGTACTACCTGAATCAACTACCATTTCAACAGGAATTCCAGCTATAGAGCACACCAGATCATAATCACGATCGACGTGAAATACATAGTCCACTCGATCATCATCTTTATCATCACGCTTCGGTCTTGAGTATCTTGATTTCTTGTCCGTCTGATGATGTTTTTGTATTGTCTTCCAGGATGATTTCCTCTTGCTCGCTCTAGTTTTGCATTGTTGATGAATGTGCCCAGCGAAACCACACTTGCTGCAAATGGAGTTTATTTCTGGACAATTTGAAGCCAAATGTTTGGTTGATCCGCAACGGTAGCAAGCTTTGACTTCTGTTCGATGGTATCTTCCTTCCTGTTTTTCATTTGGTTTTCGCTTTTTTGAAATTTCATTTATTTCTTCAGGACGACTTTCTCTTTCATTGAATTGCTGTAACTGTCTTTCGACCGCCTCGAGTGCAATTGCTTCTGTAACAATTGTATCTAAATTGATGGTATCGCCTATAGTGAGGATTTTCTTTTTCAACTCGGTAGACTTACATTTTTCGACTATCTGGTCGATGAGGTTCTCTTCTTGATTAGCAAATTTGCATTTCGTCGCTTGATTTCTCAATCGTATAAGGACTTTTTCAAATTTTTCATCACTTTCCTGCTTTATCAGACGAAAATATGTCGCTCGTATACTTTGCTCTGTTTTGGAGAAAAATATTGATCGAGTTTTTCCAATGCTACCTTGAACACATCAATGGTGCCCTCTTCGGTACTCTCATTCTCAGATACGTGAGCTCCTGGCAAATTATAATAAATGTCTTGCAAGCCTAAACCTCCAGTGTGCAATAGGGTAGCTCTCTTCTGTGAAGAGTTTTGGATTTTGGCGGCTTCTAAGTAAACTTCTAGGCCTCTCTTCCATTTTTCCCATTTAATTCCAACGAACCCAATTTCACCATCACAGTTGAACGGTTCTAGTGGTGTCATATTGGCCATTTCAGGATTCTGTAATTGAAAATCTATGTGTCAAATTCATAGATTCAATTCATTATAATAATGCTGCGATTGAGAATCTATGTGTCAAATTCATAGTTCATTTCCAAATTTTGTGGAAATCTATGTGTCAAATTCATAGATTACATCTATCATAGCTACCTTTCTCATTCGTAGTATGAATTCGAATTTATGTGACTTTTTCATAAATACTGTGTCAAAATATGCTTGTATTTTCCCATGTATCCTATTCATGGTCACAATGTTTCTATTTTGCCATGTATCGTATTCATGGACTCTATTTTGCCATGTATCGTATTCATGGACTCTATTTTGCCATGTATCGTATTCATGGACTCTATTTTGCCATGTATCGTATTCATGGACTCTATTTTGCCATGTATCGTATTCATGGACTCTATTTTGCCATGTATCGTATTCATGGACTCTATTTTGCCATGTACCCTATTCATGGTCTCTATTTTGCCATTGCTGTTATAAATTATTGTAAATGGTTTTCCTACCTTTAATCCTCGTCGCCATTATGTGGTGTCTATTTATTGTGTCATTCCTACATTCGATGTAAAGGGTTAAATGAAACAACTATTTCCTATTTGTCCACCCTCACTTTGTCACGGTCTGATATCAACTGCCACATTCATCAATGCTATCTTCAACGTGACTCAGTGAATGCGAATATCTTTATTCATTATATAATCCAATACACTACAATAATATACTATGTCACTCCTAAGGACGATAGAATAACAAAAAAAAAGTTAAAGGAAGATTTTTTTCATGTATAATGTAACCGTCTATGTAACCCATGAACGTTGAATTCTTTTATGACATTTAGAAACAGTGATTTGTCCTACCTACATTTTTTTTACAATTTTTCTTGTTTTTTTTATATTCTTAGACACAAGAAACGGAAATCTACGGGAGCTTGAGAAACAAAAATATTAATCAGTTGCACTCAAAAACTACATAATTTCAAATATAATTCGTAAATGCGACTTCATTTTTGTAATTTTTTGTAGTAATGGAATCATTGTCAAGTAGGGAAAAAATAACGAATTCAACAGAATAATAAAATACAGGGTGTTCAATTAAATAATATAAGTTTGTACCGTATCTACATAACCATACCCGAAAAACACGCCACTTTATTCAACGCAGAATTCTCTGTAGATTCTGGCAACAGTGCAAGCAACAGCTCTCTACTTTTGCTTTTTCGGCTCGTAGGCTCAACCGAATTGAGTTCAGAAACTCATAATCGACAATTACAAATGTAACCAAATCATAGTCATAGTGTTCCACCATAAAAATTGTAAATTGCTGTATTTTGAAAATTGAAAATATTTGTGAAATTTTAGTAGTCATTCTAGAGAACAGAAATATAATACTACACTGAGAAAAGTCCCATGAGAAAGATCTTTGCTGAGTTTTTTTCACCTGTCGTAGCCAAAAAAGTTACAAACCTAGTAATGTTGCTTTGATCTTACAGAAAAGATTACTAAAACTGCTTTATTGGAACTGCGAAGAAACTCTCAATCACAGAAAAAAAATTGGCTGTAGTAGTAGAACTGCAATTCTATAAAATTAATTCTGCTACCATGAAAATGATTTTTTCCACGATAGTTAGATATGTTATTTGTAGCAAAAAAGATTTAATCAATATTTCTTTACAATGACATGCCAAAGTGGTAGTTGGGTTGGTATCGCTTTCATTTTATCGCCAGACTTGAGGCATTTTTTTGCGACAAAACAGTTTCAAAGACCGTTTTAAAACAATTTATACGTCTACGTCATCATTTTATAAGCCGAAAAAATGCAACGTTTCAAAACGTCACGTGTCATAGTTATTTAACCTCAGATGACAGTTCGCCATATTGAAACATGATTGAAACGGTCCAAAAGACTGTCCAAAATGAACTGTTTCAAATAGTTTCAAAACAGTTTCTCGCAAAAAAATGCCTTTGCAACAGTTCATCTCGACTGTCGTCCGTCGTTCTCTTCTCTCTCTCTCACCGTCCATTATTCCGGTGATTTTCTATTCTCACGGAGTAACAGTAGGTATTTCACCGTATTACCAAAATATACTTGTTCTTTTTCTATATAATACCTACTTAGTTCTCAGGTGTTTTGTTCACTGTTCATTCAAATACTTCCGTGGTTTGAGTAAAATCTTTAACGAATGTTCTGTGTAAATTTTTGTGATACCTTAGATGGGTATGTGTAAATTATGATGTTATGCTGGGACACTCCCAAAGGAATTTATCAGCAAGTGGAAGTTAATTATCTTACAATAGCATTATGTTTGCCGGAAATCTCTTCGAAAGTGGAACCATAGTGCGTGCAACAATAGAACCAGAATAAACGAACTTTAATTGAATCTCTGAATTTTCCGAATGTGCTGGCAATAATTTGAATATCGATCGTAGAACATTGACAGTTTTGGTTACACTTTGTGTATCCTAGTTTTGTTGAATGCGCTATATGGTACCACTTTTATGCTGCTCTTGGCAAGGACTTTCCTTTTCTAGTCCAGACTCTTTCCTGTGTCAGTAAGCATTTATATTAACAACAAATATCTCTCCCTTATTAGTAACCTACTTTTCAACAACAAAATAATAGAATGAAACCTCTTTCCTACCATAGCATAGTTACTATTCCACGAGGGGGTGATCACGGCCAAAAAACGTGTACACTAAACTTCCTATGCGCCCGAACTTCCCAAACTTCACCGAACTTCCTCGGACTTCCTCGAACTTCCCAAACTTCCTCGGACTTCCCCGAACTTCCTCGGACTTCCCCGAACTTCCTCGGACTTCCCCGAACTTCCTCGGACTTCCCCGAACTTCCTCGAACTTCCCAAACTTCCTCGAACTTCCCGAACTTCCTCGAATCCGATACAGGGTACAATTTTTATGAATGGTGTTCCGAAACTATTGTGCCAAATCGAAACGAAAGATCCCCTCGAAATCTAAGATATCCATCCTCAAATATAGTCTATTGCAAATTCGCTTCATCTCCGAACAATTGTCTGATTATGTATGTATTTTTCCTAAATGTATATTGAAAACGCTTGTTTTTTCTGGATTCAAACAAGTTTACATCCATTACTCCGAGTATTATTCAGAATTCAATGATGAGAAAATTTGAATATGAATGATTTTTTTCTATTTTCACCATAACAAAAATTAGAAAAAAAGGGACCATGGACTTGCTTGCTTACCATAATTAGAGAGCTGATTCCATCGATCTATCACACTTGGAGTCAAGCGGGAATGATTTGAAATATCGAGATTTTAAAACATATTATACGTAATCCGTTTTTATCAATAACGAATAGTTCCGATACAAAAACTTTCTAAATTTGAAAAATTTGAATTCTCACACTTTATAATATCTATGTTGGTAATCATTTCAGCTAGACATCAAGTATGATGGATTGATGATATAAGATCTTCAATGAAAATCTGAAAATTCAATCAAATACAGGGTACCTATTCCATTTGAAAACAAAACTTCGATGCGCATCTTTTTTTTGTAACACACTGTATAGCTCAAAATAATTGACCAGTTGATACTCGACTTGATAGGAAGGTAATTCACGACAGTTCAGTTCAGAAACCATCAAGTGTATTTCAGAATAGTGAGTTGAATTTCAGAAAGCGTCAAATTCATTTCAGAATAGCGAGTTTAATTTCAGAAAGCGTCAAATGTATTTCAGAATAGTCAGTTCAATATCAGAAAGCGTCAAATGTATTTCAGAATAGTTAATTGAATTTCAGAATGCGTCATTTGTATACAAATTATATATTCTGAAATTCAAATGAAGAATTCTGAAATTCAGTTGACTTTTCTGAAATACAATTGACGCTTTCTGAAATTAAACTCACAATTCTGAAATACAATTGATGCTTTCTGAAATCGAACTCGCTATTCTGAAATACATTTGACGCTATCTGAAATTCAACTCACTATTCTGAAATACAATTGATACTTTCTGAAATACAAGTGACTATTCTGAAATTAACTTGACGCTTTCTGAAATACAACTGGAAAAGGTGTAGAATTATATTGTTTTCCTTATGTCAAAGTTTACAGAATTGATGTCCTGTTATAACGAGACATTTTTTGAGATTGAAATAATTAATTTTTCAATCAAACTGAATATCACAGTCTCAATACTCAAGGATACTACGTGGGTATGCGATAGAAAAGAGAATTGTGATGGATAGAAGTTCGAAAATATACGACAATGAACGATATGACTACGAATTCCATCAGACTTCTTCGAACTTCCTTCGAACTCCCTCAGACTTCCCCGAACTTCCTTCGAACTTCCCTGAACTTCCTTCGAACTTCCCAAACTTCCTTCGAACTTCCCAAACTTCCTTCGAACTTCCTTGAGCCTGTACACCAAACTTCCCACGTGATCACCCCCTCGCTATTCCATATATAACAGGAGAGTATCTTTATTACGACAGCAGAGTCACTTTCTAAAGTAGCTGTGCTACCACAGGGAGTTCTCTTCTGCAGTAGTGAAGATATTTTCTGTCCCCTATGTATAGCCAAAATTTTTGGCTACAGCAGCGGAAAAATCTGCTGTGACGATGACAAAATGTTCTCAGTGTAGTTATTTAAACAATAATTTCATGAGACTTCGTTCATTATACGATTTTTTATCGCTCACAATGAGTTTCAAGTGCAAGCTGAACCAACCTTGAAACAAACAACTCGTATAAAGATGTGCGTGAAACCTCCAGTGTATAACAACTAAATTACCAATAATGGATACATAAGACCGGATTGAAGCAATAGCGAATTTCCTTCAGAAGTAAATTACACGTTCGGAACGGTGCTGGGATTCTCCTTTCTCGAAAATAACATGCACTTTTGGCATCCTGTAACGCCACAAGCACGACAAATCGTTCAGCGACAAACAAAGTTACGAAAGTTGAACAAAGCGACAACTAAGCGCAAAATCAGCTGAAATCACGCTCTGCTAAACATACGGTAATTATATGCATACGTATACCTATACCTAATAGATGACCCAACTAAATAATTATGGGGTTCCGCAAGGTTGGCTGCTAAGACCCCTCTCGATAATTATTAATTATCTATACGTTGAAGGTGCAATATACTCGATGATGAATTGATGATGTTTGATTGTTTCATTTGCAAAACCGAGTGCAAAACCTTCTAATTGGTACAGTGTTCGTCGAGGTGTTCGTTGATATTGCTCAGTGGTTGATTTGGTGGTTGAATCTGAATGAAGAGCTCACTTGCACCAGAATGAGTGATTTTTCTATCAAAGAGAAGACAGCAAATAATTATGAGTATGTCGAATTTCGTGTGTGGCTTCGCTAGAATCTTTAGTATCACAAAAGTCTTGAGTTGAAAAAGGTATGATTTAGCTGGGCAAGCAAATTTCTTTGACGAAATTCAACAGTTTCCTCAGTTGAACCACTTCTATATATTCTGAGTGCATCACGATGCTGCCAAAAGCAGCTATTCTCTGGTGCACCAATGTGGAGAACTCCACATGCGAGAGTATACAGGTGTATCTAAATAACACCGAAAAAATTAAAGGGGTGATTCTGTGATGAAAATAAATGTGAGTGTTTGGTATAAATTTTTTTGAAAAAACCCTCCCCGGAAAAGTTACACCCCTTCGAAAATTGAAAAAAAAAAATGGTTTTTCTTTTTCATTTTCCCTGTATATCAAGCTAAAGACACGAAACTTGGTAAACATTATCTGTCAATAAGAGTACACTTTTGAAATTTTTTCAACCCTGAAGTATGCTTAGAAGGGGTTGATTATTTCAACCCCTAAGATATTTTTTCTTACAACTTTCTTTTCAGATGAATATTTTTTCTTTAAAAAAGTATGACTGAAAAGCCCAATTCATTGACTAACTTTTTCAACTCTACAAGTTTTTTTCGAATACTAAAGCATTTATGAGAAAAAAATAAATAAGCTCATCTAAAATAGCATTTTATTAAACAACAGCAAACCAAATTATGATTATGATTATGAGACTTCTACAACTAAAAACAAAAGTGAACAAACAATGAACAAAAACCTGTCGAATATCGACAATACAATTATAATAAATGTTGAAAATGACCGCCTCCAGCTTCAATACAAGCATCTACCCTTTTCCTCATAGAATTGCGTATATGATGAAATATTCCTGGAGAATTTCTTATATTCGAAGGGGTGTAACTTTTCCGGGGGGGGGGGGGTTTCAAAAAAAATTATACCAAACACTAACATTAATTTTCATCACAGAATCACCCCTTTAATTTTTTCGGTGTTATTTAGATACACCCTGTATATGCGATATAGATATGCGATGATGTTTCATCATCATTCTTCAAGGACCATCTACAAATGGGATCGTCATTGATCCCGATTAGTTACATGTGCCCGAGCATGTGCCTGTTGAGATAGTTGTGTCTTGTCATCAGTATCCCAACCACAATAATTTTAAGATCGCGTCTGTAAAGTGACAGGTTCCTTTCAAGGTGGATATAGATATGGTGGAACGAGTCACATTAAAAGGCACTTAATTTCAAACACTAGTTTTAATTACACGATTTCATATGGATGGCGCCACGTCTGCTGATTCCGCATGAGTTCACGCAATACGTTTCGGAGCATGTTGATAATCGCTGCCAAGTAGATGTTATCTTCACAGATTTCGCTAAAGCGTTTGACAGAATTGACCACCTTTTTTTGTTACAGAAACTTCATTATTTCGGCTTTCATTTGTCAGCTGTTTTATTCCTCAAATCCTATTTCACTCAACGATCTCAGTTTGTTTCCTATAATGGCTTCAATTCAAATAACTTTATTACTACCTCTGGGGTTCCACAGGGTTCGAACCTAGGTCCCCTTTTATTTGCATTATTTATCAATGATTTAAATGATGAAATAGATTGTAAACGATTATTCTTTGCGGATGACTTGAAATTATTTTCTATAATACTAAACGTGGATGATTGTGAGGCCTTGCAATTTGAAATAAATAAGGTTCAGCAATGGTGCGAGGAGAATAAGCTTTATTTTAATGCATCGAAATGTAAAAGCATGAGTTTCACAAGAAAAAAATTTCCTATCTTATTCAATTACAACGTAAATAACACAATATTGTCTCGTTGTGAGTTACTAAAATATCTTGGCATTTACTTTGATTGCAACTTAACATTTGGTCACCACATTTCTGTAAAAGTAAACCAAGCTCTCAAATCCTATGGCTTTATAATAAGAAATTGTAAATCTTTTTGGAATCTCAAAGCTCTTTGTTCGTTGTATAATGCGTACGTTAGATCTAAGTTGGAATATGGTTCTATTATATGGAATCCTGTCTATATGTGTAACAGGTTGATGATTGAACGAGTTCAGAGACGATTCTTGAAGTTTTTATGTTTTAAAATCGATGATCAATATCCCGAAAGGGGCGTACCATACCAAACTTTAATATCGCGCTTTGATTTTGTAAGTCTTGACGTAAGAAGAAAGCGTGCTGGCATTATTTTTCTATACAAATTATTGCACTATCAAATTGATGCAAGTAATATATTGTCTCAATTGAAGTTTTTTGTTCCAAATTCTAGAACTAGGTACACTAAGACGTTTCACTGTAATAGAGCCAGGACAAATTTATATTTGAAGTCCCCTATATATACCATGTGTGAAAACTTTAATAAAATTTCTGTCTACTGTGATATTCAGCATGATACACTGAATTATATAGGAAATATGGCTATTCAATATCTGAATGAAAACATTATGTAAGATGTAGCAGTTTTTATTTCTTTATAGTTTATATTTTTTTTAATATTTTTTTTTATTTTATATTTTATAGATTGTAGTATTTTCATTCTTCCACTTCTTTTTTTCTCTTTTTCTCTTTTCTCTTTCCTTCATCTATATTTGAATACTCCTGTAATTTATTCATCAAAATGGTTGTATCTACACTTTGAACTTTCTTATAAATAATTTGTCCTGTAAATGGGTAACTGTTGAGCAATAAAATGCTATTATTATTATTATAATTATTATGACGAATAATAATTTTCACAATTTCTCAGTCATTTCGATTTTGTGTGATTTTTCAATCAATATCATGATTTGATAGTCGAACAATATTTATATTTCAAGCGAAAACCACAATAATTATGAATGATCTGTCACTGTTACTTGAACACGAAACCATAGAATACGGCGAGGGGTTGACCACATGGGAACTCCGGTATACAATTGATAGGAATTCCGAGAAATTCCGGGGAATTCCTTTGTCTTTCACGCCAGAAAAAATACGAAATTTGTGTGTTAAATTGCTGAACACACCAAAAAAATATAATACCGAAATCATGTGCATCGATAAGTTCATTACCGTCTATTTTTTAGAATAAACAATTTCCGTTGACTCTGGGATTTTGTTACTTTGATAGTTTGTATATGAAGGCTACATTTTAAAATTATTTTGAAATGTACAGGATGTTCCAAAAATTGTAGCATATCAAAGTTATCTTGTTTCTTTTGGAACACCCTATATTTTATTGCATATTTGCAGACTCTGCCTACGAAACTGATTTTATTATCATACTTGGGGTCTAGCTGGAACGATTAAAGAAATATATGGTGTGAAAAATTGATATTTTTCAACTTTGATTTTTTGTGTCGAATCTATTCATTATTGATCAAAACGGTTCATAATTCTGAATTCTGAACCCACCTGTATGTGATTTAGTTAAATGTCATTAGATAGTAGGTCAAAAGTTATGAAAGGGACATGTAAGCCGTTTTGATCATCAATGAATAGGTCTGACACAAAAAATGTATGAAGTTGAAAAATCTTGATATTCCAAACCATTTATCTTCTCGCTATACCCCAAGTGGGATAAAAATCGATGAAATGAGCTTTTCAGGAAAAATATAAAAATGTAACTAAATACATGGAATTCCATAAGAAACAATATAACTTTCATATTATAATTTTTGGGACATCCTGTATATTTCAAAATGCTTTCATAATTTACCCAAAGAATATTTAAGCGTAAATATTTTTTGATTTAGCCTTTATCAATATACGAACTACTGAAATGAGAAAAACAAAGTTTTGCAGTTTTGCATTTGAATCATTTGTTCGATAGATATGATAATTTACACTGTACACCCTAGATTTGATAATTTTGTTTTTCTTGGATATTTGTTCTTACAGAATGATATCTCATTGGAATAAAACAGAAAAAAGTGAAATCCGTGGTGAAATCAGACCGAATCAGAGACCGAATCAGTCTCGGAATCATGTAGTTTTAAAATTTCATCGTTATTTGTTCAAATTGACATATTTCTTCCGTAGGATTCCGGGGAATTCCGAGGAAATCCGGGGAATTCTGAGGAAATCCGGGGAATTCTGAGGAAATCCGGGGAATTCTGAGGAAATCCTGAGGAAAGGAATTCCGGTTTATAGGAATTCCAGTGTACACATTTTCCTCTATTGTTCAGCCCCTCGGAATAGGTACGGTAATTAATCGAGAACTGAATTATCGATATTCATATTAAATGCGATATTAACGCCATCTCCGAACGATAAGTGAAATATTACCGGTGTTATGATCTTCGCTAAACCAGTCTACAGGGTTTGACGGAACACAATTGAAGAGTCGTTTCACCATATCTCCTTTGTTCCTTTACATGGAGCCTCGATTGCGAGCTCGATTGACTCATTCCCGGAAATCCCGGCGTGTCCTGCCATATGGTCCTGCCATGTTTCAAGGAACTACTTCTCTAGCAGTTCTTTCATGAGTGATATAACCATACTGTTGGACACTCCCAGGATTGATTCTGGCCCGATTGGAATCATTCCTAAACCGATCTTAGCTAATCTATTCACCTCCTCGTTCCCAGGAACACCAGAGTGTCCTGGGATTCACATGAGGCTGACATAGGCTGACTCTCCTAGATTTTACCATACCTATACTCTATAAGGCTTTTTTACACTCGGCCACCACTTTGGTTGTGATCCTGTTGGATCTCAATTACATGATTGCGGCTTTGATGTCCGAGCATAAAGTAACAATTGCCGAGATTTGCTTGTACATATCATATCGGCCTGGAATACCCACAGAACTCAAAGGGAATACCCAGGCATACTTGCCTGCCAAGTAATTACTTGCTTTTGCAAGTAAATTCAACGCTTTGCAGCATTCGGGCAGCAAATGATGTATTGCCAGGATTTTGCAAGTATTTTGAGAACGGCCTAGCGATGCGAATTTGTTCATGATATTGGTCGAGTCGAAATTGTCGAATCAAAAATGCATTTCTTCGTTTTATGATTGTTTTGAGATGTGTTCTATATGCACATTATTCATTACATTTCTGTAGTTCCATGTGCATTGTCTCATGATTGTCTCCTGTGATTTTCTCTCGTTGACTGATGGCTTGACACTGACAGTTGTCAACTTTTTTTATGCATATGGAACTATGAATTCGATTGGAGCAAAAGTTTAAAATATATAAATTCCAGATATTGTAGTATATATTCGCGATAGGTGCTAAGCGATACGCTACCTAGCGGTGACTCGTGAACCACTCGAAGTGGTATAACCACCGAACTCTCTGGAGGATAACCCACAGAAAAACTTAACCTCTGTTCTGTTTATGTTTGCTTCTGATGTGAAAGGTGTACTTCCAGCAGTTTTTCGAGATATGTTCTGGTGAAATACATGTGAAATCATCGTTTTTCTCGTCAGTTATTGTTTGGTGACAAGACACCTATGTCACAATGACACAAACATCAAAAATATGAAAACAAAACAAAAACGACACCACTTCGAGAAGTTTGAGTTGTTACCATGAGATAGTGCTACGTGTTATTTTCTATCGCGAATAACTGAAATAATTTACTGCTCAGCTCTATTTTTATCAAAAAAATTTTCATTTTCAGTTGAATATTTTACTCCTTTAAAAAAGGATTTGATGTTTGCGTATGCTTGAGCTACTCGTCACTAGATGTCTTTGATGAAGAAACCTAGTTCATAATAATTCAGTAGATTATGCTAGTGTTTTCACCATTTTTCGATTACTTCAATTTTTCCATTTCGACATCAGAATCATAATACTTCTATATAAAAATATTTTGCACGGATTCTTTAAGGATTTTGAAACAAATTTTGCAGCAATAAAACAATTTCAAGTGGCAACACTGGTCCTCGAGGTTAGAAGTCAAGTAGATGTTGAATGTGATTGTCCATATTGAAAATAAGAAAATACATTGAAAATATATTTATGAAAGTGAATTAAGTGAATTCTAGTGAAAAACAATTGGTCCTCTTGTTTCTACGCCGGTTAGATGCCGGATGACAAAGGATTTGTCGAATAAGGGGGCCATACTTGTATTGAAGTACTACTTGCAATTAAAAACTTTTTTATGGAATATAACTACTAGTGAAAAATTACTATTGAATAATTAATTTTATTTACCTGATCTGGAAAAATTGGCACCGAAAGGAGCCAGAAATCCAATATGCCAAACAGAAGAAGAAGAAACAAAATAGGCCTATATGTTCTTATCTCCGATAATCGATCCGAAAATACTTGAGACCGCCGCGTTATTTTCGTGATCATCAGAACACAAATTTTTTTTCTCGACTGAACGAAGATAGTCATACCGCTATACCGAGCGCTATACAATGATTACAAAATCGAAAAGCAATTTGATTCGCTTACATAACAAAGGTATTTTACTCAGGTATTTAGTTGCAACAGCTCTACATTACCTGCGTATGCGTACTTTATTTCCGAGGTATTTCGGTAAAAAAATCCGAAAAAATCTCACTCACCTGAACAAGTGTATTCAATAATTATTGCTGTAAGAAACTAGTTGTTCATAAATTTTTACACCCAACACTACGAACCACAACACTTTTTATACTAATAATAGTTTACTATAGTTTAGTAAATTTGAAAAAAATAGTTCTCGAAAATTGATTTTAAATCTAACCACATAATAATATAATGCAGTGTGAAGTGAACTGGTAAACTAGACTAGCGACTCAAATTTCCGAAGACGCCCGATCTCTTGGTCAGTGGCGTGGAAATCAGCCAGCTGCTTGCATGGCTGAAATCACATACATATCCTTCATTATATTCACCAAGGATGTCTAAAATCGAGCTGTGCACAAATGCCACGTATGCAGAAAGATATATAGCTCTATGTATCTAGAATGGAGATGTGGAATAACTTGACCGTTCGACTCGTTAGACTCTATATACACAAACAAAATTAAAACTCAGTTTTTTTCGATATTTTTGCAAATACAGTAAAAGCAATGAGAATGGAAAAAATGTTCAGCAAATTCTGAAACATTTTGAGAATTACACTGAGTGACTATTTCAAATCATTCTTGAATCCACTGATTTTTAAAGTTATTATTTCTATGAAAAATAAAGATCAAATCTCGGATCGAATGGTAATACGGTTTTTGAATCATATATTATTCAGATGCAATGGAACCTGTTGTAAGAAAAGTCCATAATAGTAGAAAATTCACTAAGGGCCGGTTTATCAATGCAGGGTTAGGTTAATATACCCCAAGTTTAACAGCTAACTCTGTGATAAAATGTTTATTCACCTTGAGGTGGAGTTAAACGCTATCAAAATCAAACGGGGAATTAGCTCTAGGATAAAGTTAACCCCGGGTTATCCCGAAGGGTTAGCTGACCCGGGGTTAAGTTTATCCTAGAGCTAATTTCCCGTTTGATTTTGATAGCGTTTAACCCCATCTCAAAGTAAATAAACATTTTATCCCAGACTTAGCTGTATATTAACCTAACCCTGCATTGATAAACCGGCCCTAAATAATTTTTTCACATCATCATGGTTTTGAACAATCCCATGATAGTTATCTTCGAAGCAATTCGAAGAGTGTGCGTGTCTGTGTTTTTAACCGCCAACTTAGTTGCAAAGCAACCCTAGCAAGTCTAGGACTCGTATTAGTAAGGGAGACGGGGACCTTATCTCTTTAAGTGTCATCCGGAGAACTACTCGGATGGTTTACCGTGGAGAGCCCGAAGGATCGATATCTAAGTACCAAGAATGTTCGGTTGGTCACCTATCTCCTCCCGCTAAACGATACTATAGAAATAAATAAATATTTCCAATAGTTGCCAGGATTTGAACCGTGGACCCTCAGGCCCATAGACCAGCGCTTTTGCGCACTCGGCCACCAACCCAGTTATGGCCAAAATAATAAGTATTTTTGAAAAGTGTCCTAATCAGGGATATTCTGAGGAATCCTATAGTGAAATTTCATAAATGATTGAAATCCATTATTATTCATCATTTTCGTATAGCATGTTAAGAACCAAGAAATTAAATATAGAATTTCATGCAATTTTAAGGGATTCCTAAGAATTACCCAGAATAAACTCAATATTTTTACGGTATGCTTGAATTTTTTGAATAATCTCGAATAATTCCACTACTAAGGAAATTTGAAGAGCTAGCCTAATATCAATAGGGGAATCGGAATAGCGGTGATCGACCAGACGCTACCAGGATATATTAATATTACTGAGCCAGGAACAGGCAAACCTGGTTCAGAGTTGGGACTTCATTTAGGGAACGCACAGTTCAAAAGAACTGGAATGAGGCCTGTACAGTATATGGACGCCCCAAGTTTTACTTGTTTCAGGCAGGTGAATCTGCATCTACACATTGTAATATATTGTTACGAACCGCTGGCATTCCGAGAAGGCCGGGAAGCATTTCCTCCCGACGCGTGACTCACAACGAAGGTATCGGTCGCAGACGCACCGCTATTCGCGAAAATCACGAACCAACAGATGGCGCTCGAAAAATGTCAAAAATTTTACATGAGGGTGATCAACAAACATTTGGTATATGTTTTCAATGGTAATATGTCAATTTTCAATTCGAATTTTAGGAAAGAAATAAATAATCCTGAGTATCCAAAAGGGGCGCTATTGATAGATTATCGTTTATTGAATTCAAAACAGGTATTTTATGTGAGTTTCGTGAATTAATTATGTTTTTATAGGCTTTTCAAACCACTTCTGCAAAATCAATGGGGTCACTAAGGTATTTCAATGATTTCTCTTTATTTCAAGAATGGCCAAGATTGAAATAAGTATCTAGAGTATATTGGAGATAAGAAGAAACCCTTAAAATAGTGAAAAGCATTATTCAAAGCTGGTTACATACTTTGTGGGATAGATGTCAAACACATACTCGAACACATATAAATAAACTCCTGTTCACAAACTTCAGCTCTAGGGTAGCTCTAATATGAAATTAAAATAGTACCATTGAAAAATGATGGTCCTAAAGTAAAATCAAGGTTTTCATTACAAACAACAAGAGACACAACTACAGTTATACCAGATCTTATTTGTTTGATTTAACCTGAAAGACATACCTTCGCATTCACTTGAGAAATCCAGTTCTATAGGAAGTGTTTACTACAAACGTAAATGTTTGTGGTGATAAGTTCTCCTTTTTTCAACGTGATAATCCATTTTTCACACAATCATGAAAGAAAATTCAGGATTTTGTGCCAAAGGAACGATGTCTGTACGAGGAGGAACGCTGAAATACTGAACAAATCTTTGTCGATTTCGTCTTTACGACCTTTTGAACTTGCTGCATGTTTCAATAATATTAGTAACTAGCTGATAAGCACGAAACAAGTCCGAAAACTATTCAAAACAATTCAATTTCATTAAAAATAATACGAAAGCCTATACAATGCTAAATTGCTTTGTTTATCACCCTCGGGAGGCTTAGAAAATTTGAACACCAGAGGCCGCCCACTCCGTGATTTTCGCGAATAATTAGCGGATTATTCATTGCCGTCGAATATGAAAAATACTTCCAGTTTATTCCTGTTATTTCTGGACAATGATGTTTTTACCTATATAAGATCCGCGGTTTCGCGGACAAGACAGATTAGAAAGAAAGCTAGTACAGTGAACATTGAGATTTGTAAAGCGAATATCGTTGTGATTCAACTAAGTGTTTATTGAGTTGTATTTAGTGTGTTTAGTGTGTTTAGTGTTTTAAATTCACGAATCCAAGTGGAAATAACGTAACAATACCAGTGGAATACACGGAATAATGTATTGTATTAGATTTTTCAAGTGTATCACAAATAAAATCAATATGAAAGTATATAAATAACGGATAAGAATAAGCAATACCATATGGAAATCGATTGAAAACTTTACTCCTCGTAACTTGGATGATATATATAGGTACGCGGAATCGTTTGACAATATGTTCGCGAACTTGTGATCCCATATATGAATCAATCAAATCATTGCCACCTTACAGGAAAATATATTTTCGTACTGTTTATTTCTACACAGAGAGTCATCTGGAAATGAAAATATTATTGTCAATTATTGCTATTGGTGCGCCCAGTATTGAACTTATTTTTATACTATTAGGAGGAATAAATGAAGAGGCTGTGAGGGAAGGTAGGATGCCTTTTCCATCAGGGATGGGACCATCAGCCTTTATCTTTGTCTGAACGGTACATAGCATATCGATGAAAAAGGAAACACTCCATCATATGCATATTTCAATTATATAAGTCACATTCAATGAGTCTCGGACAAAGCAAAACCTCATGGGTGATAGTGGAAATCTGCCCATATTTTCACAGTCCGAGATTTGTCGGAAATAATAAATTTTCCTTTTATTTTTTTCGTGTATAGAGTTTATACGGTTGAATTTGTCAAGCAATTTACTATTATTTCGATTCTATATAGTCATAAAATGCTATATATCTGCCTATTCGGCGTTTGTACCGTTTTTTTTTCAGTGAATTTGGCAAGGCGAATTCTTCCTTCACATGTGATGGATTCTAGACATTTTATATTATTAGCTAGACGTACACACAGCCTCTGGTTTTATTGGATACCAGAAATCCTTAGCATGTATACTCAATATTTTAAATTTCAGAATTTTTTTTCGTCGGAAAAAATCCACTAACCATATAAGTAGATACATTATACAAATCAAAAGCACTTGGCTTGGCTGACTTGAGTTACACGCCACTGGCAAGGTTGCAGACTAATCACTGAACTCAAACAATTTGTTTGAGTTCAGTGAGACCAGTGTTGCCAGGTGTGGCGCATTTGCGCCAAAGTGGCGCATTCGAAATTGAAATGGCGTTTTGATTTCAACACTATGCGCCGGGCGCTTAAAAGTGGCGCTTGGAAATGTCATCAATCTTGTTTCATCACTGGTGGGGCAGCGTCAAATTTGAAATTTTGAATATGCCAAATGGCCAAACGGCCAAACCAACAACGAGTCTGGAAGTTATTTCGGTTGATGAATGCTCCAAAACAGTGTTTTGTGAAAAAATGATATCAGCAAACTTCTAATCTACCGGAAATAATATAGTTACCCACTCTAATAGCTTATTCGCATTATTCGCATCAAAAGAACCTGGTATGATTATGATCATTGACGCGAAAATTAACACATTTGTATTGAAAAAGGATGCCAATGATTGACCAATGTGAAACATTTGTAATTTATGAAACAATATAAACAGTTTTAGTAAACGATGTAGAAATAAATCGCTGGAAAGACGATTCGAAGACCTTTAAAATGAGGTTCCTCATGACCCTTGTTTGCATTTGAAAGAATAGACGATTACGCCAACACTGATGGCTTGATGTCGATATCGTGTGATGGGCCTATAGAAGAATTATTTTTTTTTTCAACATTTTTTCGAAATTCGTTTGTTTTCCAAATGATGAATTTATTTCATATAATAGCATTATACACTGTATATGATTTTCCGTTAGCTGTTTTTTTTACTGAAAGGTGGCGCTTTTTGGCGCTTTTCAATGTTAAAACTGGCGCATGTGAGTTTGCAATACCTGGCAACACTGAGTGAGACTAATCGGGTATGTTCGTCTCAGCTTTGGATGGCAGCTGGCTGAGCTGGCAGCTATGCTATTTCCGTTGTTTGTAGTTGGAACTATTTTGTTTGTATTTCGGTTTTAAAATGAAACTAAACTCGTGAATTACAATAGATATAATTGGTTTTATGAACATACGAATAATTTCTTGAAATATCTATAGTCACGAAAGTCTTAGCATTAAGGCATCAACGGCACAAACTCACAAAGTAGCTTGAACCCAAGGAGGCTTGAACCTAGTGGTGATTGTATGAAAAATGGAAGAACATAGCTCAATCCTTTCTCAAATGAAAATTTGTCGTTTCTGCTTTTCAGAAAACGAATCAGAACTATCCAGTATTTATGAAAAGTCATATTTTGAGGGTGATACAAGATGTATACCATTACCCCTTCAGATTATGGCTTGTGTTGCTATAGAAGTCTTCCATAATGATGGGATGCCCCAGATGATATGCAAAACTTGTCGAAATCTCACCATGAAAGCATATACCTTCAAGTTGAATTGCAAGAAGATAGATGATGCTTTCAAAATATTCATTTCAACAGGTCAGTTAACAAAACCTTATATCAACACAGTCACAGAAATGAATGTCCCTCGTCAAGAAAAGACTCATATAAATGAAATGGTCCGTAAATTACAAGCCCACAAAGATGCATTTGAGCAGAACACAAACTCAACTACTATGGAGAATGAGATTGAAATCCATGTCAGTAAAAATATAGAACAGGTAGAGCTGGATGAGCAAGAATATGAAGAAGGAATCAGAGAAGTTGATGAGGAGGAGTACACACTAGTTGATCTAGATAGCATTAGTAAAATCAAAGATAATGATTTTGAAGAAGTGCCAGCTAAAAACTGCTTCCCTTGCCCACATTGCAGCAGAACTTTTCCTTTGAAACAACTTCTTGATATTCACATTATAAATCATACTAGAGAACGCAGTTTCCAGTGTGATCTATGCAACAGAAAGTTCTTCAACAAGTATGACCTACAGAAACATGCAGACACACACAACCCAGAGAAAAATCATATTTGTGTGGTCTGTAGTAAGAGTTTCTCAAGATATGCTTTGCTAGCTAGGCATGAAAAAATTCACGGTGATTCTCCCAAATACTCTTGCACTGTGTCACACTGTGACAGAACTTTTTTGACCAAAGATCATTTGGATACTCACATGGCATCCCATGCCAAGAAGAGACCCTACACCTGTGAAACCTGTGACAAGAGCTTTGTTTTCAAGCAGGGCTTGGAACGCCACCAGGTTACCCATCAGGCTTTCAAACCACATAGATGTAATTACTGTGAAGCTAGTTTCACCTCATCTATCAAGCTAGCTCGGCACATAACTACTCATGCAGGTTTGAGACCCTATCCCTGCAAACATTGTAGTCGTACCTTCTTGCTGAGTCATCATCTGACTCGGCACCTTCGTAGTCATTATGCTTCCAAGATGAGCACTCCTGAAGCTGTCATTGGTCTATACAAGTGTGACGTATGCAGTATGTCTTTCAGAAGAAAGGATTCCTTGATTAACCACAGTGCCATACATTCCATGGTGAACTTGAGGTAAGTCCAGAAAAACATTCTATAGGCAATACAGAGATGGGAATAATATTATCTTGTCTATTTACTTCCTCAAAGGGGACTAAGTAGATACTTTTTACCTGCTGTTAGGTCTACTTTGCTGGATTAATTTGATGTTCCTAGGAATTTTTCAAAATTCAGCCTTTGAAGAAAATTTCCTTGAATCATCTAAATGAGTACCTACACTCAAGGTGAATATTGAGGTGGATATAGTATGGTGAATGATGGAAATTAGACCTAGTGGTGCTACTCTTCAATTGTTTCAGCAGAAAAATCCTTGATTTGAAAAAATTGAATTTCAGCCCATTATGTGGGGTTCTCATCTACAACAATAGATGGCGATACTGTCCAGAGATATTTGAAGAATTTTCTTTCAATCATGTTCAATACATATTCACATCAAACTCATCATATCCTCTAATAGTATTCTAATATATTTGGCAGAAGGACCTTGGTCAATAGCCTTTTGAGCATTTTTTATATTGTATATTCATGTTCAATAAAGCACTTTCATCATCATCATCCATCTACAATTTTTGTTTATTTATTGTACCAGATCACCCTCAGGATCACCTCCTTAATATTAGCAAAAATTATTCAACCCGCAATTATAAAGGGACACCATCTACTGACAATGGTATCAAGACACATCATGTGAGTCTGTTTTGTACTGTGATATTTTTTATAATTTAATTTATTTTATTATACAGGGTGTTCCGAAATTACATAGAAAGATTTCAGCTGCATATTCTATGAATAAAAATAGAAAAAAAGATTATATAAATTGTGTAGAAATATGATCCTCAATTGCTAATAAACAGTAATGAGATAATAATGTTCTGTAGATATTTCACTGACCTCTTATAAAGCAGAATTCACAGATTTCAAATTATCTCCAAATAAAATAGAAATAGCTTGCTTATCAATACAAAATATTATTCAAAATATCACTGTTGGTTGTACTCATAAGTTTCTGTGTTGAAAATGTAATTTTTCCAAATTGATTTTTTTATAGCAAAAAATTGATTTTTATTTTGTTATCTTAGTTTTTTTTCAAAACTTGTACATATCTATGAAATGTTGTTCTGAACAACTTTTCCAAATAACACTTTTCGATATTTCTCCAAATAAGGGGACATGATTTTTGAATGTTTCAAATTTCGTCAAAATAAAAAAAAATCCCATATGATGCGTTCTTTCTGGCGGTCACTGTATATAGACTAAATCACACTGTGGTTATGAATTAGTAAAAAATTAGTAATAAACATACTAAAGAAGCTAGCAAAGCCACACACGAATTTCGACTCGGGATAGATCACATAATTTTAGGCTCATTTTAGGCTAATTTATTACCCTATTCCCAAATTTTTTGCTCTTCTCTTTGACAGAAAAAACTGTGGCTTCGCTAGCTTCGGCCGAACTCAGCAGAGCCATTTTTGAAAAACAATAATTTTGGTGTTTTGAAATAGCCAAATTGTAGAGCTTATTTTAGGCTAATTTATTACCCTATTCCCATTTTTTTTGTTCCCTCCCTTAATAGAAAAACTTGTGGCTTTGCTAGCTTCGGGCGAACTCAGCAAAGCCATTTTTGAAAATTCACTTTTTTTGCGATTCAATATAACGATATCCAAGTACTAATTTTAGGCTAATTAATTACCCTAATTTGATTTTTTTGCTCCACGCATTACAGAAAAAAACAAGATTTTTCGATTTTCGCCAAGTCGATGATGCAATCATTTCAAATTATAATTTTTTGACGATTTAACTTGTCAAACCGATGATACCCATCGCTGGATCAATGAAATGTCCATGTTGGAATGTTTTATTCGACGTTTTTTAAAAAAAACCTGTGGCTTTGCTGGCTTCGGGCGAACTCAGCAGAGCAATTTTTTCAAAAACATTATTTTTCTGTCATTTGATATTTGGACATTTTAAGACTTATTTTAGGCTAATTAATTACCCTAATTTGATTTTTTTTGCTCCACGCATTACAGAAAAAAACAAGATTTTTCGATTTTCGCCAAGTCGATGATGCAATCATTTCAAATTATAATTTTTTGACGATTTAACTTGTCAAACCGATGATACCCATCGCTGGATCAATGAAATGTCCATGTTGGAATGTTTTATTCGACGTTTTTAAAAAAAAACCTGTGGCTTTGCTGGCTTCGGGCGAACTCAGCAGAGCAATTTTTTCAAAAACATTATTTTTCTGTCATTTGATATTTGGACATTTTAAGACTAATTTTAGGCTAATTAATTACCCTAATTTGATTTTTTTTGCTCCACGCATTACAGAAAAAAACAAGATTTTTCGATTTTCGCCAAGTCGATGATGCAATCATTTCAAATTATAATTTTTTGACGATTTAACTTGTCAAACCGATGATACTCATCGCTGGATCAATAAAATGTCCATGTTGGAATGTTTTATCGACGTTTTTTTAAAAAAAAACTGTGGCTTTGCTGGCTTCGGGCGAACTCAGCAGAGCAATTTTTTCAAAAACATTATTTTTCTGTCATTTGATATTTGGATATTTTAAGACTAATTTTGGGCTAATTAATTACCCTAATTTGATTTTTTTTGCTCCACGCATTACAGAAAAAAACAAGATTTTTCGATTTTCGCCAAGTCGATGATGCAATCATTTCAAATTATAATTTTTTGACGATTTAACTTGTCAAACCGATGATACTCATCGCTGGATCAATAAAATGTCCATGTTGGAATGTTTTATCGACGTTTTCTTAAAAAAAACCTGTGGCTTTGCTGGCTTCGGGCGAACTCAGCAGAGCAATTTTTTCAAAAACATTATTTTTCTGTCATTTGATATTTTGTAACGCTTTCTGCTCGGAGAAGCGTTATTTGGCGCTTTAGCTCGGGTGCTATATATACAGATCTCGGGCGCCACCTATATTATAGTGGTAGGTCCACTTGCACCGGGTAACTATCAGTGAAGAAAGTTTAATCCAGGGGTCTTTAGATGTTAAGTGACATTTGTGAAAGTATCAGTTCCCTGAACCTGGTTGCTTTGGTAATAAGAAAATCAAAACTAAAACTCAAATTCAATTAAGAAAATAAAAATACCAATAATAATAAATCTATTATTATATTCCTCTAATATTTACAATAAATCGAAAACTAGCAAGTACAACTATATACAATATATCCTACTAGATAATATCTCCCTCCCACGGATACGTTTCTCCCGAGAAACAAAATGAAATAATCACGGTGCTAGAATATTCCCGGGAAAGCAAAATCAAAAAGCAAAGAAATCAATCGCTATGCGGAGCAGATTTATCAAAAACTCTATCAGGCAATCAGGCATACGGCGGATACGGCGGTTTCCTGAGTCTATCTTAAGGGAGACGGTAGGGATTCCCTGGTATTTTGTCCTACCACCCGAATATAATTCGCTGATGGTATGCCAAAACACCCCGTACATTGATTCAAGCAGGGAGTAAAACAACCAGAGACAACTTCAGGTACCGAATAGAATTCGCAGAACCTGAAGCAGCTTTCCGGCATATACCTACTATCCCCCAGACCGAATATAATTCGCAGAAAGTGGGATAGCAGTCACCCTGTACAAGAATGCAAGTACGGCCCTCTCAACTCAACACGGATTATGAATCACCTACTCCTTGCGGTCTCAAGAAGTCGGCTATCTTCGGTTATTAGTTCGCGGTTTCGAACTTCTCTCTCTTCCAGACCACTTAGCTGCGGCTTCAGCTTTGCGGTACTCCCTAAAGAGTCTAGTGTCCAGCTTGCGGTCTCAAGCAGGACTGGCGTTTTCGCGTCGCGATCGCGGGTATATCTCCGTTCGCCCCACTCTACTCTCGGTTTGATTCAGTGGGGATCGCTCGAAGTGCGCATCGCTGCAAACTTGACTCGATATCGTCGAACGCCAGCCTATCTCGCTAATTAATTATCAGTAATTATAACTATCAAATCATGACTTCGCGCTAACTCGATATTTACTAATACACTTCCGGTGTGTGAAAACAAATCGTTACGAAAAAGAACGGAATTCCTAGCACGACATTTACCCAGGATACTACCCGATTACTACTATATACAGTATGTTCATAAAAATTCAAGTAACTTCGTTACAATTTGGACATTTTATGACTAATTTTAGGCTAATTAATTACCCTAATTTGATTTTTTTTTGCTCCACGCATTACAGAAAAAAACAAGATTTTTCGATTTTCGCCAAGTCAATGATGCAATCATTTCAAATTATAATTTTTTGACGATTTAACTTGTCAAAACGTCGATAAAACATTCTAACATGGACATTTTATTGATCCAGCGATGAGTATCATCGGTTTGACAAGTTAAATCGTCAAAAAATTATAATTTGAAATGATTGCATCATCGACTTGGCGAAAATCGAAAAATCTTGTTTTTTTCTGTAATGCGTGGAGCAAAAAAAATCAAATTAGGGTAATTAATTAGCCTAAAATTAGTACTTGGATATCGTTATATTGAATCGCAAAAAAAAGTGAATTTTCAAAAATGGCTTTGCTGAGTTCGCCCGAAGCTAGCAAAGCCACAAGTTTTTCTATTAAGGGAGGGAACAAAAACAATGGGAATAGGGTAATAAATTAGCCTAAAATAAGCTCTACAATTTGGCTATTTCAAAACACCAAAATTATTGTTTTTCAAAAATGGCTCTGCTGAGTTCGGCCGAAGCTAGCGAAGCCACAGTTTTTTCTATCAAAGAGAAGAGCAAAAAATTTGGGAATAGGGTAATAAATTAGCCTAAAATGAGCCTAAAATTATGTGATCTATCCCGAGTCGAAATTCGTGTGTGGCTTTGCTAGCTTCTTTAGTATGTAATAAACTATGGATTGGAGTTTTGTTTCTTCTATAGGTTGAGATCGAAATATCGGAATTGATGATTATTTCCTTGAAATGGAGAGTAAAGAATTCGGGAATATGGTAATAAATTAGTGATCAAAGAGTAACAATTTATGATCCTTGTCAAGTATGAAAAAAAAAGAATTTTCAAGGTGTGATTCTACTAGGTTAATATAAAGCTAGCAGAGCCGTTGATTTCTTCGTCTTAAAGAAGGGTAATAAATTCGCCAATGTGATAATAAATTAGTAATAAATTAGTAATAAACTATGAACTGTATGAAATTTCTATTCACTGATACTTGGAGTTTTGGTTCTGTTAGTTTGATATCGGAATATCGGAATTGATGATTTTTTCCTTGAAATGGAGAGTAAAAAATTCGGGAATATGGTAATAAATTAGTAATAAAAGAGTAACAAATTGTGACATATGTCAATTATGAGAAAAATATTTTTGAAGGTGTGGTTCTGCTAGGTTTATATAACAGAGCCGTTGGTTTTTTTGTCTTAATAAAGAGTAATAAATTCGCCAATGTGGTAATAAATTAGTAATAAATTGGTAATAAATTATGGACTGAATGAAATTTCTATACACGGATACTTGGAGTTTTGGTTCTGTTAGGTTGATATCGAAATATCGGAATTGATGATTTTTTTCCTCGAAATGGAAAGTAAAAAATTCGGAAATATGGTAATAAATTAGTGATAAAAGAGTAACAAATTATGCCCTATGTCAACTTTGAAAAAAAATATTTTTGAAGGTGTGGTTCTGCTAGGTTTATATAAAGCTAGCAGAACCGTTGGTTTTTTGCCTTAATTAAGGGTAATTAATTCGGGAATGTGGTAATAAATTAGTAATAAATTACTACTATATTACGATTTTGAAATTCGAAAATGGTTCTGCTAGGTTTATTGGGGTATTGTTTTTATTGGTCAATTAAAATCAAATCACACTCCGAATTGAAATTTGAAAATAAAAACATTGAGTTTCTCATTGCTAGTATCACCAAATCCAAAATCGCTCAGATATAAGCTGGGCCTAACTCTTCTGACTTCCATTTGATAGTTAGATTGTACCGACCTCCGAAGAATAAAAAGATGCGTATCAAAACAGAGGCTATTTCGATACGCATTTGCGTTTCATAATGACTCCATTATAGATCCAAAATTGAAAAATCATTCTTCCATATCCCTTTTTGCAAATGTCTGTGCCATTTTGTACGAAACAAACGGACTATGGCTTGAACCAGTATTGCATAACACCATCCAACTAGACTGTGCGAGTTCACTAGTCGCCTGACTAGTAGCTTGTGAACTCGCCAGCTAGCAGCTTGCGAATTCGCTCAATGCCACCTTGCCTCAACGTCAGTGTTGCATTCTCTTTTCCGATGCAGATGTGTCATCTGCAACACAACATTCGAAACGGCCAACATGGTGAAGGAGCACATCACCACCCACCTGACAGGACTCCCCTTCCCCTGCGAGAAGTGCGACTACAGCTTCGAGTCGGCGGACCAGCTGGAAGAGCACGAAATGAAACATGCCGAGATGGAATATGAAGAGCAGATCGAGAAAGAGGTCATCTCCGAGGCCAATAAGGGCGGCCAGAAGCGGGGTCAGAAGAAAAGCCAACCGGAAACGGAAGAAGACAACGAAGAAGAGGAGGAAGAAGACGAAGAACTGGAAGCAGTGGAAGATGATGATGAAGGAGAAGAGGAAGAGGAGGAGGTGGAGGAAGACGAATATGTAGAGGAAGGGATTAAGCAGTACACAATTACTGACATTGACAATTCTGAGATAGTGCCAACTCAGCGACTCGTGCAACACCAGAAGCAGAACCAAACAACACATCAGGTTAAGCAGCAGAAGCAACAAAATCAGCAGCATTACCGGGCAGATGTACAAGAGGCAAACAGAGAAGAGCATTTTGAAATGGGTAGGATTTTATTTTGATTCATATTTTTCCCATGTTTCTTAGGATATTTTTCTCATTCCTCTCACACTACTTATGTGAAACTCAACCATATCCATATGATATGCCTCTCAAATTGTCGTCTATGCATTTTGCCAAGTGTCAGGACATGAAAAAAAAACTTAACAATTTTCAGTGGCTTTGAGAATCATTATTGACGTGTACCCTATCTAGTTCACTACTTCAAACCGTTTCTTAGTTTTGAGTCTATTGTTTTTTGGAATAGTTTATGGGTACATTTGGCACTGCCGAATTATTGTCAAGAATTTCTTGCTCTCAACTGACAACCGAAATTTTGTTGTTTAGCGTGTTAATACGTCATCAATATCTCCCGTTTTCAAATGTTGTTTTGTCATCAGGAAATCTTTATACATGAAAGGGTCATCTCGAAAAGTGTATTAAGATTTCAACTATGCCGGACAAGCCCATTCCATTATGTTCGGCATGCTTATGTATATTCAGTAATGAAAATCGAATTGAATTTTTGTCATTTAGCTTACTTGAAGAACGAAATTCATTCGGAAGAAGAGATGGACATTCAGGAAGTCGCAGATGTCAATCAGTATGAGGAAAAGGTTGAGCCCCAGCAGCCCATCAAACCCATCGTGCGTCAAGAAGGCACCAAAATGTATCAGGGCAGAGCGAACGAAAATAAAACTAAAATCCCCATGAATGATATAAGGTAGGCAAAACGATATCCGCACTGACATACCCTTTTCACGACGAAATCACTATTACGCAACATACCACTTGCCCCATGCCATTTTCAAAACGATGAGAAGTTCAATTTTATTGTGAATTCTATAGGGAAATGAAAATTTAAACCAATGTTGTAAGTTATGATTGAAAAGTGTTTGAAAAGTGTTCTGAAAAGTGTTTTTCAACCGCCAACTTAGTTGCAAAGCAACCCTCGAAGTCTCATTGAGATTTGTATAAGTAAGGAAGACGGGGACCTTAGCTGTTTAAGTGTCATCCGAAGCACTACTCGGCTGGTTATCGTTGAGAGTCCGAAGGATTGAGAAATCTAGGTACCAAGAATGTTCGGTTGATCACCTATCTCCTCCCGCTATTCCATTTGGCTGTTCCACATATATGTATATATGTATATGCTTACGCTAGATACGGTATCCAGGTTATTTGTATGGAGGTCCAGGGGGTGTAAAATACTAAGCCATTGATTGATCGATCAAGAATGGAATGGGGCTGCTCCTATTTTGTTTCAATTTAAGACCATAAATATGTGTTATACCACGTCATATCATAGTAATTTCCACGGCAGACCCCTCTAATATCAAACAAATACTACATGATGCCGGATTTAACGTAAGCATATATCAAAGGGAATAGCCAAAACCTCTAAGTGGAGTAGTGGTGTAAAAAAGGAAAATAAATAGCTCAAAGTCATCTCCACAACATTATTAGAATAATCTAACATAACCGCTTGGTGTCGCCGTCTTCATACACTGCTTGGGGAACGGCTCACTGCTATCAAATATGCGTGGATGCTTCCATCGATTCAGACCTCGCCTCGTGTGGAGATCTCAGGATCTCTACTCGGTTGACTACCCTGTACTGATGAGGGCCAATAAGCCCGAAACTGGTCTACAGGGTGTCAGGCGTGTCTGTCTCGTTGGGAGCATAAACGCATGTTCGAAGAAGGAAATATTTTTATTTTTATTCATTTATATGAATTGACGCATAGACTACGAGTGGATATAATTCAATATTTTGCGTGGTATTTGCCAGGAACGTGGTTGTTTTCTGCTCGTTTTCTACCTCGTTATGTTAGATTATTCTAATAATGTTGTGGAGATGACTCCGAGATATTTATTTTCTTTTTTTACACCACCACTCCACTTAGAGTTTTTGGCTATTCCCTTTGATTCAATCGGGTAGTCGAGCAACCCAGCCACTCTCATGTTTCTATATGGGAAATTTATTAAGGAGTGTTTCTTTCTTCGCCGCTTGGTGTCGCCGTCTTCATTCTCTTCTTGGGGATCGGCTCACTGCTATCAAATATGCGTGGATGCTTCCATCGATTGAGACCTCGCCTCGTGTGGAGATCTCAGGATCTCTACTCGGTTGACTACCCTGTACTGATGAGGGCCAATAAGCCAGAAACCGGTCTACAGGGTGTCAGGCGTGTCTGTCTCGTTGGGAGCATAAACGCATGTTCGAAGAAGGAAATATTTGTATTTTTATTCATTTATATGAATTGATGCATAGACTACGAGTGGATATAATTCAATATTTTGCGTGATATTTGCAAGGAATGTAGTTGTTTTCTGCTCGTTTTCTACCTTGTTATGTTAGATTATTCTAATAATGTTGTGGAGATGACTTTGAGCTATTTATTTTCCTTTTTTAAGCATTCTAAGGGTGAAACGTTGAAGAAAAAATAACGTAAAAAAATTTTGATTTCTATGGTAGGTACAAAATTAAACACCAACGACGTGCCACCGACGACGACAACGCCTATAATTTTCCAAAACACTTGATAATTAAAAATAACAGCTGCACTAATGATAAGTTACCTCTTTTTCACTTGGCTAATTGCAGTGGGGTAAACATTAATGTTAATATTAATAAAAATTCAATAGTTCTTTTAAAACACATTACACCTTAGTTGCATCCATATCATGTTATATTTCTGACGACAAATTTAGCTCTTAATATTGAGAAAATAAGCAAAAACCATTATTTGTGAAATAAAATAATTTTCTTTTTTTAATGTTAATTTTTGTAATACATCTGAAAACACTTAATATTTCCGAAACAGTTGAAGATAGGTATGGGACATTGTACGTGAATTATGTCTAGAATTTTCTGAAGAATCCAATAAACTAATAATATACAGGGGGTTGTATTTAAAATAAGAAAGTTGGTATCGGCCACTGTCACATATGACACACCCTATATAATTATTTTTTTTGAAAAAAATGCGCATCTGAAAATACGAATCGACGTGTCCAAGCGTTTTTCCCAACACGCTCTCAATTATTCGTTATCGAATTTATTCCATTTGGCTGTTCCACACTGTATAATGTAAGGTTTTACCTATCCTAAAGTGCATGAAATAGTATATACACCGCAGGACTAAAGTGTTTTTAAATCCCTCGATAAATTATTATTGCCCTCCTGTTGGTCGAGCTATAAACTTTTTGTCTAGGGATTTAAAATTCCACTTCAGTCCCTAGGTTTATAATACAACATTAATTTTCTGTTCAAAAGTAATAGGTAATACTATAAAGTTTTGTTGCTATAATCAAACACATATTTATTATAAACACCCAGAATACATTTTTCAATAACTACACTATAAGCACATCATCCGTTGCTTCATATTTCATAATTTATTGAGAGAAGTAGCAGGAAACGTATTAATAATAGAATCAATATCAATTCTCATAATATTTGTAGAAGCAAGTATATTTTCTGAATGTCCTGTATACTATTTTTCAAATGCTTTTTGACCGAAGTACTTTAACCCATGATTATAATAATTAGTTGAATAGGTACATATTATGCATAGTTGCAATTTATTCTAAAGTTGTGGAAAACAACAACAAAAGGTTCCTCTCTTGCGATTTGTTCTAACTTATCCAGGGTGGTCTTTTCAGGGTGCTTGTAGAAGTTGCGGATATTTGGATCTCTTATGCAACGAAATCTTATTATTATTTATTTCTTTCTTGGAAAATCTTTTTGA
The DNA here is from genome assembly GCA_029955515.1 of Chrysomela aeneicollis. Classification (NCBI taxonomy): domain Eukaryota; kingdom Metazoa; phylum Arthropoda; class Insecta; order Coleoptera; family Chrysomelidae; genus Chrysomela; species Chrysomela aeneicollis. The sequence goes on along the minus strand of JARUHQ010000003.1, from coordinate 19,968,636 downwards.
CAGTTCCAGAATTCTTTCTTCTATGGGAAGGTTGGGAGGATTATGTAGGGATGGTGGTCGAGTGCGTAGAGTCGCAGGCTTATAGCCTAGAGAGCCTTGGTTCGAATGCCGGCGTGGCTATTGTGAATTTTTTTCAATAGCATCGTTTAGCGGGAGGAGATAGATGACCAACCGAACATTCTTGGTACCTAGATTTCAATCCTTGGACTCTCAACGATAACCAGCCGAGTAGTGCTTCGGATGACACTTGAAAAGCTAATGTCCCCGTCTTCCTCACTCATACAACTCCTAGGCTTACAAGGGTTGCTTCGCAACTAAGTTGGCGGTTAAAAAAAATAGTCAGGATGCCGTATGAGGAATATTTTCCTCATGGATGTTCTTTCTGCCACTTTCAGTTCGTTGGTAGCTTGCCGCTTGCAATTTAGAAACAGAATGCTTCGTCATTCTATCATTGGTCGACATATGGTTTTATAAATTATACTATCTGATTTGGTGTCAATACCTTTACAGCCGGTTGCACCGACTCATGGATTAAGGTGGTTTAACCAAGGACCGCTTAAAAATTTAAGTTCCGCTTAATAGTTTTGTCTTGCACGGTATTGATATAAACAAAACTTGGTAAATTTCAATTTTATTCGAGAAACTATTGCCATTTGATGCTCATAGGTTCTTTCTTACAACGAATGAGACGACCATCGAGAAAAGACAAATGGTCCTAATTATACGTCCCAACGAGGAAAATATTCATCATTGAGCATCCTTGCAAAACGGACAGATGTAAGGAAAATAGTTCTAGTTAATAAAAAACTCTATACAGGGTGCGGCACCGAAAACGAAACAGATCGAATATCTTATAGACACATGTGTTGTGAAAAAAATGCAAAAACACGTCGATTTGTAAACCAAGGGGGACATCTTTCTACCATAACCTCAAATGACAGTGTATGAACAGTGTATGAACTTAAAAATTGGAAAGGTTTGCATAAATTTTACTCCAATCATTCCAAACTACAATAATTCACAATAGCTGCTCAAAGTGTTCTCCATTAATTGCCATACATGAGTATAAGTTAGTCTCGAAACGTCTGAGGTTTTGGAGCATTTCTGGAGTTATTTGACGACATTCGTACCTTTGAATAAATTTTTTTTTTCGCAAGAGGGCGCCAAAATGAAAAGTTACGAAGCGAACACTCACATGGCTGAATTCCTTTTCAAATTACCTTTTCAGTGATGTGTCACACTTAGTACTTTCCCTATTTAAATTGTATGGGTGATAGTGACCAAGGGGAGGAGAGAGAGGTATGACAGTTGAGGTTATGGTAGAAAGATGTCCCCCTTGGTTTACAAATCGACGTGTTTTTCCATTTTTTTCACAACACATGTGTCTATAAGATATTCGATCTGTTTCGTTTTCGGTGCCGCACCCTGTATAGTATACATAATTATTCTTTCGATGTGCCTCGGTACATAAAGGTATCTCAAACTCAAAAGAGGAAGAAAACACATAAAACATAACACATAACAAATGTTTTAGGCTGAAAGATCTGCACCCAAAAATGGAAATTTCATTATTTAATGAATTCTTAACATGATGACAGTGATATATATTGATATTGAGAAGAGTTCTGATAATAATAACAAGATGAATATACCGAAACAGCATAACTACCTAATACCTACTACAAGATCATACAAATAAAAACTATACAAAACAGCTAATTCGAAAGATTATGTACCTCCTTCAGTAGAACTACATTAGACAAATGTTGAAATTATTGTCATTTCTAAAAAACAAAATAATTAGGAAGCACATTCACTCGTCTTGGAAAACCATATTCAATAATTTCATTTATGTCCAAATTGTCGTTGAATATAACTTCGATCGGGAACAGTGTATGCAAAGATTGATGTTTTCTTTGACAGGAATGTGCGAACGTGTCACCAGATTGTCACCTTAAAGGTTAAGTTTTGTTTAAACCTAGAAAATTGACCGCTTATCTTAAGTTGACTTTGAGGGTTGTTTTGGATGCGGTGCAATATTCGTATGTCATTTTAAGCGTCACTTTTGTCTAAGCTGTACTTGAATCCGTCGGTGCAAACGGCTGTTACCATGATGGATTAAACAGCTGAGGTGTTTTGCTCTTGATATCATGTTTTTTTTTCTTCTTTTTTTGGTATGTTTGTTGAAGTTCATGTTTCAACTATCAATCAATTGTCCCTTCTTAAAAAAATCACGAAAATAGTTATCCGAGCACTTACGGATAGGTTAGTTTGTTTGGTTCAGGCAGTCTCATCGAATAATATAGCGCTTTGATTGAGTTAGGATTTCGAAGTAGACTTTTATTTTCTTCAATCATCAATCACTTGTTATTACTTCCTCAAAAATACACCGAAAATATCGATCCAGGCCTTCACTGATAGGTTAGTTTGTTTAGTACCCTTTATTTATATTTTCAATCAATTGTTGCTTCTTCAATAATACACCGAAATTAGTGATCCTGATGTTTAGTCAAAGATTCTATTCGTCGGGTGATAATATGAGCATGCGTAGATCACGTCCCGATGAATATCAAATATACCTATATGTCGGAGCGCTCCGATGATTAGACACGGCAATAGGATATCCTAATATACAAATAAGCTAGAAACATAGACAATGAAAGTTATGGCAGATTTTTTGTATCTTCATTGGTGGGGACGTGCCAAATTTGAATAAGCCTAACCGACAACGAGTCTTGAAGTTATTGAAATTGATGAATGCTCACTAAACAAATATATACACAGTGTTTTATGAATTGATTGCTGCGAATTTTCATAAAGCTTATAAAAACTAACAAATTCCAAACAACTGATATAACTATCTAGGGTTTTATATTACATTACAAGAACCCTGATAAGCATCACCAATGATTTGAAAACATTGAAATATCAAAGTAGACTGGTGTCGACAACTTTTGCCGATTCCTCTATCATCGACAATATGTCGAAGGAATAAAAGAGCATGCGATCAGAGCGACGGTATATTCTTATATGCCTTCATCTCAACAAAAATTAACATCAATACCAGCTAGGCACAAACATTCCAATTGAAAATGTACAAAATTAATAGTGAACTCATCAGTCTGAAGAGTTCATAGACTTGATAACCAAAACACAGATTAGAAAACCTTACAGATGAAACAGTCAGCAATCGCTAAAATATTGATCGAGTTTTGTTTACATCGTTGTCATCATTTTGTTGGTTATGTTACAAATGTTTTTGTTTTACACGATTCACGATCCAGTATTTCGGATGGGTTTATGTCCTTACAATGTATAAAATATTTTCCATTAACTATAAATCAACAAGAAACGGTTTTGAGGATTATCACAGCACAGATTAAACAACCCGTGATCATAGGTATATACCTTCATTTTCTGGAATGTGAATAAGGAATATAAATATGTTTATAATCATTACTGTGTATATAAAGATTGCATATCATCTTCAGATAAATCAGAGAATATCAAATTACATTGTTTTCCAAAGGACGAAAAACTGTGAGTACTTATATTGAGTGATTAATTATTGACTTCAATCAAACTTTTCCATTTGATGAGAATTTCACCATTTGAAGTTGAGAGATCTAGAGTCTGTTCATTTATTAGATAATTGAATCGTGTTTGATTGTTCCTGATGAAAATGAATGGGCTACATTCGAAATATTGGAATTCCATCGTAAAATTCATTTAGAATACATCTTATTCCTGATAGAAACTAATTTCTGATGACAAGTTTATAATAAATCACTCAGAAGTGTAACCTTTTATATTGGTGTTGGTTACCTATGCATTACTAAAATGGCAACATTGTACATCAGTTGTTCCAGCGGTGACAACGACTATCCGGCAACTGCGATGCGCAAAATTTAAAGGTCCGAGGTCAATGAAAATGGATGTCGGTACATCAATCAAAATGGGCGGATTGTCTCATCTGTAAGGTTTTCTAATCTGTGACCAAAACAAATGGATTAAAAAAATATTAATAATCAGAATTTCGATATATGCTTGTATTGATGTTACACCATAGCGAATCTACCCCACCCTTCGATCATAAAACATACTAGATGAATAACGCTCTATCCTTACCGCAGTAGTTGTTTGAAGCCAACATATACATCAGTTACTAGGGTTACCTCATTCTAAAACAAAGATAGCAACAACAGATTCCCCCAGCAGCAGTGTCTTGCTATCTTGTAATGGTCTGAATTTGAATAAATTGACATACTAACAAAATTATAGTATCCATTCTTCTTAAGGCTGAATGAAAACCATGTAATATCAAAGTTTTCTGAGAATATGCATCTTTGATTCAATACCCGAATAATAATAATGGATTTATCCACTGTCACAACTATATTGTTTATTTTCTGGCAATATAAAGTTTCAAAGTGTCGAACTTGAAAAATATAACTTCAACATAGTGTTATTACTTATCAATTCCACTGAATATAGGTTTATCTACTACTTAGAGCATTTTCTTATCACTTGGTCCAACCATTTTATCACTTGTAGTAAAATGATGCGAGCAAAGTCTAACGTCTCTTGATTCTCTTTTCCGATCATATGTTTTCATCTCGGAGAAACCAGATATTGTTTTCAAATTACCAAAAATCGTTTTGCATATGAGGGTGGGTGAAAAATATTTATACAACGACTGATACGACACTGAGTAACTCATCAGTGGAATGTTGTGTTCTGGTCACCACTTTTAAATCGTTTCTTGCACATTTCACAGCGTTTCATCATTATTTAATTTCGATTTGAACATACTAAAGTCAAGGTTTTTAGATGAAATCCTATTTAAATTTTCACACAAAACTAGAAACATGCCGTTTAATGAACCTTCAAACAAAATTTGATTTGAAAACGAGACGTTTCGCGCTTTCACTGTCAGCGTTCGGTCGATTATCGGTTGAAAGAAATAAGCGGCCAAAAATGACGCAATCTCCAGAAAGACTTGCTATCTATAAACCCCCTAAATATAAATGAGGCATTGATATGACGAACATTGGATACATAGCCTTTGATACACTCATATGACTCATATAAGTACTAACAGAACCTTGGGAACCTTGAAAAAATGTGGTCTTGGGATGATCATCACTTTCAAATTTCACGATGTGGCAACCTCTATGGGGGAAAACATATTAATATGAATTTCAAGTTAGCTTCAGGCAATTCGGGGCAGGGACCCGGACCCATACGAGATATCGGTTCCGGTTCGGGTTCAAAGGAAATTGGAAATTCCTGTTCGGGTTCGGGTCCAAAGGAAATTGAAAATTTCGATTCCGGTTCGGGTTCGGGTCCAGAATTTAATTTCGGTTCTGGTTCGGTTCCGGTTCAGTAAAGGTTCTCAGAATATAATTTCTTTATTCTTATATATATAAATATAGTTAGCCTGTAAATCTTGGGGAATGCAGCAATAGTATTAGGAAAAACTCTTTAAAGTTTGATTCCAAGCTTTCGGAAATAGTTTCCATCATCAGGGAGAAAATAAACTATTTCCGAAAGCTTGGAATCAAACTTTAAAGAGTTTTTCTTAATACTATTGCTGCATTTCCCAAGATTTACAGGCTAACTCTAACTAGTCAGCAACGACTACCCTCTCCTCTCTATATAAATATATAATATATATACACAAATATTTATTTATATTAAGGAAAAAGGAATTGATCTACTCCCATACCAAAGATTAGTGGTTAGACGTGGAAAGAAACACAGAACTCAAAGAACGTTCTGTGGTTAGACAATGGGTACTCGTTACTCTGTGATCTTTGAATACTTTGAAACGAAAAAGAAATTTTTTCACAGAACGAAAGTTGAATATGGGTTCGGTTACGGTTCCGGTTCTCAAAATAATTTGGGTTCCGTTCCGGTTTTCGGTTCATAACGGTTCCGGTCCGGGTCCCTGATTCGGGGTGTTACTCTATTATAGCGGGTTTGTTGTTCGGAGACCCCGCCTATTTGGAAATCTAAACCAAACTCATCCATTCGAAACGATTCAGAATCTATTCGAGATATCGGAAAACCGCATTCCCACTGGAAAACACCAATTGCAATGCATCCTCGCCCCATTTCAGGCAACCCGCCTCGAAGCCAACCGGAGTCCCAGAGGCGCCTATCGAGATCGACGCGTCGTCGTCCCTGCAGAGCGGCGTCAGCAGCAGGAAGATCGGCGACAAGGTCGTCAAGGTGCAGAAGTTCATCCTCACCAAGGACGAGATGAAGGCGATGGCGAAACAGGGCATCCTCAAGATGAAGGGCGGCCGCGTGGTGCTGAAGAACCCCGGCCAGGCCATCCTCAACGTGTCCCTCAAGCAGGCGCATAAAACCGACATCGATTCGCTGTTGGACAAGAAGGCCGCCAGCAACAGAACGCCCGTCAAGAGGTACCGGAAGAAAAGGGAGGTCAACATCTTTTCTGAAGAGGACTTGATCTCGTCGGACGCCCCGTAGGAATGAGGAAGTTTATGCGTCGTTCTTTTACCTTTTTTTAGTGTCGATAAGAAACAGTACATAGTTATTTGTATTTGATGTGAAGAGTTCTTTCCCATATACAGGGTGCCCGTTTTTCGAGCTCTATCGGTTGTTAAAAGAGATACGAGGTCGTTTAAATTAGGACAAAGTCGCGCATTTTCATGCTGAACAACTGTCTGAAACAAAAATTTTATGAAAATTCCTCACCTGTAATTTTGAACCAATCAAAATACGTATATTGACAGATCACCATGGCAACGGAGGTATTTTAGTGTAAATTTTTTCAAATTATACTGGAGATTTTTTGACGTTTACGATAGCAGACCATTTTTGACAGACATAATATTTAGTTTTGATACATTTCAATTACAAACCTAAGATATTTTATATATTCTTCGGTCCCCTCCTCTCTTCTTAATGGCGAAAAAGCAGGACTTTGAATGTTTTCCATCAAGTGTCGATTAAAATATATATAATATATAACGCACGTTAAGAAAAACGCAAAAAATACGATTTTCTACCCTTTCAAGTGAGAATATGATGAGGATTCTAGCTTCTGCTGCTGGTAAATTTCGCTATAATATGTTACGCTCTTTATAATGACACCATTAAATTAATTTTCATTTGTTTAGATGCCCATGTCTGATTCTCTGTGGTGTTTATTTACAAATCCACTGGTGTCTGTATAAATAGGCTCTATTATTGAGTTAATTATGTTTCCATGTCTTGTATTTTGTAATTAAAATTTTTATTTGATTAAACATTAGATCTATACAATATGTATTACATATTCGTGGCTGAGTATGGAAATTCTGTACCTTTCAATCCTTGAGTATCAATAATAAATAGCGCTTCGAAGTTTTGAAGTATTTGAAAAACTATGGAGATTAAAAAAAAAATTCCCAAAACCACTTTCCATCATCATTTTCTCCCATTCCATTATCGAATTAGAAATTCGAAAGTACAGAAATTTTTCATAATCGATGGTGATAAAAGACAATATCAAGATTCATCCAAAGGTGAACAGATGTGTTTCTGAATATCTTTTATACGACAAGTGGGATGTCAATGAAATTTAGTGCCGTTTCAGATGAGGCGTTGGACGCTGGAAAGTTGGTAAGCATTATGTCAAATGTAACATTTCAGATGGGAGCGTGTGAGCTAGCGCGAATTTTAGCGTCCGGGCATACGCATTAAGGTGAGTTCCCAATGCGGCGTTTTTGCTTCTCGCGTCATGCACTCTGATTGGTGAATCGGAATTTAAAATTGCTGTGCTGCTTTCTGTTTATTTTTATTGTTCCCAATGAAAGAATTGAGTGTGGTTATTTGAATCAGAATAAGTGCTTATACAATGGTAGAAGAAAGGGAAAATACGATCATGCTGGGTTATATGCCCATTACCCATACCTTGGAGTACTATTCAAATCCTCAGCCCTTTTTCGTGACATATGGCTGTCGCGTCTTACACTAAAGCCAAACAAGGTTCTGCTGCTTTGCTACCAATCCTTTCGAAAACTAAGGTTGAATCTATGAAAACTAGGTTCCCCGCCTTTTCGACTCACTGGTTGTCAGTGTTTTGTCTAACTGTATTCATGTTTGGGGTCTTCGCTATGTTGATATAGTTGAGCAAGCTCACACACAATTCATAAAGAAGATTTTATCATTACCGTTCCATACACCCGACTATGCAGTTCGAATTGAATCTGGCCGTGTTAAACTTTTATACTGGAAATGAATGACAGTCGGTTACCCAAGTTGATCTTTAGACGACAACTGCATATGTCCAACTGTGATCCCAAATATAACTGGGCATTTTAAGTCAAATCATTATTTAATGAAATTGACGCTGGTGACATCTGGGACAATATATCTCTTGAGCTTATTAAATCGGAGAAAAAGTCACTATTATTGAAATTCAAAGATAGATTATATCAGCTGGACAGAGAACTCCTGCATCGATCATCATTTCTAGTAATGTACAATTCCTTCTCTATTCTGCATAATATGCCGCAGCGTTATATTTCCTTAAATATTCCTGTCAAATACACGAGAACTATTGCTCAACTAAGATTATGCAACTCGATCTCTATCAAATTTTCTTATCTGTAATCATGATCAGCTAGAAACGATTGAACATATTTTCTTCAACTGTCCCATATTTCCATTATTTGTGGAATGTATTGAAACTGCGCTCTTTTGTTATCAATGAATGAGTCCATATACTTCGATTTGTTATTGTCATCACCTTCCGCTACTATCTATTTCCTTTATTTTTAGTTAAATATTAAATTGAGTTATTTTTGTTCCTTTTTTGCTGTTTCGGGTTTACAGTTTTTTTTTCGTTCCATATTTTCATATTTCAGTATTATTCATAAGACTAATTTGTACTCATTATTATTTCTTGTAATAACCATTACATGTCAACTTTCGCACTCTTGCCATAAATTGTAATTGAAGAGGCAATAAATTTATCTATCTATCTATCTATCTATCTATCTATGCTGCATAATCCACAATAGTACTGCAATTATTTGAAAAACTCAATAAGATGATTGAGGAACTGAATGACCGAAACAATGCCAGCAGAGAGTCAGCAACGCAAGAAAGTTGAAAATATTGAACTTTTTCGCTTCAATATTATCTGAATTCCGCTTCACCAATCAGAGTGCATGACGCGAAAAGCAAAACTGCTGCATTGGGAACTCACCTTTTCGCTCGGCCCTTGCGCCTGGCGTTCTACGTCAGGCGTATGGGCATGGCGATGATAGCTATTCACATGCTACGACGCAGTCGCACGTTGGCAGGAAAGCTGGATAGCCGGTTTTATTCAGACGCAGTTGGTAATCGCACACTAGTTAGAAACCCAGTTTCATATGTTGCCTTCCATTGAAGCCATTGAAGATGTCAACTTAAGGTGAGTTCCCAATGCAGCGTTTTTGCTTCTCGCGTCGCGCGTCATGCACTCTGATTGGTAAATCGGAATTCAAAATTGCTGTGCTGCTTTTTGTTTATTCTGATTGTTCCTTCCCAATGAAAGAATTAAGTGCGGTTGAATAAATGAAATGATGGAGGCCATAATAAAACAAAAGCGAAGAAAATTAGTAGTTTATTTCCTAGGAAAACGTAGAAGACAGGTTAAAATACGTTCATGCTAGGCTGCCTTATCCACAATAATACTGCTATTATTTGAAAACCTCAATAATATGATTCAGGATAACATCAATCATTTTACTCACTCTCAAGATATTCTCATGTTCTTTTGTTCCTCCATTTCATTTAAATAAATAACCTAACCAATGCAAGCAGCGATCAGCGACGCAAGAAAGTTGAAATTATTGAACTTTTTCGCTTCAATATTATCTGAATGCCGCTTCACCAATCAGAGTGCATGACGCGCGACGCTAGAAGCAAAACCGCTGCGTTGAGAACTGACCTTTATTTGCCGAAATACGCATTTGGGTTTTCAAATGTTGTGTGTGATTTTTGGGTTATATTTTCGTTTTTCAAGTTACAATCATGCATGCAAGCAGAAACCAAGTGGAGCTTTTCTGTATAAGTGTTATCGTAGCTTTTTCTTATATTTTGTTCTCCAAACGAGAACAATAAGTTCCTGATAAATGATAAACATAGTAGGTTATTTGAGTTCGTCATAATGAAAGTTCCATTTTGCAGCACGGATCGAATTTCCAAAGAAACTTCCGAATGAATGAACAAGTTTTTCAATGAAACTAGTTATAGATAGCAAATACCCAACTGATTACGCAGTAATGGCAACAACGCCCAATATGTAACGCGACGTGGTAATTTTGATGTTTTCCAAAACGCACACGGCGTAGGACGTAAGGGCGCGTCATACGCCCCATCTGAAACCGCACTTAGTATTTGACGGCAGTCGAAAGCGAGCTCAAAAATGTTGCCAGATTTTCAAAAGATGCTGTTTTGCCAGATCTCAGAAAATATTCGGAATTAAAATTTGTCAATTCGGGGTTTTATTAACATCAGCAAGTAAAAATAAACTGGGTATTGCTTTTGAGAAAGCAAAGTTGCGACACGAGCAGCAAAATTGGAATATCTGGGAACAACAGATCCTAGGAGATAAATCTGAAAATGTGGTTTAGCAACAAAGTTTATTGACACATTTTGTGTATCCGAAGAGGACAGAATACTGATTTTCTTGCTACCCTTCGCGAGATAGGTATTTTTCCAAAAATGACTCGGGATTTTCCAGAAAGATACCAATAATAGAATCACCTATTTTTTTTTGTTTTTCACATCTAACTGAAGTAGGCAACTTGGGGAATGAAATTTGCCAGTTGTTTCATTCAGATTTCGTTGACATTGCTATATTTATAACGGGAGATCTACAACAACTGTTGTTGAATGAAAGAAAAGTTGCCCTTTCAGAGAGAGTTGACAAATTGTTTTTGGCAGATAACGTAATTTAATGTAATTTCTACTTAAAAATGGGATATTTTTCAACGCATTTATTTTTCGAGTATACACCATCAAATCTTTTCAAATAACAATGAGGTCCAAAGACATTTAAACTGGTTGAATCAGATATTTTTGATATCCATTTATTAGTATATGCGTTCACAGAGTTGCCAAGTCGAAAAGTATAGAAAAATACGACAATATCTGAATTAATTTCTTCGTAGACAAACATGTAATGAGGAAACATGAACAACGCTTTTTTTTTTTCAAGCATCAGTTGTCCAAAATAACTAAGAATATCTATTTGCTAATTAATCTGAGCAGAATATCAACTAATTACTGAAAACGATTGAAAAATTGTTCAATGGGCATGATTTCTCTTTTCACGAATCCAGGTGCGTTCTTTTGTGATGAGATCCTAACATTTTTTCATATCATGTTCGCATTTCTGGAGTATGTGAGGCACAAGAAAACGAAGACATTTATAATCAAATGCAAAATCTTTGAAAAATAAATGTGAAAAAAAATATTACGTCTTCTTGCAGAACGGTAAAATAACAAAATATACTTCGTTATTTGACCTTATTCTTTATTTGAATTTAACATTATCGAGTTGATAGCCATTTTTCCATTTTCCTCGATATTTCTGGAATTGAAGACAATTTGGGAACTCTGTGAACACATATGGTGATCAAATTGCAACTTTTCCCCCTTGCACTGCATCATCAGGTATTTTCCTGAAGCTACTGAAGTAAGGAAACGTGAAAGGGTAAACGAATTCAGCATTGCAATTTGCAATAAACAGAAAATATAAACTGAAGAAATTACTTTTATCAGGGGATCTCCGCTTTTGAATGATTATATTTTCTTTTTTTTTTTCATTCTTCTGCAATATTTCTATTTTTGATTACTGATTGTATGCTCGGACATGTGCCTGCACTCTTAATATGAACACTTTGTGATTGGTTGTGGAAGTTATCTTAGAAGCTTGTACTCTTACTTTTTAGGTTTATTTTTCAAGGTTGAGTGGAAGAAAGCACTTCCTCTTTCCTTCTTAGGAAAAATCAAGAGCTCTCTATTATATTATATTACAATCCATTTTCTAGCTCAAGGCTAGACATAATATGGTGGAGTGAAATTTTTTCTTAAAAGATTCGAATGAATTCAGAGATTTTCATCAGATCCTGTCTTATAATCTTGGGCAAGAAATAATGCTAGTTTTGCCTGATTTATCCTGTTTTCGATTGTTATTTTACGTGCATATTTCAATATTTAAAACCGTTTGGCTTTTGTTCTTCAACACAAAATAAAATATCTCTCAAATATGTATACAAATTTTATTAAATTACGTAATTTTCCACTTTCTGGAAAATCAAGTTATAGAAGGGAAATTTTGTGTTAAATTTTTTCATTATAATTTTCATTTATAATGTACCCTAATAAAACAGTAATATGTACGACATTTCAGAATAAACATCCATTTGTGACAATAGGAACATCTCTGAGAAATCCCTATTATCCTTGGGACATATTGGAGTGCCCACCGCTGCAACGCTGTCAGATTCATTTTTCACGCGAAATTCCTCACTTCAAATGTTGGAAAGCTTTTGAAATTCAAAAACTTTCTAGTTTTCAACAGTGAACTTATTTTACAGTGGCATGGTATAGTCTACATTTAGTTTCAATGGAATTCATATTTCATTTCACTTGGTTCTCAGATCTACATAAATACATTCCCAACTTACATCGATCTGGCATCGTTGTGAACAAAACTTGTGACAGAGATAGACTGCTTGATGCTATTTCATGCAATTTCTACATCGATGAATATACTGTAGGTATATTATAACTAATAGTATACCTATACCTACTTATTGTGAATATTCATCAGTAGGTATTATGTGAATTCGTTCAATATTAGCGATGTAGGCAAAAGAAAATATCAGAAATATATATGTTTATTCTGGCTATTTGGCGAAATAAAAAATTCAAATCTGTGTGGTGTGACGTTCATTTTCATTCAATGTTTTCGGACTTCTCACACATTTCGAAATATGTTCGAGTATTATTGTTTTCTACGGAGATATCCCACCTTCAAAGTTTCACCCTCTATACAAAACTGTTGAACACTCGGTTGAAAAACAACAGATTCGGCCTTATCATTTCCATCAGTTTATTCATCACTTTTCATATTGAAACCTATATAGATGAAAATTTGGTTACTTGAAAAATAAATTTTGCTATGTCGATCTAAAATATTTTCAGTGCTGCGGCGTTGCCGCTTTTATTGAAAAGTAGCATCAACTTTGATATTTCAAATAGAACCTCATATATTTTTACATTTTTTTTGTCGAAATTATTTATAATTGGTCAAAACATGTCACAATTTCAACTTTTGAATTAATATCGATTGATATATTCAATTCGAAGTATTTTTTCTGTGTTTTTGTCATAATATTGCATTTATTTCGCAAATGAAACTTTTACTTTTTACAGTGTCTACGCTCCTACCAAATATGATACGGATACGTCCATCATTTCATCTAAAAGTGTTTGGGTTAAATATTGATGTTTTCAGCACAGGAATTCACAGTAAAATTATCTCCAATTATTGATGAAACACCTTGTATAGTTTGACCACCAGAGCCGAAACCAAATAGTCAGCTTCCTAGTATCAACTGATAGTTTATGCTCGATACCGAACGTAGCGCCCTCTACCTATCCCTCCCATGATTTTCTAAGAAAGGAAACAAAAAGTAAACATATGTATATTGTTTTATTCACAACATTTTTATACACTAATCTAAATCATAAAATTAGATTTTTACAGTAACATCGAAAAATGTCAAAACCTACATCAAGAAAAACTCCTTTCACCATCTAGAAAATAAGAATACTGAAGCTGTATATAGATAGGTGTATTGCTTTATACAACTTGGGCAATGAAACAATGGAATGTTGGTTTTCCACTTTGGAACATGAAGGAAAAATAAAAAAAATAATGGTACGAGAAGACAGCAACTTTATCCGTTTTCCAACCACATATACATCAAACATAAACGGTCGTAGATCAATATTTAGTGAATTCCAAAGTGGCGAGTGGAAATTTAATGAACCAGCCTGTCGTTTTTTCAATGCAATAAAATCCTTAAATCTCAATTTCGATTTGAACTAAAACCATTCGTGTTGAAAACACTGCAGTTGCAATTAAAGGTTAACAGTGCTGTCCACAACACAAGCTGAAAGAAGAAAAAATCTAGATAGCCGGTAATTCTCACCCAACCAACGAGGAGCAGAGGGCGCCACCGAACATTTTGACATGGATAGGAAATCCCGCCATTTATTTCCGTGAGCACCAACTTTAGGATAGAAGACATTATATTCTTTTTATTGGTAAATTAATGCGTATTAGCTTTCGTTATCTGTAGAATCCTCAGACGAATAAAAAACAAAGACTGGTATTTTCTATCCTTCGCACGATGCCAACACGACTGTCGAACCTTCTTGTTTCCACGATAAGAATCTAATCGTTCGGGCCTCGTCGGACCATCTCGCCGTAGTCGTGTTTCGAGCGAAGATTCATGACGTGGTCATTCGTTACCTAAATATATTGCTCTTTACTTATAATAGTAAAAAATTGTTTTACTTGTGGTTAAAAGCAGCTTCCTGGGATTAAAGTGTCAATGGTGTAATTTTATTGGTGAGTACCATTGTCGTACATTCGGGAATGGAATAATGCAATATTTATTCTATTCAAGATTACGAATGTTTTCAGTTGATCGAAATTACCTCCCGCTCTCCTTGTCTCTCCCCGATACCAAGAGAGATAGTTAGATCTTGCTTACAAACAACGTAGTGCATTAAAGATAGAAAGGGCCAGTCTATGTATTTCATTGGTCTGAGGTAGAATCCGCGTTTTGAGATTGGCGAGGAAGCTGTTTTTTTAGTGACAACCGCTCGAAGTAAGAACAAAAGGCCAACTAGATTTTCGCCCCGTGACGCTGAAAATGCATAAAAGAACATCAACTTAAATGGTAGATACATGAACAGTATTGTCTTATGCCGATCTAGACGATTCGAAACACTCTCGTTTCGGTAAATCAGGAAAATTAGGTTTCAATGTACAACGATCAGAAAGAACAATGCGTTTCTTGAATTGAATATTTACATAATTGCACCCGAAAATAGGCTTAAAAGTTATACAGTACGATCGACTATATGGATAAAATACAAGTGTGGACATTCGTAACGCACCTACTATAATCATTAAAAAAAAAAAGAAAACAATTCTCTAGTGGCGCGAGTCCCTGGGATAGAACTCGGCCAAGGTGGAGGCCGGTATGCGCTTGAGCATCTCCTTGGGGAAGATGCGCAGCAGCTGCCAGCCGATGTCGAGCGACTCGAAGACGGTGCGGTTCTCGTAGTTGCCCTGCGTGATGAAGTTCTTCTCGAACTTGGTGAGGAACTCGAGGTAGAGCAGGTCATCGGGCGTGAGCGCCTCCTCGCCCACCACCGCCTTCATCGCTTGCACGTCCTTGCCGATGGCGTAACACGCATACTGGGGGGTTAAAAGAGGGATGGTCAGAGGGGTATGTTCGCAGAATCTGCCGGGTGTACACGGAAGTGGCTCACCCCTGTAACTTTTTTGTTTTAGGAGAAAATGGAATGAAATTTGGTGGATCTGTTCAATACATAAAGGTCTGTTCGATGTTTATGCATGAAATTTATATTGTACACTACATTTTTCAACACTTACAACTCGTTGTAGATGAGTGTAGTGGAATGGAGGGTAATTAGTTCAACATCTGTTCGGTCTTTTCATTCTGCTTTCTGCTAATCCTAGGATTTTGATTAGGAGATTATGCTTATAATTATTTTGTATTCATTTGTAGCTTGTGAATCTCTTTTGAATGTATTAAAAATACACAATGATGATGATGAAATAATAGAGAATATTATTGCGAATTCGGACGATGAATCGATGACAAGTTTTTCTGACGAGGATCAATCAATGGTGTCAATGGGGAATATTCCTCAACTCGGTTTATTACAGCAAATGCAAGTATGAACTTATTAACTACGAGTTTCATTCATGACTTTTTTTAATTCGTTGCGGAAACTATCTAAATTAATTTTTCAAATATAGGGCTTTAAATTTTGAATCGCTTTGATTCTAGTTCACGAATTGGCAACAGTGCCTAGTAGGCTAGAAGAACAACAACTCACATTTGGCCACACTTTCATTATGTACACTTGATGTCAATGTATAATTCAGGAATAAAACTGCTAATATAAAAAAATAATCAGTCACAACATGAATTTCAGTCCAATAAAAACAGCAATCCATCCACAAGTCAAATTTAAATATAACCTCCAAAGCTGAGTAGCATATCTTTTGAGGAGCATGGAACAGAAATAAGCAAAATGGCACCTACCCACTGAATTTATAAGCAGTATAAGTTCTGTGTTCTAACCTGATCAAAATATGACTATCTTTATTCACCTAATCAACGTAATGGATTTGTTGTACTTTATTATTTATGAAATCTGCAGTCGGTGTTGCCAAATGGTGAACAAGGAATAAGGTACTTTAAATTTTAAATCCCCATATCAAGTCTTGTTTTTAAAGCACTAACATTTTTTTTTCGGAAATAGGATGAAATGGTGAGTTTGAAATGCGACGTTTTGAAGATATTGATGCTTTCGTAAATGGGGACAAAAGATTCCCGGGTAACCAATATCCATTTCAAACTTTGTCGAAGAAGTTGTTTTTTTTCAAAATATATCATCACATGAACCCAACCTTATATTTCAATATCCATTTGCACCACACTTAACATTTTAACAACGAAAATAGTGTAAAACTGCATTTTTTGACAAGTAACCCAACTTCATGCAAATTCCTGAATCACAAGAAGTGACACCTGGTATATTTTTTAGTTTTTTTGTTTCCATATGACATTAAGAATACGAACATGTATCATTTGTTACTGTTTGTAAACGTTCTTTATTAGAATTCTTTTTTTTTCCATTTTTCAACCTAAACCTAATAGGGTGCGTTGTTCAATTAATCGTAATAAAATCATCTTATTTTCTAAACCAACGAGTCACCATTTGAAAAAAAATAGTAATACAATTTTTAAAATCAAACGTCACATAGCTGATTTTAGGACTGCAATTAGTTGTTTGAACATATCCATAGACCTCTAAAATAAAAAAAAATATTTCAGATTCGAAAACTAGAAATTACATCAAATTTTCTCTCAGATAATTAATCAGCATGAAAAAGCTCAACTTTGCCCCAATTTAACCAACCTCGTATGTCTTATAGCTGAGATCCCCACGGTGAAGCTCGAAAATCGGGCACCCTGTATTTCATTGTATTTTCAGATTCTGCAGAAGATTCCGAGTATATTCTATACATATTCTGAGTACAATAAATATTTTTGCAGTCGTTCAATGTTAGCAATATTTCCTGCTTGAATTCTGTTACAAGCATTTTGCATGAGCGACTTTTAGAGTATTGACTAAAATTTCAGCAACCCTGATATGGGGCCATTCAATTTCAGTTGTGATATCAACAATGTCAGCAGCATCCGTATCAGCTAGATTCTCTTCTTTATTCTCACCAAGTCCATTTATTTTATTTGGTTCTGCTTCATTAATCAATCTTTGAAATAAGGTCAATCAATAATTTTTTTATGAACTAGTTACTCGATATTTTCTTGGCTCAAGTCGAACAGTGAAATACACAGCAATAATTAATATTTGTTAAAAAAGTAAAATTTTATCGCCCATGTGTCAGTTGGTTTCGATATCGGTAGATCTACGTTTACATCAAGAATTTTACTTCAAAATAAGCAGAAGAAGAACAAGTCGAGGTGCAACTTACCAGCTGGTTGGACACATCGGAGTGGTCTTTCCTCGTCATACCCTCGCCGATAGCGCTCTTCATGAGACGAGACAGGGACGGCAGCACGTTGATGGGCGGATAGATCTGCCTGTTGTGCAACTGCCTGTCGACGTAGATCTGCCCCTCGGTAATGTACCTGAGGAACGGACGGAAATCGATGACGTGAAGTCAAAAATCGAAAATCTTGGTTGGATGACCAAAGGCATAAAGATCGCCAACAAAATATGAGATGTCTACACTACATCAGAAGACATTTCATGAATAAAATATCATTCATTAGCTTCTTCAACAGTTACAGAAGAATTATCAAAGCTCATTTGAGTGAAAGAATATCAATTGCAAGTAATGAATTGTGAATTATTTGAGAGGGAAAAAAATCTGCCCCTGTTGAAAGTAGTCTATTCCATGATGATATTTTCTACTGCTCCATACCTGAAAACCTATCTGAAACATTATCTGTACAAGTTGGTTTACCAATTTCTGAGTGAAATCAAAGAAATCATGTCAGAAATTGAAAAGAAGAATACCTCAGGATGAGACGATATTTCACTAAAAATATTTTTAATACAACCTGATAATGTACTGTATACTGTCACGGAATCCATCAATTCGACTATATTAGGCAAATTTCCAGCGTGTTTAAGGATTGCTGAAGTTGTTCTATTGTTCAAGCAGATATCAGACCCGCCTAATTTCTCCCTATTAGCTAAGATCGTTGAAGAATCAATGAAAATATCTTGAGCTACTTCGAATTTAATAATATGCTACATCCTTAACAATTTAGTTTTAGATCTACCAGAAGCACTAATGATGATATTTTCTCACTCGAGAACTATATCTGCAGATAAATAATGGGGAGGTTTGCGTTGGTAGTGTTTTGTGACTTGTCAAAGGCTTATGACAGCTTTAATATATAGATAGATAGATATAGATAACTCATAAGTCATTCATAAACATCATTTCCTCTTTAATCCAACACACGTGCCAAAATTTCAGTCAGATCATATAATTTTTCAAATGTAATTCATTGTAGAGTTCCTGATAAAGAGCCAATACATGACTCGAAAGCTGAAATAGAAACAAGAGTTCACTTATTTTCCATACCCTTGTTGACTGCATACTCGAATTTAAAGGATTCTTCTTTAACGTAGACAGTCGTCTAACTTTCACAACTTGATATAGATAGATATATTATTTTAACTATGTTATGCATTAAAAAAATAAATGTATGGCAAGTCAAATGTAGGTACAATCCAGTACTAAAATACATACATATATAATGATAAAAAAATACAAACACCTATATTATTAAATTCAAAGAATACTGACAGGAGTGGTGTGGTGAGATACCCATGTATACTTATGTATAATCATTTAGAAATTAAAGTTTAGGTATTCATCTATGCTATAAAAGCATTGTTCGATCATTAGGTTTTTAATTTTTTTCTTGAACATGAAAGAATTCAGACTTTTGTATTGGGTTGGTAATATATTGTAGAGATTCACATTAAGACAATTTTTTGTGCCCTTGCCAGCCGGAACCTTGGGAGCCTGACCATATTTAAATTTCGGGTATTATAGTTATGGATCTCAGAATGAGTAGGCATTTTCTCAGCATGTTTGTGTAATTCTTGTAAGGAGTTATATATATAGAGAGCAGGCAGAGGCATTATTTTGAATTTGATAAAATGTGGGCGACAATGATGAAAGTAGCGTTGTGTCGTCTTCATAAAGTATACATTTATTTGGCAAAAGGGAAATACAGAGATCGTTGACATAGATTACAAACAGGAGTGGCCCTAGCACTGATCCTTGGTATGTGGTATTGTTCTGGGACTACAGTTATTTCAATAGTATACTAACGATATGGCTAGTGTATACATCGGAGAAGAGTTAATGATCTTTGCTGATGATATATCAAAACATTGGCATACTAATAACGTGAATACAATACAGATTGATATGGAAAACGGTCTAAAAGAAGTAGAGATGTTATATATATGGTGTTATCAACTGCCAACTGTCTTTCAATGTCTCACGGACGAATATATCCTCGTTCAAATGTGATATCGAACATATTTATCTCAATGAAAAAATAGTTGATAAAAAACAAGTTAACACATTTTCAAGTCCAAATGATTGAGTGATCATATCAATGATTTATGGAGGAAATTATCCTCAAGTTGCTTCACTATAAGATCTTTTTGTTCTCAGATCCATTTTAATACCATTGTTATACCCCGAAAGAGGGCTCTAAGTTACATGTGTTAAACTGGAGTCAGAGATTTTTGTAGGCCACTTTTTGTATCCCAGAGCATTTCATTTCTAATATGCCTATTCACTTCAGAAACTCTTTGCATAATCTAACCCTACAACAACGCAAATAAAAAACTATCCTATGCAATATCAAAAAAATCAGTTTTACTGACAAGTTTGTAATGATATACCCAAGGTGGATATAGGATGATGAAGCAGCTTCTTATCGACAAGCACTAGAAAAAACTGTAGACTTTTGCCTACTTAATTGTAGTAATATTTCCCGAAGTTACCAGAGATGGCGCCATACCTTGCATTGGTAAAACAGAAACTGTACATCTATCATCTTTTCATCAGTGTCTTCTGTTCAAAACATCAATGATTATTTCAGATTTACTGAATATATAGTGTTTTAATGTCGTTTAAAATCACGTCTGTCAGATGCGAACCACATAAATTTTCCTTTATAATCGATCTTACCGCCATCTTCATTCAAGTCGTGGAAATATTTCTACGCTCTTCAAGTTTTTTTCAGAAACAATTCGCGAAAATCACGAACCAACAGATGGCGCTCGAGAAATGTCAAAAATTTGACATGAGGGTGATCAACAACATTTGGTATATGTTTTCAATGGTAATATGTCAATTTTCAATTCGAATTTTAGGGAAGAAATAAATAATCCTGAGTATCCAAAAGGGACGCTATTGATAGATTATCGTTTATAGAATTCAAAACAGGTATTTTATGTGAGTTTCGTGAATTTATTAAGTTTTTATAGGCTTTTCAAACCACCTCTGTAAAATCAATGAGGCCACTAAGGTATTTCAATGATTTCTCTTTATTTCAAGAATGGCCAAGATTGAAATAAGTATCTAGAGTATATTGGAGATAAGAAGAAACCCTTAAAATAGTGAAAAGCATTATTCAAAGCTGGTCACATACTTTGTGGGATAGATGTCAAACACATAAATAAACTCCTGTTCACAAACTTCATCTCTAGGGTAGGTAGCTCTAATATGAAATTAAAATAGTTCCATGGAAAAATTAGCAGTGGAAGTGTGAATTTATCTGTTAACCTGTAATAATTTTATCCTAACCTAAAAATAAATGATTAGCAAAATAAAAACAAAGAATTGTAGTCAAGTAACTTTATTCTCTGAGAGAAGTAAGTACAGGGGTGCTTATATTGAGATACCTACCTATCTTAAATAGGCAACACAAGTTATTATTTTCACGTTAACAATAAAATGATGATTCATATAATAAAAATAATTATATAAAATATAGGTAGGTATGAGTAGGTAGGTATGTTCCAAGAATAACTTAAAAAGTTTGAGACCTTGTGGTCTACCAGTCATTCAAATTCATTTATTTCAATTGATATTTCATTCAATTCACAGTTTATTCATTTTGAATAAAGATTTGATTTCATTCAGCCCACATTGCCCTCACTCTTGAAGTTTGCATGTGATGACTTCCAGATGTTTATTGAAGGAATTGCATTCTTTTTGAGCCTATCTCTTGGTTTAATTCTCCTTGATGGTCCTAAAGTAAAATCAAGGTTTTCATTACAAACAACAAGAGACACAACTACAGTTAAACCATATCTTATTTGTTTGATTTAACCTGAAAGACATACCTTCGCATTCACTTGAGAAATCCAGTTCTATATGAAGTGCTTACTACAAACGTAAATGTTTGTGGTGATAAGTTTTCTTATTTTCAACGTGATCATCCATTTTTCACACAATCCTGAAAGGAAATTCAGGATTTGGTGCCAAAGGAACGATGTCTGTACGGTAGGAGGAACGCTGAAATACTGAACAAATCTTTGTCGATTTCGTCTTTACGACCTTTTGAACTTGCTGCATGTTTCAATAATATTAGTAACTAGCTGATAAGCACGAAACAAGTCCCAAAACAATTCAATTTCATTAAAAATAATACGAAAACTGAATTGCTTTGTTGATCACCCTCGGAAGGCTTAGAAAATTTGACACCAGAGGCCGCCCACTCCGTGATTATCGCGAATTGAAGAGCTGTTTCACCATCCTATACCTCATCTGACAATAGAGCATTTATGATTCTTGTCGAATCGGACTTCACCGGATCACTTACCCAGTCAAATCGGGGATGGGATGGGTGATGTCGTCGTTGGGCATGGTGAGGATGGGGATCTGGGTGATGGAGCCGTTTCTGCCTTCCACTCTGCCGGCGCGCTCGTAGATGGTGGCCAGATCGGTGTACATGTAACCGGGGAAACCTCGACGGCCGGGCACTTCTTCTCTGGCAGCAGACACCTGCAGAACGATTGGGTCAGTTAATCAATAATCGATCGAGTTGAAAATGGCAGAAGATAGGTATCTTCTGCCAAAATATGTCTGCCCTAGTGTTGTCTTTGTCATCAAGATTGCAATTTAAAATGATGAAAATTTTATGATTTGGACGTAAAAAAAGAGAAGAAGACTGATGTCACAATTATGTGTTTGGAATTATTCAACAATTAATGTAAGCTTACAATGCTCACAAAATATTCGAAATAACGAAAATATTACTAAAAAACAAACCTATTATACAGGGTCACTCACGGTCGATGGTACCTTAGACGTTTACGAAGAACGAGACGTAGGATTATTCTGAAAATTTGGTTTATTGGGTAATCAGTTTTATTCTATCGATCTAAAATACTTTCAGCGTTGCGGCGTAGCCGCTTCTATCAAAAAGTAGCAACAACTTTGTTATTTCAAATGGAACACCCTGTATTTTATTCCATTTTTAGATTCTTCCTGAAGAGCTGATTTCGTCGATACATCATACTTGGGGTATAGCGAGAAAGATTACAGAGATATAGGGTGTGAAAAATCGAGATTTTTCAACTTTTGGAATTTTTTTGTCGAAACTAATCATTTCTGCTCGAAACGGCTTACATGTCCCCATCTTAACTTTTCATTTACTATCTACTGACATTTAATAGAAACAAATAGAGGGTGATGCAAAACTCAAAATTCTGAACCACCCGTATTTGTTTCAATTAAATATCAATCGATAGTAAATGGAAAGTTGAGATAGGGAAATGTAAGCCGTTTTGAGCAAGAATGGATAGTTTCGACAAAAAAAAATTCTAAATTTGAAAAATCTCGATTTTTCACACCCTATATCTCTGTAATCTTTCTCGCTATACCCCAAGTATGATATATCGACGAAATCAGCTCTTCAGGAAGAATTTGAAAATGAAATAAAATACAGGGTGTTCCATTTGAAATAACAAGGTTGTTGCTACTTTTCGATAGAAGCGGCAACACTGTATTGCTGAAAATATTTTAGATCGACAGAGCAAGAGCAACTACTTGAGAAACCAAATTTTCAGACTGATCCTATTTCCCGTTCTTCGTAAACGTCTAAGGTACCATCGACCGTGAGTAACCCTGTAAATCCTTGTATTGGAATTGAAACCAATAAAATATTTCGGTAGGTCCTGTTTCTGCAGATATTGTTGTAATTATAAATATTAAAATATTATTTATGATATTGATATTATGTTTAGTCAATAATTGTGGATTCATGAAACATCAACTGAGAAAATTTAAAAAATCAGTCATCCGTAGAGAATGTCACTATATATGAATGAAATTAGGTATAATAATGATGTTATAATAAATATTCTCAAAAGACCACAACCAACACAAAATGACAAAATTAACAGGAAAGAGACCTAGAATTTTAACCATTCTTCTGTTCTGTGGACAGATGCGTTTTATTGAATTAATAGCAGAAATTAATTTCTTAGTTGAATGTTGCCATATTTTTCTTAGTTTTCATTGCTTAGTTTCTTGCATGAATGCCCCATTGTCTCACATGATTTCAGATTATTGATGTTAGTTTTAAATTCATTCAAGTTTAAATTTGTGCTTGCATGAATCCACCTTACGAATCATTATTGGCTTTGAGGGTTATCAAGCTATCAATTGACAAGTTCAGCCAGCGTTGGGAGATAAAAAATATGTCTGCCCTAGTGTTGTCTTTGTCATCAAGATTGCAATTTAAAATGATGAAAATTTTATGATTGGGACGTAAAAAAAGAGAAGAAGACTGATGTCACAATTATGTGTTTGGAATTATTCAATAATTATGGTAAGCTTACAATGCTCACAAAATATTCGAAATAACGAAAATACTACTAGAAAAACAAACCTATTATATAGAAGTTATCAAGTCTTCTTCTTTTTTAGTCCCAATCATAGCATTTTCATTATCTTAAGTTGCAACCTTGACGACAAAGACAACACTAGGGCAGACATATTTTTTCTCTCTCAACGCTGGCTGAACTTGTCAATTTAAAATAAATACTCGCAGGATACTTTATTCTACGAGGTCAAAACAGTCTTTCATCTGGACCTGTGGAAATGTGTAATTTCGATCCTGCATTACAAATCATCAAGAGAAAAGGCCAGCATGAAGAATGAAAGTTACGGGCAATTGTGTTTTATTTGTATTCAGGTTTCCATACTTTCAAAACGATATATTTCATTTTCTGTGGTATCATGTATGTTTATAATTGAATTTTCCGCCTTTGCCTTCATCAACAGTATTTTCTGCAAAAAAGTGTTGGACACAAGTAAATGTGAGCGTGTGATGTTTTGGTTCAAAGAAGGAAGAATTCTGTGTATTTTTAATAGCTGAAATTCTAGAAGTCAAATAGTGCATTTTTGATACAAAATGGGGTCATATCTCCGAACATACATGAGACCGCCGCGTTTTCGCGTTTTGACTTCAGATTCGGGATCAGGAGGCCAAAATACGTAAGTTCCACCAAAAATTATTTTTGAACTCATAGGAGTGCCACAAAGGAAGTTTTACCATTATTTTACTATGAACTCACCTCACGCAGAGCCTCGGCATAGGAAGACATGTCGGTCAAGATGACCAAGACGTGCTTCTCGCACTGGTAGGCCAAGAATTCGGCGGCGGTAAGGGCGAGACGGGGCGTAATGATTCGCTCGATGGTCGGATCGTTGGCCAAGTTCAAGAACAGGCAGACGTTCTCCATGGAGCCGTTCTCTTCGAAGTCCTGCTTGAAGAATCTGTGGACGGAAAACGCGGCGTTTTATCGTTCGAACACAAAGGACCGTTTTTATAAACGAGTTTAAACTCTGTTTAAGCTAAACCTCGTTCGGTTGCTATATTGAATAGCCAATCAAATCACTGGTTCTCTAACAACTAATCCAAGTTCACCTTAAACGGAGCTCATACCCGTTCATAAAAACGGCCCAAAGTCTCAATCAATCACGTTATTCTCCTGATCAGAGAATAAAGTACGTAAATAAATGTGTTACTTTAAAGAGTTGAAGAAACGAGATTTTGTGGGCGTGTTCTAGCAATAAATGGTGAGCTGATGACTCTCAGAACTGATGGAAATTCTGCAAATTTCACGATTCTACGTTGAAAATTGAATAGTTTTGGGGGTGCTACATGAAAAGTGACACAGTATATTAAACGTGTCACACTTTTCATGAAAGCACTCCCTTAACTTCCGTGATTATTGAGGTAAAACCACTTACCTGGCAGTCTCCATGTTGACACCCATAGCAGCAAACACAATAGCGAAGTTATCTTCATGGTCATCAAGCACCGACTTGCCGGGCACCTGAAGTCAAAACAGCAAATGCCATCCAATAAATATTTTTGTAAAATATATGACTTGAATATTGAAATGATTGAAAGATTTCTTCATTTAACTTTATCGAAATATTCATGCGACTACTCAGTTCAAGAAAATAGCTTAGACACAGTTTTCCACTTTTCCATAAAGATTTACCATTGTAAAAAAGGGGGCGAAAACCAATACCATAGATTACATAACATATATAATAAAATTGGTTCTGAAAATCATTTTTATATAGGATACCTTCAATGACTAATGAGTTGATAAGTTGAATTATTTGACAATTTTGACATGGAATCATTCAATCATAGAACAATAGTGGAAGAGAAATCTTAATATCAATAACAGGCAGAACCCAGATCAGATCACTGAGATCTGTTTAATGGGGTCCTATCCAGAAGCACTGAGACAGGACTTGGCAGTCAATGATGATCAAGAACTTCTTTAAAACATGCACAATACTTTTCAGCAACTTTAGTAAATTATGTTTTCGAAGTTATTGCAAATTGGTAACAATTATAAATCCTCACCCATACATACCGGGTGTAACAGGATCATACGTTAGTTTCAGAGGTGATTTATCGAAATTTGGGGCTATGAAAATAATAAGTGTCACTTTTTGACCTAAAAATGATTTTTTTCCCACTTCCGGTTTCGCCGGAAGTGATACCAACTCTGGATTTTTAAATGGAACACACTGTATATTATTACATTTTTGAAATCTGCATAATTTTCTGGATCCAATGATACCACATAAGTGACATTTCAAAAGTCAAATTTTTTTAAAATTCAATTTTTAGTTTTCCATTTAGGTGTGCCATGATGGTTCCGATTTATTCCAATTGATCCGTCTAATGCGAGAAATATCTAAATCCCGTCAAAAATACTAAATTGCGTTTTTTATGAGCAAATAAAGTTCATCATAGTCGATTTTGCGGCAAAACTAATTTTTTTTTAAATGGAACCATATTGGTACCGTGGTACCATTTATTAGTACTACCAATAAGGAATTTATTCATAGCTGGTAATAAAATGTGCGATAAATACAATGGAAATTACAAATAGAAGAATATAAGAAAATAAAATTATTGAAAATTTTGACGTTTAAAATGTCACTTATTTGATATCATTGGATTCAGAAAATTTTGCAGATTTCAGAAATGCAATAATATACAGAGTGTTTCTTTCAAAAATCGAAAGTTGGTATCACTTCCGGCAAAACAGGAAGTGAAGAACAAATGATTTGTAGGTCAAAAAGTGACGCTTATTATGTTCATAGCATGTCCCAAATTTCAATGAATTACCTTTGAAACTAACAGAGATACGGGGGGTGTACCATGATCCTGTTACACCCAGTATATATAAATGGACGCACTAGGTGAGCAAATAAAGTCTAATTAGAACTTCCTTGGCAAACCCAATCAGAAACCAATTACAATAACACCAGGATATATTGTTATTGTAGGTTGGAATGGTAGGTTCTCAGAAATTGTGGACAGTTATGAAAGGATTAGATATCGAATTGGAATCCAAGTGTATATCATCATAGATAGATAGATTACACCGGAATAGTAGCCTTTTTTAGCCTGAAAAGGGTTACCAATTCCAACAAACACTGCGCCACGGAATAGTAACTATTTCAACGAATGCAAATTCTTACGTTTCCGACTAACACCCAAGCCCCTATACGCCATGCTATCCCACTAACAAGTCAGTTTTCAAAACATCAGTCCCTGCGGATTGTTTTGCTCCCATTTTTCCATCACCCCAAAACGCCAGACTCTTAAAGTCCCACTGCCACTAGGACTTTAAAAATATGAGGACCGTAGCGCTGCTACGGGGTTTGGTGGATACGGGTAGGGCTGTTCCTGATCACCTTCAGTGATTAGTAATGTCCTTATCCGGGGCCTCATAACGATAGGGCGCATCATAGATAAAGTTGGGGTTATCATTTCAATTCAAGCGTCTGTGATATAAGATCTTTTAAAGTTAACTTGAGTGTTGAGGCAAAGGTCATTGTTAAGTGATTCTTTATTGATTTCTATATCTTCCAAATAATCTAATCTATTGTAATTCATGGATGAGACTTCCTTTATTATTTTTAAACTTTTGACTGCACGAGAGGAGAACCTATGTGGAGGATTTTTTTTTCATTTTTCCATGGCATGCTCGACTACGAAACTTGAAAAAAAAAAACGAAAAATCAATTACCCATTTTGTTTCTTTGATAAATTTGTTAATGAATTATTCTTCGAGCCATAACTGTTAAACAAATGAAGTATCACCATACGGTTTGAACATATTATGTTGCAAAATTGATCTAATTTCCGAATCTGATGGAATAATCATACGGTTCCATTTACGAGAAAAGTTCAAAAATGATTAACTTCATAAAACACGCGCCCTAGCGAGGGCGGTAAGAACCAGAATGAAATGGATGTTTTTTATTTTATTCACCAAACCTTCCTTTCTTGAATCGAGTCAAACTTAAGTAATAGACATTAAATTAAGTAATAGACATTTACAGTCCAGAAAGTTAAGGATTCCTTACCGCCTTTATTTCACGTCCTAAAATTAAACTTTATGTTTCATAAAGATGGACCATTATGTTGGCATTAACGTCAGAGTATTCATTTTTGAACTTATATAAGAAAATTTCCGAAAAATTCAATTTTTTATACGATCGAAGCTATTACGCCCCCTAGCGGTGGACGTATCGATTAAAAAAATATTTCCAGCAATTTTTTTTGGTCGATTTCCCCTGATGGATTTTTCTATAAACTGAGATACAGTACCTAGTATTGAATTACCCGTAACCACAGATTAGAAAACCTTACAGATGAGACACTCCGCCCATTTTGTTTGATGTACCGACATCCGTTTTCATTGACCTCGGACCTTTAAATTTGGCGCATTGCAGTTGCCGGATTGTCGTTGTCACCGCTAGAACTACTGATGTGCAATGTTGCCATTTTAATGCATGGAAAATAAAATATGTTGCACATTGTGAGAACATCCTAAATATTGGACCGTGAATCGTGTGAAACGAAAACATTTGTAACATAACCAACAAAATGATGACAACGATGTATTCGATGTAAACAAAACACGCGATCAATATTTTAGGGCCTGCGCAAATCTATGACTGGCCCTTTAAATTAAGCGCTTTCGACATCTCACTCTAATTTTATTCGCTCTGTCTGACTGTCTCATCTGTAAGGTTCTCTAATCTGTGCCGAAACATAGAAATAACAAATTTTGAAATAGTTTACAATGATCAATATAATTAGCTGTAGCAATGCTCCGTACTACCGCTTTTTATAATGTGAAAACTTTTTAAATAATGTGTGAAGCTTGAATTACCCCAGCACAGTAACTCATAGCCAATCACTGAATGAAACACTGCATAATAAGCTGTTATGGCCACTTCTTGGCTCAGTGTTGAAGTTATTCGCCTAACGGCAGAAACAGAAGTTGCTAGTTTACTGCAGATATTGTCGATATGTTAAGCTTAGGTGAAGGACGAATCAAAATTAAGGGTAAAAACACACGACGCGTTTCGTGCCAAGTCGGCGTCTGGTTGTAGTATTTTCATTTGTATGAAACAGCCGATTAGTCATGCACCGCGAGCGGTTTTACGACTCTAGACGGCACATGATTGTGTTTTCGTATACGGGACGAAACTGACGTGCGTGTTTGCGACGTGTTTGAAAAGTGTTTTTTTAGCCGCCAACTTAGTTGCAAAGCAACCCTCGTAAGTCTAGGACTTGTACGAGTTAGGAAAACGGGGACCTCAGCTTTTTGAGTGTCATCCGAAGCACTACTCGGCTGGTTATCGTTGTTAGTCCAAAGGATTGATATCTAGGTACCAAGAATGTTCGGTTGATCACCTATCTCCTCCCGCTGAACTATGCTACAGAAAATAAAATTTCCAATAGCCGCGCCGGTATTCGATCCAGGACCCTCTGGGGCAATATGCCAGCGCCTCTACGCACTCGGCCGCCAACCCAGTTAACCCAGAGAGGATCTGACTGTTGTCAATGTTGAAGAATTTGAAGCACGGATATTTTATAATTGATAACAGTTCTTGAAATGTGTCTTTCGACAATCTGGTGAAATTTGAAAACTGTTTCCGAGTCTTCAATCAGGTTGTTATATTGCGTATAAAAAAATCTAGTTTTCCTCTCACTTATCATCATCATCATATATACTTTATTTTCAATATACAAAATCTCATAGACAGAGTAGGTAAATGATTTAATATTTCTTGCTATCATACATTACTGAATGTTTCGTCAGGGAATGTTCCCTCGACTTTGTCGCGCACATGCACCTCATTGCTCTTTTTCAAAGAGTGAACACAGAATTAAAGATTCTATTAAGAGGGGTCCAACCTTATTTGGGATCAATGGTAAAACTTTGTAAAACAAGGAATGGTAAAAATCATATTACTAGAACCTCGTTGCAAAAAATCGAGTTTTTTTTTACTTTCTGCTTGAAGAAGGTTGGATCTAGGCATCTTTCGGAGTTAAATTTTTGAAAAAAAACTAGAAAAAAAAATCGAAATTTCGGCCATATTCACTATTATTTATCTCGAAAAATATATCGTATTTCGAAAAAGTACTCCATGAGATGCCTCAATCATACAGTTGTCTTTATTGAAAAAAATAAAATTATCGCGATCCATCAATAATTACTAGGTCAAAAATGATTTTTGCTGAACTCTTGCAGACTCAATTACGGAGCATTTTTCATGACTGATTCGAGCACCCTCGCACCAAATAAGCACTTTTAGATGGGTAATATGAATTGTTGAATGAATCGTGATTTCATTCATAAAAACCAAGAATAGCACTGAAGCAATTCCAAGAATTTTAGCACATGTGATGATATCAATAGAAGTTGCAAAAGGGATTCATTGCATTCTCGAATAAGACTAATAAGGTGATAAAAATCATTTTTTGCGTACGGTGGTGGCAGGCGCTATGCACATCAAATGGCCGGCCTATGCATGTATCGGGATGCAGACAGAAAGCTAGTTAGTTTGCATTGCATTCAGATGGTTGTTATTTCAAAAATGTCCTGTGAAATATCTTCAAATGAACGGTTCGTTTTTAATATCCCCATGAAAAATAATCCAGCAGTGATAAATCGGGGCTCTTTGCAGGCCAGCGCACCACCTCTTGGTTTCCAATCCACTGATTTGGAAATGTTTCATTAGCGAGTTTCTATTAAACACTTTGATAAATTCAGACCACATCACGTTTTTCAAAATTGGAAAACTTTGACGAGTTGTTGTGACTTTTCATCTCGAAGATAAAGGCCGTTAATTTTCGGTAATTGCATTATATATTTGAAAAACATAGAGAAACTGACAGTTTTTGTCATCGAAACATTCGAAAATCAAAATTTGTGATGGTTCATACTGTTTGGGCTGAATCTATGCCGAAGGTAACATTAAATGGAATAAAGAGTCCAGGTCCGCATTTAAAAAATAAGTTGATGATGGTTTCTAGAAGACAAAACGTCGAATTTCAAATTCTTATAGGGAAGAAAAAGTGGCCATGATGAAGTCGATTTTTTTGTCAAAACTATTCATTTTTGCTCAAAACGGCTTACATGTCCCTATCTCAACTTTCCATTTTATATCCACTGATATTAAATAGAAACAAATACAGGGTGCTGCAAAACTCAAAATTCTGAACCACCATGTATTTTTTTCAATGAAATGTTAGCCTTTTTAAGCAATAATGGATAGTTTCGGCACAAAAATTCCTGAAGTTGAAAAATTTAGATTTCTCACACCATATATCATTCACTCTAGACCCCATTTAGGACGCATTGACGAATTTAGCTCTTTAGAGAGAATTCGAGAATGTAACAAAATTCAGGGTGTTTCATTCGAAATAACAAAGTTGTTGCTACTTTTCGATAGAAGCGGCAACGCCACAACGCTGAAAATATTTAAGATCGAGATAACAAAACTAATAACCCAAGAAACCAAAATTTCAGAATAATCCAACGTCCAGTTCTCACGAAACGTCTAACCTACCATCGACCGTGAGTGACCCTGTATATTTGGGTGTTCCATTTGAAAAAAAAACAATTTTGCGATTCACATTTGTGCCGAAAGATATTTGAAGCTGGTAGGTAAGGGTCAAAATATAAGAGGATAATCAATTGTCATGTGTAAATTTTGTTTTCAAATATACCGATCATGTGAATTTTCGTGTTTGCAAGTTCAGTAAGCATACTGAATACCTTGAAAAATGTCATTCATTCATACCATACCTTTCGAAGAAGAATATTTCGAAATATTTTGTTATGTATAAAAATTTTAATAGTTTTTCCATAAACAGCATTTTTGAAGCAGTTTTTTTTCTGTCTGTATTTATTTTTTTACCTATTCATCATTCGCGAAATATTCATTATGATGAAAAAAAATATTCTGAAAATTGTAACGGCCGACGGCAGCAGACCTGGCCGACCTGGCAAGGCCAAATTTACTACGAATTTTACGCGACAGTGAGTTGGAGTGAGACGCCAACAGCGCTTAGCGTTTTTTGTTCGACATTGGTCTCCACCCCTTTCGCTCGGGATTTTTACTTCCCCCTTTACACCGCAAATATACTCTGACATGTTTGCAAAGGTTAACCCCTTCTTAATGAAAAGCAAGCCGTTTAGCTATCTCTATGGTTGGTTCTCTAGCCACAGTCCTGATCACACAACATCCAGTGGCAAGTTATCTTGTTGGAGCAGTCACTTTTCTTTGCTCCTGAAACCTCAATTTATTGTCAATGTGCAGTCCAATGAACTTGCAGGTTTTATTTTGGATGAGATGTGTCTCGATATACAAGTCAGGATAGTCAATTCTGAATGTG
The DNA here is from genome assembly GCA_029955515.1 of Chrysomela aeneicollis. NCBI lineage: Eukaryota > Metazoa > Arthropoda > Insecta > Coleoptera > Chrysomelidae > Chrysomela > Chrysomela aeneicollis. The sequence goes on along the minus strand of JARUHQ010000003.1, from coordinate 19,935,970 downwards.
TGAAGGTTTGTAATCGAGAAATTGAAGCACAATGAGTTTGAATCACACCATTCCTTCACTTAGCCTAAGTTGTGGTATACAAGATTTTTCAAAGCTTCAATATCTTTACCATGCAAAGAAGGATAGTGTCGTCTGCAAATAATGCTAAAGTTCCTTGAATTTCAATATTTGTCAGATCATTCAAATACAGCAGGAGTAGTAGTGGTCCAAGGATTGATCCTTGTGGAACCCCATTTGTGATCTCTAGTATATTGCTTGTCTGATCATTAGCTTTTACCACTTGATATCTGTCAGAGAGAATCAGTTAGGAGTCGAATCATTTTAGAGAGGCACCTTTGAATCCATATACAATCAATTATCATTGAATACATCCAATATTTGCTTTTCATTTATCTCCGATTTCTATCAAAGAGCACGTCAACGGTCGTTAGAAAAAATAAATCATCACTCTCATCAGAGGCTCTACGCAACCAACACAATTTGACAAACTTTTTCGGTCGCTAGTTGCGGTGATGCTGCGTGTTTTGAGCCGCTTTTTCGCCGATTCGGCGAAAACTGTTTTCAGTAGTAATAACCCAAGGACATTGATAATTGTTCGAAAAAATTTTATAACAGATTTCGAAAGCTTATGAAAAAAAATACAGAGCAGAAACAATTCATTTAAATGTGCAATTAACAAAGAACAATTAGAAAAATTTAATGAAAATCCAGACATGTTAGTTTCTATAACTGATGAAGATGTATTTCCACTACGCATGCTGTTAATAATTTTATTATGATGTTCTTCGTCAATGTTCAAGTACGGTTTTATTGAGTTGGGATTGTTATGCCCCGTAATTTTTATATGCTCTTGAACACCACTTTTGGTCAACCAACTGACCGCGGTCGATCTATTGGAGTGATTAGTAATTTTTTCCTTGGTTTTCAAGCCAATCGCTTCGGCAGACGTTTCATCATACCAATGATCATTTTCGGTTTTCCACTAACGATTTGTTCTTAGGAATAATCTATCCGTTTTAATATTTGGGCCCCTTTTTGATAACAATTATTTAAATAATCTGACAGGACATACGTTACTGTCGTTGTTTTCTACTAAAAATTTGCTGTCAGTACACCTTCTTGAACCACCTTGGCAAGTCTTGCTGAATACAGGGTTATATTGTACTCGATTTGTTACAGAACCATCGTTATTTGTTTCAATATGAAAAAAGTCAATCAAAACAAAAGTCAATCAAACCTTCCCCACCTCGCCAAGCTAATTCTACGGCGGTTATGTGATAGAATTTCCGTTGTAGCCCTTCAGGGAAGTCTTCGTTCCACAAATTTATCATTTTTGTTATTTCTACTGCACTCAATGCCTCTGAACTTTGTTTCCTTTTACAGGGATCCGATTGTAGTTTTCGTCGTATAGAATCGCGGGCAGCTCGCGCTTGTTGAAATACAACGCTTTTGAATGGGTCAATAATAACTTTCATTTCCTTATAATACTTTTCTTGTAAAAGCTTACTTGTTAGGTTCCACATGGTTTTGACAGTAGCTTCTTTAAACTCTGTACCATCTTTTCTTCTCATGTTCACAGCCCAATCCTTTAAAATCGACGCCAATTCTTCCACCGTCCGATTTCCATCTAATTCATATTTTCTATCATTGCAAAAATCCATAAACGCTTTCCATACAAATTTTTTACTGTAAACAGTATTCTTTGGTATATTTGATTCGATAATTTCATTAATATTCTCATCAGTATTACAACCAAATCGTGACATTTTGAAATATTGAATATTTGAAATGTCAAAATCGAAATGAAACGAAATGTAGGTATCCATAGCTACATGATTGAGTGAAAACAGCCCATGGGATCTGTTTTCAGTATAATGTTGGTTTTATTGGTTGTATTCAATCAGATGACCACAAATTAATTGATTTCATTGGATTTCTAATTGAGCAAAAAATTTTCAGTAGTAATATCCCTAGGACATTGATAACAGAGGAGATAATTTCATGACAACTGAAAGCTCATTCCTGGGTAACAGCACGAAGCCGAAGGCTGAGTGCTGTTACCAAGCAACGAGCTTGAGAAATTTGTCATGAAATTATGAGGCATTCATCAATGTCCGAGGGATATTCGGCGGATAATTTTTCGACAAAAAAAATCATAACTCAACACAATGAAACATTTATTTATTAAAAGTACAATTATTAAAATTTAAGTTAACATTAGATTCGTTGCTGCTCTACTATAGAAGATCTATTACCACGCATAATATTTATGATCTTGTTGTGGTGTTCTTGATCGAGATTTAAGTATGGTTTTATAGAATTCTGATTGCCATGACCAGTAATTTTCAGCAATTGTTGTTCTTCTACACCCCTTTTTGCTAATTCGCTAACAGCAGTTGATCTTTTCGAGTGATTTGTTATCTTTTTGTCCTTTACATTCAAGCCAATTGCTTCAGCAGAAGATTTAGTCCATCCATTCATTGTATTTCTTCCAACAGGTACATTATCGTACCATTTGTCAGTTTCATTTTTCCAGTGTCGATTTGGTTTTAAGAACAGTCGTGGTGAGGTAATATTGTCGCCTCGTTTTGATATCAGTTTATGAAAAAGACGTACAGGGCATCTTTGTCTCTCACTATTGGTAACCAACCATTTACTACTTGCACAGCTTTTAGAACCACCTTGGCACGTTTCACTGTATACCGGATTGTATTCAATGCGATTTGTTGGAGTGTCATCGTTATTTTTCTCGATTTGAAAAAAATCCACCAGACAAGCAACTGCCTCTCCTCCTCGCCACGCTAATTCTACAGCAGCAATATGGTAAAATTTACGCATGAGACCTTCAGGGGTATCTTCATCCCAAAGCAATATTATTTTGTTAATTTCAGACCAATTTAACGAAACTGAACTGGCCTTACGTTTACATGGATCTGCTTGTAATTTCTTCCTGATTGCATCGCGGGCATCTCGGGCTGGTTTAAACACTATATTGTTAAACGGGTCAATCATAATATTATAGTCATCACAGTACTTTTCTTGCAATAGTTTGCACGAAATGTTCCACATTGTCTTCACCGTTGCCTCTTTGAATTCGGCCCCGTTTTTCTTTCTCATATTGACGGCCCAATCTTTTAGTATCAACGCCAATTCTTCTAAGCTTCTATGTTCATTCAACTCATACTCTTGCTCGCAGCAAAATTCCATGAATATTCCCCAAATATATTTGTGACTGTAGGTTGTATTTCTGGGAATTTTTTCTTTGATTAGCGCATTTATACTTTGAACATTCTCATTGCCGAAACGTGACATTTTGAAATTTATTTGGATGAAGTTGTCAAACTCGATCGTGTTGCCACAGGGATTGAAAATTGCACTGAATGCAATTATCAGTCTAATGTTGACATGATTGGGTGAAATTGTTCCACATGACACAAAATGACGAAATTTGAATGGTTGTTAGAACAGTCGAGAAATTTTCACCCTAACTGAACTGCTTTGTGAAGAACCTCTCACCTTGACCAAACCGGCCTGTCTGCAAATCTGCGCGGCGATCTCGTTGTGCGGCAGACCGGCGGCTGAGAAGATCGGGATCTTCTGCCCTCTGGCGATCGAGTTCATCACGTCGATGGCCGTGATGCCCGTCTGGATCATCTCCTCGGGGTAGATACGCGACCACGGGTTGATCGGCTGCCCCTGGATGTCGAGGTAGTCCTCGGCCAGAATTGGGGGGCCTGCGGAAGACCAGAACGGGGCGGGGTCAGCTTTGGGCCGTGGACAAAGCATATATCTTTTGATGTTGAATACTAACAATGTGTGCTTTCAGCCACCCTGTAGAGTGTGTCCAATTTTCGACACTATTGCATGATATCTCACTTGTGTTTGGGAATAGAGAGTTGCGGTTTTCACATTACTGTCCCACTTTTTTGTGAAACTAACATTGCCGAAAACAGAACTATCATAGCCCTTTCTGTTTTTGAGACACAGGGCGAAATTGAAAATTATGCATTTTGGGACCCCCCTGTATCTCACCTAACTTTCAACTTTTAGTGTACTCACATATCTTTTTATGTAGAATCCAGTGGGGAAGTCAGATATCCAAAATGAGCTGTCATTATTCAGATATAACACAAAATGTTTTTTTTAAATGGAACACCATGTATATTTTCTAATATTTATACGATATTTTGAGTATTAGCCCTTTATCCGGATAAACTTCATTTTGTATAGCTATAGTTAAGAGAAATGATACTTTTGAAATAGATCTTTTGGCTCTATAATAAATTATGACTCTTATTTGAATAGAATAGAAAGGAAATCATTCATTTAAAATCATTAAAAACTGAAGATTATCCGACTACATGGCTAATACTCAAAATATCTATTTTTGAGGGTGTTCCATTTAAAACAATATCACTTTGGGTTATATCTAAATAATGACAGCTCATTTCGGAAAACTGCTACGCCACTGGATTCAACGTAAAAAAATGTATAAGATGAAGTTTATATAATTTTTCTATAAGTTGAAAGATACCTTTTCGGCAATATTTGTTTCACAAAAAAGTAGGAAAGTGAAAACCGCAACTCTCTATCACCAAATATAACTGATATATCATGCAAAAGTATCGAAAATGGGACACAGTGTACAATTTCGAGTAGAACATTTACTTGAACATAGCCATTTACATTCAGTATCAGCTAAAAACAGTTACAATTTTATTGGCAATATTTCCCTACGGGAATGTCGATTATGGTCGTTTTTTTGAACATTATTCAACTGGTAACTTTTCATTCCATTTGCTCAGATGGAATGACAGGAAGAATATTGTGGGGGGTTGAAGAAAATTGTAATTTAATGAAAAGCAAACGCGATTACATAACGCCAAAATAATTCCCAAAAAGGTGAAGCCGTGAAAGACCCTCATTTCACCTGAATATTTTGTATACTGTAATATAATGGAGTAATAACTACTACTTAATATTAATATTTTCTCTCAACTATCACAAATATCTATATATAACCTTCAAATTAATAAACGTCAACAAATTAACAAGTTTGACGTCTTGTGATGTAGTTTTATTCGTCATTCCTACCACCGCCACCAGTGGAAAACCAATAAAACGCACCTTTTATACCAACAGGATATCGAATAAATACCTACTGAATCATGGAACTTCAAGTTACTGATTATTGAATAATTTTCAGAACTCTTCTTACAAACACCCTGAACAGGTAATTACATGGAAGGTAAAAAGATACAAAGATAGAAAATATTGTTTAAACATTAAACATACACTAAACTAAAGCTAAACCATATGATATACAATACTACACAACCCTTTAAAATTTGATTTTTTTTAGTAGTGTTGAACAGGTCAATATCTTTGTTAGTTTCTAAAAATATATTGCATTCACACAACACAGAGTTTAGGGGGGAGAGCAACTAGTGATATCTGTATGGAACATATTCTTATTTTGTATTCTTATATTAATTTTCGGAACCGTCTGACTTATAGAGTTAATGAGGAGACAATTTCTGTACTTAATATTATTCAAGATATAGTAGATGAATATAACAAAATGCACACAATATACATTCTATACATTCTCATATAACTCAGAGATTATGATTTCAAATATTTTGGATATAGAGTTTAGTACTGTGATTGGTCTATGATTTTCAGTATTGTTGTGTTTTCCACTTTTATGAGTAATTAGGTACGCCTCTGGAAATGCAGTGTTAGAATATAATTTGATTCATTACGCCAATGCATCAAATGAAAAACAAAGAAAAATAAATAAGAAATGAAGGAATTTCGGGAAACTTCGAAGAATGTCAATTTGAGAAAAATGTCAGGAATTATAGGAATTTCCAGGAAATATGGGAATTAAACATAATAGAACACTATTTCCCAACATAGTTGGCAGTGGAAACAAAGGCAGAGCATCTCTTTATAATAAATATTCAATATGACGGCCACTTCCAATAATACAAAGGTCAATTTGACGCAAAAAAATTTAAACTAAGTTTTATATCACAATTTCATCAAACTTGAACTAGGAATAATACCTGGTAGCATTACTTGGGAGAACATTTTTTCCTTTGAAACAACGCGGTATACGAAATTTTTACAGCAGTTTTAAAATGAAAAAAATTATTTAAAAAAATTCAAGATCCGTATTACTACCCCAAAGAATGTTCTGTAGAAAATATGAGGGGGTGAGGGTGGTTTTATTTCTTCTATAATTTCTTTTAGGTTTCTTACATTACCAAAAGGAGAGTAATCCTCTGAAATACACTATTGTAAAATGTCATCAAATTTGTTTCTCTTATTTCTGAACAGCGTACAAAAATGTGTTTTTTTATGTGAAATTTGAACTCTTCTCACGGACAAACGGTACATTTTGGCACATAAATAAATCAGTTACAATCAACTCATTTTGACCTCTTTTACATGTGGTAGCTCTGTGTCCCCAGCAATTTTGGGACACCCTTATACATATAAAAATATATAATAGCCTTGAATGAAAATATGTGTGGTAAGCTTTGAAGCTTTAAATTAAAATGTAATCAGTAATGTAGCTTTTTATTGATGTTTCACTCATCAATGTTGAACTTTCAAGCAGCATTTTATTTTCCGAAATGAAAAGCAAAAAAAATGCAATAAGTACACTTAGGGCATTTGAGTATGATTCATTTAGATAGGGGTGAATTAGCCTTTCATTATGGCCAAGGAAAAATAAAAAAAACAAGGTGAATTTGCTACCTCAATGAATACACAGTGTGAAAATATATACATGTTTCAAATATAAACATATTTCACAAAATTAACATTAAGAGAACTGAAAACCTAAGAGTACTCACTCACAAACTTGGTAGTGCTGTGAGAATACTGAGGAAAATGTACTTTTATTCAATTAAAGTAAACAAGTAAACCAATTTTCATGGAGTGAAAAACAATAACACAGGTGCATTAACATGCTGCTGTTACTGTTTTCAGTTTCCCAAGAGAACAAATTTTCCTGATCAGTGATACTCCATGAAAAAAGTTAGAAAAATAATTGTTTTCTGAATGTTTTCATAACAATGAGAACATCCAAAAAAAGATATTCTATACACTCAATTAAAATCATTACGTTGCCGCCTCCCAAATAGTTAGGAAATACCAACACAAGAATCAAGGAATTGAAAAATATGAAGAAATGAATGTTGAAAATATTTTATTAATAAGCGATAATAAGAAGCTATATCCAATCAATTGTGGTGATGTAGTGTGTGAAAAATCAACCATTTCATGTTTATGAGAAATATGAGATATACTTGGGAATGTCCATTCAGAACACCACCCATTACATAATTATAATCATCATATAGAATGGTATGTCAGTTTTTTTTGAATTGAGATTCAATTGAAACTGTTTTCACCAAAATAATTGATTTTCAAAAATGTATGTTAGTTTATGAAGCTAATATAACATTATAACTAGAAATAATATCCCACCATGTGGAGTACTGGATGTAAGAAAGTTGAAATTTAATTATTTTCAGTTTTTGTTACAGATGTAGGAGAGCCTGATATTTTTGTATTATGACATGTCACATGTTTTAAATATAAGGAAAACTGTACATTTCATTAAGTATAGAAATACCAATATAGAAATATCAAATACATTTGAAAGGCCAGTATATAAAGATTTTGAAATACATAAAATTAATGGACAATTTTTGTTATACAAAATACATCTATGGACTTGGTCATAACTTTACCTGAATTTTATTAGTACATATTGTTTCTAACAAGAAATCCAGAATTCGTGAAACAGAATAATGTAACATTCCGGAATAGATCAATTCACAATTTAGATTTGGAATATTTTTGAGAAACCTTACCTTTATCAATGGGTTTTCCAGAACCATTGAAGACACGTCCCAGCATGTCTTCTGAAACTGGAGTCCTCAGAATGTCTCCAGTAAATTCACATACTGTATTCTTGGCATCAATGCCTGATGTGCCCTCAAATACTTGTACAACTGCTTTGGATCCACTGACTTCCAAAACTTGACCAGAGCGTAGAGTTCCATCAGCCAATTTGAGCTGGACAATTTCATTGAATTTAGGAAACTTGACATCCTCGAGAATTACCAGAGGTCCGTTCACTCCAGACACTGTTTTATAGGCTGGAAAAGAGAGATGTTATGCAGATATTTGATTTGTTGCAGAAGGAGTGGCCATCATGAGACCTGTCACATGATGACAAAAACAGCTGATTTTGAAAAATAACCATTATAATTTCATGAAAAACCAATCTCCACGAGTATTATACGATTATGTGGCTTCAATAAACACTTTTGTCCACTTAAGACTGATCAATAAAGATATATTTTGGTCATATGACCCGTTTAGTGTCGTCCATTGAGATATGAGACCCACCCTAAAGACCATCAATTTTCGGCAAAATAATAGTGGTATATTGAAATCGAATTGAAAATTCTACTTACTGAGCCTCGGCTGAGAGACGAAGTCCCGGGAAACAGCCAAAACATGCTCCCTAGCAGCTTGTTTGGTCGTAAGATTATTGGAATACGACATCTTAACCAACGTTAGACACACGTCTGTCACTCACCGACGAAACTGTGCAACTAGAAAATTTACAGATTCACGTGTCGTCACGTGACTGTGAAGCTCCCAGTTCCGAATACAGAGGGCCGCAAGACGAATAGAGATCCTATATGTCAATGAAGTTCAATGATTAAAACCATAGATCTCAATGATCCGGCATCATGTAGTATTTGTTTGGTATTAGAGTGGTCTGCAAGAAAGTAGGTACCTACCAAGGTACCTACTACCAAAGTTTACAGAATTAAAAATATTTTATAATTATATTAAAAAGTATTTTAATTCTGTAAACTTTGCTACTACGTTCACGAGATCACCTGTGGTACAACACATATATGTATCATAGATCTTATATAACGCTAGATCTGGTATCCAGGTTGTTATTTGTTATGTAGGTTCGGGGCAAGGTTCGGGGGGGTTGACAGTACCACAGTACTGAGCCATTGATTGGTCGATTTTAGGGTCAAGTGGGTACTATGATCACGTGGTACAACACATACCCTTACACATACACATACTACAACACATACACATACAACACATACACATACCCATACACATACACATACCCATACCCATCATAGATCTTACCCATCATAGATCTTATTGCTTACGCTAGATCCGACATCCTGTAGTAATTTTTTGGTCAAGAGGGGTCTGCAAGACAGTAGGTACCGAGGATGGTAAATAAACTATAGAAGGATGGTTCATTGCCATAAGACACAATGTTGGCACATCGACGTCACTGACGGCCCTCAATCTTTGTTTACGTTTATGCAAGGTGGATATAGGATGGTGAAACAGCTCTTCAATTGTTTTCTGCGAAAAACTTGTAGACCGTTTAAGAAGGTAGTAATATTTTCACGACTTGTTTGAAGATGGCGGTGAGATCGATTATCGAAGAAGATTTCTGCTGCTTGCGTATTTCTGTGGTTCACATCTGACAGACGTGACTTGAAACGACATTAAAACATTATATTTTCGATAAATCTGGAATGAATATTGATATTTTGACTCTTCTCAATCATTTCTGATCTAGAACAGATGAAACTGATAAAAAGATTACAGATGCACAGTTTCTGTTTTACCGACACAAGGTGTGTCGCCATCTCTGATAACTTGAGGAAATATTACTACGGTATGAAATCAAGTAGGCAAAGGTCTACAGTTTATTCTAGTGCTTGTTAATAGGAAGCTGTTTCACCATCCTATATCCACCTTGCGTTTATGCAAGGTGGATATAGGATGGTGAAATAGCTCTTCAATTGTTTCTGCGAAAAACTTGTAGACCGTTTGAGAAGGAACTAATATTTCCACGACTTGAATGAGGATGGCTCAGTCATTTTTCATCTAGAATAGATGAAACTGATAAAAAGGTGACAGATGCACAGATTCTGTTTTACCGACACAAGGTATGTCGCCATCTCTGATAACTTCAGGAAATATTACTACGGTATGAAATCAAGTAGACAAAGGTCAACACTAGTCAAGTAGTCAACAGTTTATTCTAGTGCTTGTTAATAGGAAGCTATTTCACCATCCTATATCCACCTTGCGTTTATGTAATTATGTTTCGATATTCATATTGTGGCACAATTGTGGATTGTGGCTGTACGAATTGTTTTTTTTTTCAAATAGAGTTCTTCACTAATCGTAGGTATAGACAAATTACTCAGTAAGAAGATTTAGTAGTGTCGATAAATATTAATAAATTATTACATCACCTCCATTGAAAAGTGTGTAGTGTTTATGAAATCATTTCCATCTAATAACCAGTATGCCAGGTAGCAGATTTGCTATTTTTGAACAAAAACCAAGAGGATTCCAGTATTATTTACCACGCATTTCCAAAAGGCCCTGTTTTTGTTTGGGATACTTTTTGGAAAAGGTGGAACATGCATGTAGGTGTTGTGAATCCTGATACAAGTCATACATCAGAGCTGTGATTTGTCCAACCAAATTTAAGAAAGAGATCTACAAGATGGGTAGATGAAAATGTATTATGAAAAAGAAGTACCTATATTCTCATTATTTTATGATGTTCCATGTTATAATCAGATTCAGGAATTTTGTATACTTCGAGCTATAATGAGGATATAAAAACCTGCAAATAAAAGAAACAACCTGAATTGCATATAGTAGAGTCCAATGTATAAATGAAGAAAATAGTCAGCTAATGAGAAAATCGAAATTGATGTCAATATATTTATATACCTATTATGTATAATGAAGGTATACTATAAATTAAATTAAAGAATGTATTTTATTTTCACCATTCACTGATAATTGTTAAACTTGATAAAATAGGTAGGTATATCAATTTCAATTCAAAATATGAACTTTCAATAACCTGTGCATTGAACAATATATATGCACACATACATTACATGCATCATTCATCAGTACCTATGAATTCTTCATTGAAATTTTCCTATTTTTAATATGAATGTTTTCAAGGTAGGTATTAGGTACTTACCTATTTATGGAATATTCTATATTCCCTGTTTTGTAAACGTTAAATTATCTCATGTATTATTTTCTGGGTGGACATACAGGAATTTTTGTGAATCAAGGAGTTTCTGTTCACAAATATTACTAATATTTGAAGCCATATGATACCAATAACCATCAATAATCAATATGTATCGATTATAAAAAGGTACATCACAGTAAAATTATTTTTAATGTCCATTTAGTGATATTCAGCATTAATAATTTTGAATTCAGGGCCGTTGACTACGTCATCGCGCGCCTTCGGAAGCCACGCCTCTTGGCCGAAAAAATCGCTTGAATGAACCATCCTTCTCTAGTTTACCATCCTTGAGTAGGTACTACATGATCACGTGGTACAACAAATGTATGGACAAAAATGAAAACGACCACAATCCCTCCGGACCACTGAAATATAACCAATAACTGGAATGCCAAAGGAACTTCTCAAGCATAGACCCTATTGAATCTCGCGCAGACTGAAAATAAATCAGGCCGGGAGCATGCGCACTATTACTGTAACCAGGTCCGGTCTAGCCTTTGGTACACAGACCACCTGGACTGTGCTTTGGGACCAATTATCAACATTAACATCTCTGAAGAAACATTGCATAAAGGATTATCTGAATTACTGTTCCAGTGTGAAACCAAAATTTTTGGGGCGAATTATGGAAATCATTATACAACCGAATTGAATCGAAACTGGTGGTAGGATTTTTTCATATTTTCAATAAATCAAATGTTTGTATTTTTTTTGGTTTCTTGTCTTCATGTAATAAACTTCTTCAGCGACGAATAAATTCTATTCTATAATCCTGTCCTACAGTAAATAAGCTCGTGAACAACCAATTTTTGTGACACAATATGGTAAGTAAACAGGCGAAAAAAAAAATTCCATATAGAATAAAGCACATTATATTATTATGTATATATTTATTCAAAACTACACAGCACTAATCACGTCGCACCCCGAAATTTTGACCCTGTTGAAATCTGAATAAGTTTTCTCTGCTTTGAACAATTTGAATTCTGTTTACACTGGATTGTTATTCGCTGGATAGTTGACAGAGGCCTATGAGGACCTAGATTCGGCCTGGGAACTGAATCACGTTTCAGTCGTTTTTCATCAGCACAAGTTATAATATGATGTCAACAATGATGAAATGTTCTTCACAAATCACATTTCCATGGCTCAAAGTCTCGATATTTGGATATCTAACAATATCTAGCTTTTATTCATGAGCAATGTCTATTCTTAGTTAAACTGAAAATGGATGATTTTAAGATAAAATAATACAGCTCAAGTATAATGGTGGATTTATGCAGCAATTTTAAGTCATAAGTTTTTAATAATAAGATTTAAGACATAAAGGAAAAAAGACCATTCATGCAGGAATTATTAAGGACTGTCATGTCTTAAGGGTAACTTCTCCCATTGGTCAATTTCTGTGGTTGTGTCAGTGGTCACTTTACAATTTCAGTCATCAATATCCATTTTTTCTTTTTATAATCTGATGATTCTGATATAAGTTTGAATAAACAACACAATCACCGACAATAACCTATAAAAAACCGTCACGGAATTGAAAACTTCGAACGCATGAGCAAATTTGATCAGTTTTAAGTTTTAAGCCATAAGAGATAAAAGTTGGTCAACATTCTTATGACTTAAAAAACTTATGATTTGCAACTTAAAACTTATGTCAAGTGTATGAACGGTAACATTGAAAACCAATGATTGAACTTCTTATTACGACTTATGACTAATGGTGGATTTATGCAGCATTTTTAAGTCATAAGTTTTAAGTCGTAAGTTTTTAGTAATAAGATTCAAGAAATAAAGGAAAAAGGATCATTTATGCAGGAATTATTAAGGACTGTCATGTCTTAAGGGTACCTTCTCCCATTGGTCAATTTCTGTGGTTGTGTCAGTGGTCACCTTATAATTTCAATCATCAATATCCATTTTTTTCTTTTTATAATCTAATGATTCTGATGTAAGTTTGAATAAACAGCACAATCAAAGACAATAACCTATAAAAAACCGTCACAGAATTGGAAACTTCGAACGCATGCGCAAACATGACCAGTTTTGAGTTTTAAGCTATAAGAGATGAAAGTTGGCCAACATTCTTACGACTCAAAACTTATGACTTGCAACTTAAAACTTATGTCAAGTGTATGAATGGAAACATTGAAAAGCAATGATTGAACTTCTTACGACTTATGACTAAAAACTTACGGCTTAAAACTTATGACTTAAAATCGCTGAATAAATCCACCATAAAAACTTACAACTTAAATCTTATGACTTAAAATCGCTGCATAAATCTGTAACACCCTGTAGGTGTTATGAATACTATTTAATATAGGACTATATGATGTGTTGGAATTATTGTTTTTTACATGAAAAAAGTAACAAAGGGAACATCGAAAAGTTTAAATTTATAATGATATTGGCAAAATCATTTCCGTTGAGAAATATTAATTTTCGTACCATCATTCGATAAGAATATAGGCATTGTTGATTCGAACACTTGCAGGTTTTCTTCGAAATCAATAATCGTTGACGAAGTCAGCGTCTTCGAGAGATAAGACATCCTGAGAGCGAGATTCGAGCCAAAATTATTACATTGTATCAAAAGTAACGAGCGCAAACAAAATTCAGAGGATTGAAGCGATAAATCGGCATACTAGCGACATCTCAAGTTACTATTTGAATTCACAAAATTACCATTTACAAGCGCAGGTGGTACGAGATCTGCAGAGATTCGAAGCGTTTCAGTACTTCGTCGGTAGAGGGCCATACTGGTACCATATCGAGAATTTAAGTTTCATTATTTTGGGGCGTTGTGATTGGTTGAATTGAATTTTCGCTGAGCCAAAAAGTTCAAAATCAACATTTTAGGGGATGCGGAGAAAACTATCGGAAAAAGAAGGAGTCGATCCTGGGATTTCGGAAAGTCTGGATTGAAGTGTCGCGCGCGAGATGATTAAAAAGGGGTTTTATGATTTTTGGAGATTTTTCGTTTCGAGTGTAGAGTTTCGGTGAATCCAGTAATAGTAAGGGTGAGTGATTTCAGAAATAGTGGAATTTTGGCGGTAAATTTAATACCGGAGGGCACGTCGATATAGGGCTCTGCTTAAACTTGCCTTCAGTCCGCTGAGAACCGGGTTCCCTTTGTTATACGTGATTTCTTGGTCGTTAGGTATTAATTTTGATTCGTTAGTTTATATAGTGAAAACAGGGAGGAATAACTAAGTGGGCCTCTTAGAAATTACGCCTGTTAGAGGGTTGTTTTAGGCACTTACTTGAATTTACTATAGAATTCCGACTTTTGTTATCAATTCAAAATCCTATACTTATTCAAAATTTTATCCAAATTCATTGGTCATGTTATGTTAAATGCTGCTAATTTCTATCAGTTTATTCTTCTTGTTTAATTAGTTATTAATAAAAGTTTAAAAAGGTTTTCTCGTGGTATTAGTTGGTAGTTTTTGTGGATACTCCCTAGCCCTTTTCACACAAGAAAAATATTGTGAAGACTACGCATTTGAGAAGCCGTAGCCGGACCTAAACCTCCTAGAGAAAAAACCTGGTGGACGAATAGGACCACTGAACCTTCAATTTACTTGAGGTAGTTTCTGTTGTTGATAATCCAGTTTTGCCACTGTACAAGATCTGTTTGGTTAGAGCGGATTCAAAAGTAAATTCTGACCTGGTGGCAGCGGCTATTCTACCATATAAAAATATCTGTGGGTCCGGCGACTCTAGGGGTTGACTTCCCTGTACCAAACAAAAGAGTACGTCTCCCGGATTCCCAGTATATTACAGTGGTGTCAGAGCGGTGGGATAATCTATTTTTTTACGGGGTTTGCAACGAAGGATGTAGAAAAACTGTAGCAAACAGATAATTTTTGTGATTTTGTTTAGGTTTTTGTCTTGATAGTATAAGATAGGATATAATGATGGTAATAGGGCTTGATATTAATGTCGACATGTTTATGCGAGAGGGTTGAAACGGAGGGTTGAAGAAAAAAAATCGAATTATTTTTTCTTCTAATTGTTGTCTGGCATTTTTCGTCTTTGTTCGGTTTTAGGATATTTTGATCAATTTTTTTTAAGGGTTGAGTCGAATATTTTTGCTGAAGATCAATTATTTTCCTTAATTAAACTAGACAAATTCCTTCCGAAGAAAAAGTTGAGAGAATCAGGAAGTTGATTTTTTTTCATGCTAACAAGAATGCTACAATTTTGGAGTTTCATTAGGATGATAGTATTAATTTGAAAAACTGATCACCATTTTTTTTCTCACTCAACTTGTCGAGATTTCATGTATTTGATTAATTGCTATTTGATTCCGATATTTCATTTCTACTTTTGAGAATTAACAAATTATTTTGGACTATTTGCCGACTCTAACAAAATAAAAATAGGGATTTTTGGCTCTTTCAAATATTTTTTTTAAACCAGAGAAAAAAAATTGACAGGGTGATCTCGTGGTCTAGTTGAATTCAGACCAAATTTGAGGTGTGACGTTAGGTTATACAGGGTGTATCAGGTTTTTGTTTTTGTAATCTCGTGATCAAGTTAATCTCAGATCACAGTTTAGGTCGGACGTTGAGTTATACAGGGTGTACCAGGTTAGGAAGTGGCTTTTGAAACTATCTGCTTGACGTTAGGGAATTTCAGGTTAGGAAAAGGGAACCCAAAGAAAACAAAAGGTTTGTGCTTTATAGCTATTTTTTTTAAATACAATGCCCGAAGATCATCCAGGAGAACGAGTAGCAGCTCAAGGTGCTGGGAATTATACAGCTCCTATATTTAACCCTACAGGTGGGGCAGCAAGGATAGGGCATATACCCAATCCAATGAAAATGGCGGCGGTTTATTCATTAGGGATGATTGCGTCAACTTTGGATGATTTTTCAGGGAAAGATGTCGCGAGGTATATTGAACGATTAGAGCAGCGATCTAGACTAGATGGGTGGACACAAGATGAAACATTGAAACTTTCGAAATTTAAATTACAGGGTGATGCCTATGATTATTTCAAGTCAGATCAATCATAAGATGGGTTAACTTATGATGAATTCAAGGATAAATTGATTAAAAAATTTGCGCAAATTAGATTACCGGGCGAGAACCAATTAAATCTGAGTAGGTGTCATCAACGTCATGATGAGGATGTAGCTTCGTTTTGTACACGACTTCGTCTCCTCGGAGCAAGGGTACTTCAAGAAGATCTTCAGGGAGCCACACCAGAAGAAGCGGCAGGCTTGAGAAAAAAAAATGAATATCTTTTGCTGAATCAATTCAAGATGGGATTGCGAAAGGACCTGTTGAAAAAAACAGGAATTTTATTATTAAGAGAGGATAATCTAGATTTGGACAATAAATAGGGGTGGATCTGAGAATCCTGGTAGATATCAAGGACGTCGTTGGGATCAAGAGAGAGAATCAATAGATCAAGCTCGATCTCAAGTGAGGAGAACTGCTGACTCATGGCGACCATTAACAGAGCGTACCAGAGGTGGTGGACAATCTACATCAGTGGAAATATATCAACGTGATGTAGAGAACTCACGAAGAGAAGGAGGGAATAGAGAAATGAATCAAATGAATCCTCCTCGGCAGTCTTTAAACTAGTTCGGCCTCCTATTAATCTCCGAATAGGTGGCAACCTAAGGAAAAAGTCAAGGGGTAATATCAAAAGAGGACAATATATGGGATCATCATCTGGACCAGAAAATCGGAGTAATATGCTTCTCAGGACAATCCCAGAGGTGTTTTCTGAGTCAGACAATATACCATATATTGTCATAATGAAAGTTAACGGTATACAGTGTAAATGTGTAGTAGACACTGGTGCTGTCATTAGTTTAGCTAAAAGGAGTATATTTTTGGATAAACGGGTGCATTTGGAGGCGAATGATGGAATATGTCTAACCGGAATAACAGGACATCTATTGAAAACCTGTGGTATAGCAGAGGTCTTCATAGGATCTGAAGATGAGCGAGCAGGAAAAGAAACCCAAGTGGTCGTTTGTGAAGATTCAGTCCTGGGAAGAGTGGAAGTATTATTAGGAAGAAACTTTCTGGCAGAAAATAAGGCATCAATATCATTCGAGGATCCACCGACCTTGAAGATATGGGGAAAATCAATACGAATGAATTCTCATGAGGAAATTTTGGAGCATTCATCTGTTTGGCACATTACCCAATCAGAGAACAGAAGGAAATATTCTTCACGTATTTTCAATAATGGGACTTCATATTTTCCGCAATGTGAATTGGATGATGCTTGGAAAAGCTGGCTCCAAACAGTGAGAAACTTTCTAGACAGGTATAAAGTTACACACCAGAATTTAACGAATTGTCAAAGGAGAAGCGAAGCAACAAACAAACAGAATTCAGAGATAATTAACGTAGACAAGATATGTGATCAAACTTCAGGAGGTCAACCAAAAGAAGTAGAGTTTCACCACAAGATATCAGAACAGATCAAGGTGCCCAGTGAAGCTCCACGAGTCGCGCAGGTTGTTGACATGACAGATGCAGAGACGAGCTCCTCACTAGAACATAGAGATGAGACATGTCTCACGAACATAATAGAATATGCGTCTGATGTAAAGAAGCAGGTATATCCGAAATACTGCCAAAATTTGCAAGAACAACTGGGAGGTTATCTAATGGTCTCTTCTGAAATGAAAGATATGGAATCCCCAGCTTTCCAGGAAATAACAGTAGAGAAGAATATAACAGAATCTGATCTGATAACGATGGAAGATCTGATAATTCCTCCAAGGACTGAAGCTGTTATTCGAGGATGCTTGAAGGAAGCCATACAAGGAGAAATATTAGTATGCGATCCCTTCGAAATAGGAAACCCTCAAGCACAGATAGCTCGAGCAGTTGTGAGGAATGGAAAGGAGATCCCAGTACAAATCATGAATTTATCGTGGAAAGAAGTCAGATTGAGGAAGGGACAGAGACTCAGTAGAGCTATATTAGGCGAAGTAGTATCTCCAATGGAAATCATCGATCGAAAAATTTGGAAATTTGACTTTTCAAATGATAAATGGATTAGACAAGGATTCGAACTGCAGCATTTAGAGGAAGAGATGCAAGGAGAACTTCATAAGTCATTGAGAAAATATGGACACCTATTTAGAGACGATGATGAAGAAATAACAAGTACGACAAAGGTGAAACACAGCTTGACATTAGTGCCAGGTGCTCAACCTATCTGTAAGGCACCATACAGGATACCTTACCGTCAGAGAGAAGTGCTGGAAAGAGAGATAGAACGCTTATTGGATGCAAAAGTCATAAGACCTTCATGTAGTCCGTGGTCAGCACCCGTGGTTCTGGTTACAAAAAAATTACCAAATGGGGAAAAGAAAGTCAGAATGTGTATCGATTACAAAGGACTAAATAATGTGGCTAAGAAAGCAGGAAATAATATGCTATTTTCGGTCATTGACGTGACCGAAGCTTATCATCAAATCGATATGGAAGAACAGGCGATACCACTGACTGGATTTAGTACTTTCCAAAGTCATTACGAATACACTAAGATGCCTTTTGGACTCGTAAACGCACCATCGACTTTTCAACGATTCATGAATATGACGCTGACAGGATTGACACCGGAGATATGTATGGTATATCTTATAATATCTTATGGTATATCTTATAATTTATTTAATTATAATTTTCAACTCAGAAGGTGAAAAAGATCACATTGAGAAATTAGAGAAAGTATTCGAAAGACTGAGTGAAGCGAATGTCAAGTTGAAGCCAAAGAAATGCAATTTAATGTTGAAAAAAGTAGAATATTTGGGGCACATAATTTCACAGGAAGGTATTCTACCAGATCCTGAGACGATACAGACAATAAGCAGTTTTCCTTTGCCAAAAAATATAAAAGGTGTTAGGTCCTTTTTGGGAATAGTAAACTGGTATCGAAGATTCATTCCTAACATTACGGAAATATCAGCTACTTTAGTTAACTTGACGAAGAAGAATGTAAAATTTGAAATAACAGAGGAGGTACTAGAAGCCATTCAAAAATTGAAAAATGCACTGAAATCGGACTCAGTACTGATTTTTCCGGATTTTGAACAACCATTTATTTTAGCAACAGACGCTTCGGGAGTTAACTGCGAGACGGATACGAACGACCCATAGCCTATGCAAGCCGGAAACTCAAAAAAGCTGAGATGAATTACACGACGACGGAGAAAGAGTTGCTTGGGGTTATGTATGGAATAGGTACAAGCGTTTCGTTGTTATGTGTACGGAAAGAAATTCACTGTCATTACCGATCATCGACCTCTCAAATGGTTACTGACATTGAAAGATCCGAGTTCTAGATTGACCAGATGGGCTTTGACTTTCGCCGAGTATGATTTTGAAATAATACACCGACAAGGAAAACTACACGGGAATGCTGATGCCCTAAGAAGGATGTATAACGAGGAGGAGAATTTTATTGATTTGAGTTACGTGGAATTTGAGGAGTACAAGAAACAACATAAAGTACCAAGAATACAGAATTTGAAATACAGGAAAGGAGACTTGTTTACTTCACCTGAAAATTGGGCACTAGCTCACTGCGTATCCAAGGATTTAGCGATGGGAGCCGGGATAGCCAAGACTTTCAAGGAAAGATATGGGTCGGTGGACTTCCTGCTAAGCCAAGAAAAAGGTATAGGAGAAGTAGCGACGTTATTACTTCCTGAGCGAAATATTTATTATTTAGTAACGAAGAGCGCATATTATGAGAAACCGACCTATCATACTTTATGGTACTGCTTGAAGGAACTCAGAACTACTTGCGAAAAGAACCATGACAAATTTTTAGCTATACCAAAGCTAGGATGTGGATTGGATGGACTAGTATGGGAACGTGTGGTAGAAATGATCAAATTCATAATTTACGGATCAGATATTGAGATAAGGGTGTACGACGGAGACTGCACAACGAAGAAATCCATTATGTTAATAGAAGAAAACATGGAGATCTGAGAACCAATCTGGGACCGTGAAGTTTTGGAAAAGGCACAAAGACGTGATGAGTTCTGCCAAACTGTGATGACACAACTGGTAAATGATGCCCAAGACAACTTGGGTAATGATGGAATACTCTATAAAATTGATACTGAGGGTATTGAGAAATTAGTTGTACCCAGAGGAATGGTTAAGAAAGTTCTAGAGGATTTTCATAATTCGCCGATGGCAGGACATCAGGGACAGCAGAAAACATTATGGAGTAGCAGAAAGAGATTTTTCTGGCCAAATATGAGAACGGAAATTTTCAAATACGTAGCAGCCTGCGAATCATGCAATGAAAGAAAAATATCACCGCATCAGAAAAAGGTGCCTTTGCAGAAATTCACGACAGCACACGAACCCTGGGAATTGACTTCCATGGATATAGTTGGCCCCTTGGTAACTTCTTGGAATGGAAACCGATACCTGTTAACTTTCCAAGATTACTTCACGAAATATGCGGAAGCAATTCCTCTTCCAGACCAGAAGGCATAGACCATTGCCCGAGCTTTTGTCGAACATATTGTGTGCGTTCACGGAGCGCCCAGAAAGCTCCTAACAGATAGAGGTGCCAATTTTATGCCTGGACTATTCAAAACTGTATGTCAGATACTTGGAATTCAGAAGATACAGACCTCTAGCTATGCACCGACATCGAATGGACAAATAGAAAGAATGCATCGGGTCCTATAGGATATGTTGTCGCATTACATAGCTGATGATCAGAGAGATTGGGATACATGGATTCCATTGGTGCTGATGGCATATCGCGGAAATGTTCATGTTTCGACAGGATATACTCTTTTCTTCTTATTACATGGACGGGAACAAGTTTAACCTGTAGAAGACTTCATTCGACCTCAACGAGTCAGATATGATTGCGCAGAAAACTATGCAGTGGAGTTGTCAGATTGAAAGAAGTGTATCGCCGTGTACTCGACATATCGGAGAAAGCAAAAGGGTTACGATCAAAGCAGTACAATAAAAAGACAAAGGAGAGAACATACAACATTGGTGATCGAGTCTACCTTTTGAGTATGCACGTGAAATCTGGCATTTCGAAGAAACTTGTGAAGCCTTGGGTTGGGCCGTATGAAATAACAGAAATTATAGGACCAGTGACCTATAGGGTGAAACGAATTGGAGGTAGAGACGAACAGGTAGTGCATGTGAACCGGTTGAAATCACACACGAGATCTGAGTCGGAACCATTAGAGAATTTGAATAGCAGCAGCAGTGAAGGAGAGGAAATAGAAGAAATCGAAGAGATTAAGCCGAAAGAAAATGCTACCCAACAGCGGAATAAGAATATCCTCATCACTCCCCAGTGGATAGAACTTCAACAGGACTCAGAAGAAGCGGAGTCTGAGATAGGAAGTGATGCCGAGGAAGAGATAATAGAGGAGATCCAACCTTTGAGGAGATCAAGTCGTGTTCGAAGACCTCCAAATCGATTAAATTTGTGAGGGATAGTAGTGATTATGTAGTGTATGTATAAGAGAGGTAGGATGTATATAGAGGAATGATGAGAATGCATGGTGTGATACGTGATTGAGTGTCGTTGAGAAGGAGTGGGTGAGAAGAGTGTCGTAACTTGAAGAGCACGGGGCTAACCCTCTTCAAGAATACTAAATTTAGATTCTATTTGAATGAAATAATAAAAACTGGATCAGGCCTAGACAGATTCTTCCCTATTAATTCACAATGAGGTATTATATGAATATAATATAAACTGGGTTTTTGTAACTATATTGGTGTACATAATTTTGTATTTTTCAATTGTATTTTTATGAAACTATTGTTTTTAATCAAGATGTTAAGTTTGTGGTATTGTGTAGGAAGGACCAGCGCAGTACTAACATCAGTTCCAGGTAGACAACATGATGAGCCTATCAACATTTGGGATTCCTGTGTTCGCTACCTTGTTGGTCATGCACTACTTCATAAATGTAAACGGGACTATCGCGTATGACTGTAACGATGAGAAAGTGAACATTTCGACAGTTTCTCTCAGAGACGTACAAAAGTGTCCGGAACCGGAAGCCGCGTATTCGAGTACTACAGTGTCGATAAAAGTAGTACAGCGAAACGAGATTCGCTATCAACATGTATGGACCTGTAGAAGTAGATCGTATTATGTATCACTGTGGGATGCATAGCCACTCGTCGATGGTGGAAGGAGGACTTTCAAGTTATGTGCATAAGTTGGGAGCAGAAGACTGTACTACTTCACCGCTACCAGGTACTGAAAATCTATCACCAAGACATCGGGCAGATAACCATGAACGGATCAACGACAGCATCAGTAACCATGCTAGGATCAGCAGAGACTACTGGATCATGCAACGGAGTAGTATACCATGAAAATGGACGAACTTGGAAAAACGTAGTCATCAAAGCCAATGTGAAAATACTAGCAAAGGATTATTTGGCGAAGGTGAATCTCGACGAAAATGAAATCAGTTTGCAGGGAGGCGTAACTTGTCCTTTCCTGAGAAGCTATTGTTTCGATACTATGCTAGGAGAAACAGTATGGGACAACGATTTCTCGACAGCTTGTGATAGCCATATGAGCCTTTTGTATGAAGGAAACGCAGAAAGGGTATCCAGTATACTGACAAAAGAGACATACTTAGTGGTCGAAAGTGGAACAAAAATATTCGCTCTGACATTCACCAAACGGATGATGCTATGTAATACTGAAATGTGGCAGACTGAGCATCCTAGGATTATGGTGGTAGAAATGAGATCTGGAAGGAATATTCTACTGCAGCTAGTGAATAGGACTATGCTATCGAAAACTATCGCAAAAAGAAGGAGTCGATCCTGGGACTTCGGAAAGTCTGGATTGAAGTGTCGCGCGCGAGATAATTAAAAAGGGGTTTTATGATTTTTGGAGATTATTCGTTTCGAGTGTAGAGTTTCGGTGAATCCAGTAATAGTAAGGGTGAGTGATTTCAGAAATAATAGAATTTTGGCGGTAAATTTAATACCGGAGGGCACGTCGATATAGGGCTCTGCTTAACTTGCCTTCAGTCCGCTGAGAACCGGGTTCCTTTTGTTATACGTGATTTATTGGTCGTTAGGTATTAATTTTGATTCGTTAGTTTATATAGTGAAAACAGGGAGGAATAACTAAGTGGGCCTCTTAGAAATTCTGCCTGTTAGAGGGTTGTTTTAGGCACTTACTTGAATTTACTAGAATTCCGAATTTCGTTAACAATTCAAAATCCTATACTTATTCAAAATTTTATCCAAATTCATTTCATTCAAAACTAAATTCTGACCTGGTGGCAACGGCTATTCTACCATATAAAAATATCTGTGGGTCCGGCAACTCTGGGGGTTGACTCCCCTGTACCAACCAAAAGAGTACGTCTCCCGGATTCCCAGTATATTACAAATCCATCATAAGTATCAATCTCGAATCACCAAAAAAAGATTAAACTATAATTAGTACTGCAGTTTTTGCATTGCAGCAATGCACCTTCAACCTTTTTTGTTTATGAAAATGTTATAAAACTATCAAACAGGGCAAATTGACGATATGGAACAACTTCTCTTTGATTTGGATTTGGCAAATGACCATTTACCACTTGACCAGTGAGAATTACCACAAAACAAAAAGTGCCAAGCCGCGTCTGATTTAGTTCATCTTATCACAGACGTACGTCATCAAATGTATACAGTTGTAGTGATCAAAGACATGATTTTCATACCTTTACTTTAACTGCGTCGGCGCATAATCTGAAATCTCAGTTCGCATAGTTGGGCTAAAGGCTAAAAGTTCGCCGCGCATTTACCTATATTAGCGTTCCAGTTATTGGTTATATTTCCCGGACCTAACAAAACAAATAACCTGGAATCTGGATATCCTATCTAGCGTAAGCAATATAAGATCTATGCATATATAAAAAAACTACCAATAATGATAATAATGACATCCTATCTGAAGCCGAAACAAAAGATATATGGCCAAATGAACCAATCAGATCAGTAGCTCTAGTCAAAATTTGACTCTTGACTCATCTGATTGGCCTGTCAAGTTCGGTGTTTTCAGCTTTTGTGTATGTGACAGTTAAACGTCAAATAAAATTAATCACGTTGTGCACAAATTTCAAAATAAACAGATATGGATAAATTTAATCGAATTCATCGATTTCAACCATTCAGTCAGTTTGTGAAATAGTCTAATAAAATTTCACTCGTGATTGGATTAATCTCATCAGTCTGTTTTTTACTTCATGACTCAACTGAGTTGCTTGAAGAAAACACCACGAGTCCGCAGTTTCGTATGGAATAAATCAACAGACTTATCGCGAAAATCCAACCACTTGTGGTACTACTGCTGATAATTCAATCCCCTTGCATAAATATGATCCCATCAACTGACGTCAACGCGTTGCCTGCATCGAGTTTATGATGAGTTTATGCATGAGATGAACAAGGATAAGTATATGTCTCTGCCTGTAACACAACCCAGCATAGTTCTATGACAACGCTCGACGTCACAGATTCAGCATATTGAGCCCACCATATTGAGGGCCGGTTTATCAATGCAGGGTTAAGTTAATATAACCCAAGGTTAACAGCTAACTTCAGGATAAAATGTTTATTCACTTCGAGGTGGGGTTAAGTGCTTTCACAATCAAACGGGAAATTAGCTCTAGGATAAAGTTAACCCCGGGTCAGCTAACCCCTCGGGATAACCCTCCATTGATAAACCAGCCCTGAGCCAGATCCTCCACAGTAGACATCCTTTATCCTATATCACAAAACGGTGGATTTATGCAGAGGTTTTAAGTCGTAAGTTTTAAGTCGTAAGGAAGAATGGACCATTTATGCAAGCGGTTTTAAGAACTGTCAATAGTGTCAATCCTGTTATTTTGCGTGTTTATTTTTCTGATTCTCTCCGCTTCAATTCAAATTTCCGAAGTATACCCTATTTTTATTTATTTTTATTCGCTTTACATGTATTCAACTCCTGCTGTTTGTTACGATACACTTTTGCAATATCAGACGCATGCGCAAATCGATCGAGTTTTAAGTCGTAAGTCGTAAGAGATAAATGTTGGCCAACTTTTCTTAGGACTTAAAACTTATGACAGCTGTATAAATGATTACATTAGATACCAATGGATGAACTTCTTATGACTTATTACTTAAAACTTGAGACTCAAAACTTACGACTTAAAACCTCTGCATAAATCCACCGAGATTAGTAAACCGTCACACTGATTTACGATATTCTTTTATATTAGTCCAGTGTTGTTATTATCATTCAGATTTCAGTACGTCAGGACCACACAGTTGAATCGTATCAAAATAAATGTTTGATGATGTTATTTTCGTATAATTGAATTTACATTGAATATGTATATATATATAAGATATACATTTTAAATGGCTTGGTTCGGAATGCGTAATGGGCTGTAGGCTTGTCTCCCTCTTCTCAATATCACGCACAACATATAACTTTGAATTCAAAAGCTCAAGAAATTCAGGAGACCAAAGAGAGCTACCTTAATAGACCTTATACACAGAGAAAAACGTTTCAGGTACACAAGTACACTTGAAAATAATTCAATAACCATTAATACATCAATGAACTTTTGTACCATTACAACAAGTACAAAAATGTTTCTGATATCGAGTTCCAGTGGTAGCTGAACAATCATTCTGTTACAGAAAATATTTCTTCTGACTGACATATTTTTATCAATGTGTCTAATACTTAGTATTCAACATTCCACCTAACATTAGTATATGTGCCCCTCAATGCTTGATTTCTATTAGTGAAAGAAATTGTTTCGCCGTTATTAACAGTTTAATAATAACAGGTAACAGTTCAGTAGATTTCAACTTTTTTGTCATCGTTCGGCTATGTTCGGTAACCAACACGACGCGCTTCGCTGACCGAGCATCATCATTCACACAATGTCTGTTGCCAGTGCTGCATCGCATCGCTGTTGCTTATGCGTACCGTTCTTCACCACGTTTTTTTTTCAATATTTGTGTGAGTTGTTGTGATTGTGTGCCCTCTATTTAAGATAATGTAGTTCTTCAATACTTTGGAACAGTAGGGTTTGGTGATGTTCTCACAAAACCTAATCGGTAAGTAGAAAATGTACAATTTTTATGTTGATAAGCAAATTTCACTAATGCTCAATAATCGGTCACGCGCGAATTTTGTCACTATTTGAGAATATCACAAGAATTAAAATATTCATGGATATAGTGAAACAGAAAGTGTTCATCACCTGAATTCTCCCAAATATAACTATAGCGATTCAAAACGCACCAGCTTCTTATTAAAAAAAAATTAGTTTAATCTGAAAATTTATTATTTTGGAAACTAAAAATAAAATCTTCGGCTATGTCATTCACAAATAATTTCGCACAGATTCTCAAACTGCATGTGCACTGTTAATCATAATATAAATGGTATATAAAATAATACTCCATTTCAGGCTCCCAGCATGACCTACAACCTCCGGCACTTGGCAGTTGATTTTTAATCCAAGTAGACCGTGGATCTACACCTGCAGAAACTTTATAAACATCTGAAGTACATCTCCATGGGTCACAAGGAAAACAACTGAAGGATTTTGAAGGACCTGTCCAACTTGGAACCCTAGCAAAAATGATGAACGGAATTCTTGTCAGCATCCTCGAAAAAACTGGACCAGAAACAATTATTCTAATTCCTGTTTTTCAATGTTTTTGTAGGTGCACCCGATTGGCTCTAATTGTATTATTTAGTGGTGGTGATTAAATTATTTTCCTGCAACAGTTCTATTTTCTACCTGTAGCTCCAATAATGTATTGAAGATTTATTGAAATGTTGAATAACCATTATCGAATTGTGACCTACGATAAGTGAAGAACACTCCAAGATAATATAGCAATATTTTAAAGTGAGATATCTAGTATTCAATGGTTATTAAACTGTTCAGTAGATGTTATTAAACACTTCAACAATGGTGAGTTGAGTGGAAATATATTCATTCATTAACGTCCAATGAACTACTCAACAGAGTTTCTGCTGCAGGTATACCAATTCAGGAAAAAGTTTTTCTCTACTACTAATAAACTGTATATCTGTCCCATATAGTATTCAAGTTTTTAATTACGACGATTGATTATTTAATAATCGTTAGTCAACTTTTCTCTCTGTGTATATATCTTCTCCTCCAATAGCAATCTTATACGAACTCGAGGAATTGGATAAAACCAGTACTAACATATGGCACCTCTGCCGAAACGAAAATGGACATCCATAATAACAGACATATCGAAACACAGCGAAACAAATTATAGGTATTTACATGAGTACAAATAAATGATAAATACCTATGGAATGCATGATTTTTGAATGTCGATTAAGAAAAACGTACACATAAAATACATAATAGTAAAACACGACGATGCTCTGTTCCTCTACACCATAGAATAGTAAGTAGGTATACACTTCTTCCACACACTCATTCTATATTGTTTTCCACACTCATTCTATACTACTGGACAGGCAGAAATACATCAGGAATATCTGCTGAAGGTTTTCCGACATCCTTGCAAAATGCATCAATTTGCGAGGAAGACTGCCTCGCCAACCAGTCCTGCCAAGTCTATAAGTATGCATAATAAGCATCAGACTGGAAAATGGAAATAATACCTTTAAGACCTTCGTTCATCGTTAGAAAAGCTCTGTGCGGCATATAGTTTTTATATTATGTGATGTGACGAAAAACGGCTGTTTGAGACGATGTTTATTGTGGAGGGCGGGAACAGGAAATGCATCTACTCATACCTACCCCCACTATACTATATGTATTGAAATCTTTAATGTTCGATTTACATTTCCATCTCGGTTAACATGAATTGAACAAACATAATCAGTCCGCTTCCAACAACATTCCCGGATCATCTTCAATGTAACCGGCGAAGTTCACGTCTATATCCGCCATCTTGTCTTCGATGGAACGGAGTCGCCTCAACTCCTCGCGTATCTTGCCTACTTGATCGTTCTTCCACATCCGCAGCACGTTGATGGCCTTTTCCTTCGAAACCGAATCTACAAAATGAAAATTCGTTAGCACGACACAAAATGTGTATTTTAATAAAAATCATCCGACCAAATCGATTATTGCCGAAAAGAATAATGTGAAAGAGCGAATGGGGACCATTGTGTATTCACCTTCAAATCAAGTAGTTTCGTAGTTTCATGAGCTTGTATGGTTAATGTTATTAGATGGCGAAGCAGTAGCTTTTTTGTTTTTAGTCATGGGTTGTATTATTTACATCAGAGTGCACGTCTATAGAGTCCGTTCCCCTTCTACTAATTTTTGAACCACCCAGGTATGTGTGGAGGGCTTGAATAGGAGATAAGAACCTGTTTTTTTATTGAAGAATGTCAGCTAAAAGTTCCCGAATGGCAGCTGAGCGCCATCTTCATATACTTTTCTGAATAGAACATTCCATTTTCGAAGTCTGTTTATAATTCTTTTTTTCTCGAAAACACTTCATTTCTAATTTTGAATAATTATCAAATATTAACGTTTGAGAAGTGTTTTTGACCGCTAACTCATTGCAAAGCAGCTCTCGAGGTCTCACTGAGAATTGTTTTGAGCATAAGGGAGACGGGGACCTCAGCTTTTTAAGTGTCATTCGAAGCACTATTCGGCTGACTATCGTTAAGAGTCCGAAGGATTGAAATCTAGGTACCAAGAACGTTCGGTTGGTCACCTATCTCCTCCCGCTAAACGATGCTACAGTAAGTAATAAATGAAATTTCCAATAGCCGAGCACTCGACCACCAACCCATCAGTTTGAAAGGCGAAATTCCGCTCAGCCGCCATATTGAAACTTCCAAACGTAATTATTCTTCGGGAAATTAGATCTTCATCTCCTATATACAAGCTCTACAAATTCCGTTGGAATATAGCAGGTGGTTAAAAAATTTATGAATTCATGAATAGTTCAAAAATCTATCAGCAAGTGTCCACACATAATAAGTGAATGTAACGTTTGAAATGCCTTATTGGTAATTTTTCCTAAAACGAAATTATTTGACAAACCATCAACGAGTCTGTGAGTTAGACAGTATAGTTATTGAAATTGATGAATGTTTGATAAACGAATAGATATACATTGATTTCTGGCAATTTCTAAAGCATAGAAGAATTCAAAAAATCCAAACAACTGAAGTTAATTATATCCAGGGTTTTTGGTTATATCACCATAATTCAAATTTACCAGCGATGGGTTACCTACTCCAATAGCAATTTAGCCCAAACTTAATCTCCCACCAATCACCTTCTTCCTAAAACCCCCTCGTCTAAAAGCTCACATTAATCCGTAACTGACAGTAACCCCCCTATATTAACGGTGGATTTATGCAGAGGTTTTAAGTCGTTAGTTTTAAGTCTTAAGTTTTAAGTCGTAAGTTTTAAGTCGTAAGGAAAAATCGACCATTTATGCAAGAAGTTTTAAGGACTGTCAATAGTGTCAATCATGTTATTATGTGTGCTTTCTTTCTCATTTCCTTCGATTCAATCCAAATTTCCAGACTCCAGATTCAACTCCTGCTGTTTGTTACGATACCGTTTTGCAAAATCAGACGCATGCGCAAATCGATCGAGTTTTAAGTCGTAAGAGATAAATGTTGGCCAACTTTTCTTAGGACTTAAAACTTATGACAGCTGTATAAATGGTAACATTGAAAACCAATGGATGAACTTCTTATGACTTATTACTTAAAGACTTAAAACTTACGACTTAAAACCTCTGCATAAATCCGCCGTAAGAACCCTGTTACTGCTTACCCAGCAAACAATTTCAGTAGGCCCAGTATTGGGCCAATACCTCTGCTTACCAGAAGTTGCCGCTACGACAAAACAGTGGCAAATGACGTAGGGCCAACATCAATAGGACACTTCTGGCCGCTAGTAGGACCAATGCCTAAGCGCCATAATGAATACTATACAGTGTGTACCAGCCAAATGGAATAAATTCGTTAATAAATAAGTTGCGTTTTTTTTTTCAAAAAACCTTTTTATACAGGGTGTGTCATGCCACAGTGGCCAATATCAACTTTCTTATTTTAAATGCAACACCCTGTATATTTTTCAATTTTTGGATTTCTCAGAAAATTCTAGACATATTTCATGTACAATGTCCTATACCTATTATCAACTGTTTCGGGAATATTAAATGTTTTCGGATTTATTGCAAAAATTAACATGGAAAACAGAAAATTATTTGATTACAGAAATTCGCTGCAACACACTAAATACTTATTTCCCATTTAGGTTTTGATAATGAGAAAGTAAGCAGAAACCATTTTAGCGTTCCTTCTTACTGATATGAAATAAAAGAACTATAAAAAGTCTTGTTTACTTGCGTTGAAAACGCACGGCCTTAGCAGAGTGTTGTCTGTCTGCATGGCAGTAGTGATTAGTGTCAGTGTTATAGTTGCTTTAATTTCGTTAACTCCATAATATCAGAAAAATGGTTTATTTAACAGAAATGCACAAAATAACAATTCTACAGATGATTGGTTATGGAGATAACATACGGACACAAAGTGAAGTTGCTCGGTTATTTCATGAAAAATTTCCAGATTCGCCGCCTATATCCCAAGGGACAATTAGTAAAATAGAAAAGCAGTTTCGCGAGCTTGGTCATGTAAGAACGATAAAAAAAGCAGCTGCCAATACAATAAATGATGAAACCAAATTGGATATTATGCTTGAGTTTGAAGAAAACCCACATAATTCTAGTCGAAAAGCAGCCCCACTGTTCAATGTTGGCCATTCATCAATTTTTCGAACATTAAAAGAAAAGAAAATGCATCCCTATAAACTGATACCAACTCAGGAGCTCCTGGAAGACGATTTTGATAGGCGACTGTATTTTTGTGAACAAATGATGGCAATGCTTGATAACAATGTGATGCAGTTAGAACATGTTCTTTTTTCTGATGAGTGCACGTTTACACTTCACGGTCATGCTAATCGTCAAAATTGCCGCTATTGGTCTGCACAAAATCCTCACTGGATGAGGGAAGAACGTACACAATATCCCGAAAAGGTTAATGTTTGGGCAGGAATTGTTGGAGATCATCATATCATAGGTCCCTTTTTCATTGATGGCAATTTGAATGGAGATAATTATTTAGCAC
This sequence comes from Chrysomela aeneicollis, assembly GCA_029955515.1. Lineage (NCBI taxonomy): Eukaryota > Metazoa > Arthropoda > Insecta > Coleoptera > Chrysomelidae > Chrysomela > Chrysomela aeneicollis. The sequence continues at coordinate 19,904,621 of JARUHQ010000003.1, read as the reverse complement.
TGCTCCAAAATGATGTCGTGCCGACTTTGACAAACTTATATCCTGATACAGCAAACCCACAAGTTCCTGCGAATATGATATGGTTTCAGCAAGATGGAGCACCGCCCCATTATCAAATAAATGTCCGGCAGTACCTTAACCAAATATTTCCAAATCGGTGGATAGGGAGGCGAGGATCGATGGAATGGCCAGCACGATCCCCTGATCTGACGTCATTAGACTTCTTCTTATGGGGATATGCCAAAAGTATTGTATACCAAACTAAACCCCTCGACTTAGCTGACTTAAGAAGACGAATAACGCATGCGATTAGATCGGTCACACCTGAGATGTTGAGTAACGTTAGAAGAAATGTCTACACAAGATTAGGATGTTGCCAAGACGTTCGCGGCGAGCATTTTGAACATCTCCTACGTTGACATTCATGTTTTTCTTTGTTTTTACAATATCAAGAAATAAACGGTATTACTTTTTAGTTTTTTAGTGTATTGCAGCGAATTTCTGTAATCAAATAATTTTCTATTTTCCATGTTAATTGTTGCAATAAATCCGAAAACACTTAATATTTCCGAAACAGTTGATGATAGGTATAGGACATTGTACATGAAATATGTCTAGAATTTTCTGAGGAATCCAAAAATTGAATAATATACAGGGTGTTGTATTTAAAATAAGAAAGTTGATATTGGCCACTGTGGCATGACAAACCCTGTATAAAAAGTTTTCTTGAAAAAAAAGCGCAACTGAAGATACAAATCGACGTGTCTGAGCGTTTTTCCCAAAACGCCACCGTTTATTTATTAACGAATTTATTCCATTTGGCTGGTACACACTGTATATTGGCCCACTTCAGGGCAGATGCCTCTGTTATACGACGATATTATATGTGAAATAAAATTTTTGTCCATGCTAGAATTGGTGAAGATGGGAGATTTCAAATATCGCGACTTCGAAGATAGGAACCCCTCCTTGAGTAATAAGATCTATCCAGGATGGAGGAAAGCGATACTTAGTGCATATACTGGAATCCGAACCACTTCTGGAAGTGACGGATTCTAACAGGATTTTTAATGGTGTATATTACTTGGACATGAGGGTGTTTCGAGCATTGATTTGACATATTTTTAATTCCTCAAATTGATATGGAATTTGATGCTGTGATTTTTTGTGCATATCGCTATACTTTGAATTTGGTAACTCTTCATATAAGCGGGATTGAGAAAAACGAAACCAACAGTTGATATTCAGTAATCTATATGAACACTTTCTAACATGAGTAACTTCCAATGAACAGTTCCTGAAGCAAAATATTTCTCAACTGTTCAATAACACTTGAAACGGGCCATCATCATCCGGATGATGTCGGTCGAAAGATACCATTTTGATGGTATCAGCCCATCGCTGGTTGGATTATAGATACCCTATTACAATATGCCATATATTGGGCCGACATTTTGCCGGTGTATAGCGTTGCCATTGCCAATAAGTAGGTATAGATTAATTGTTTGCTGGGATATAGATAGATAACTTCGTACATTATAATAATCATTGATTCACCTAGTTTTTCCAGTGATTCTACTTCGGCGGCCTTCTTGATATTCTCCAGTTCTACCTCAGCCTCCGCAGACGTTATGGATTTCGTACGGTGAGTGGCATCTGCACCTTCAGATTCTCGAGCTTTCCGTACCATCTCTTCGTAGTTGAGGGAGAACGGTAAGGTCCGCGTCACCATGTTACTATGCCGAATAATATATCACAGTGTGGAAACTGACATATTTGGCACTAGTAGTGTATAGGTAGTCGTTTAGCACGAGTGCAGAAAATGCACATTTCAACGAGTTTTGTACACTATTTTTCCTACGACCAATCATATTTTCATTCCGTGGGAAGTCATGTCAAAGATGTAACATATGAGCAACCTCTATATATAATTCAATCAGGTGGTGTCGATTCGATATTACTGAATTACAGTATATTTTAATATTATAGGTAATAAATTAAAAACTTTCATCTCATTTATCTTATCTCATTTACTTTCAATATTTTCAAATTGTTTGCTTGGCTATAAAGTTTTTTTCGTTTCTTCTTTTTATTTCATGTAGTTTAAAGTGCTCTAATAAACAGTTTTGTGTACATATGGTTGTGTTTTTCTGGACAATATAACTATTAATTGAAAGTACAACTTCAGTTCAAAATACCATATTTCTGAAGATAGTATTTCAATAATCTTGATAATGGATTTACTTCAAATATGTAAGCAATAAAACAAAATGATTTCAATAACAACATGATACTCATTGTCCTGTGTAAGCACCTACCTGGATAGTTAAAACAATCTTATATTGAAAAAATTCATAAACTTGTTTATGTGCCAACATCTGATATTAGGTACTACATTTATTTCAAAAAATGTTGAAGTTTTTAACTATACTATTTCTAACTTTTTGATAAAAACAATGAAAACGATATGCAATTATAAATATTTATTGGTAAGAATGAAATGAATGAGAAAATACAATATTATGTACTAAATTTCAAGTGTCTTCACTAAGATATCAGTAACAAACTACTCAATTACCTCGTCAATTACTAACAATCCACACATATCTCCTGTCCAGCAACTATTTTGTTTTCAACTTGGTTACAAATATAACTCGGGATTTTCCTGTATTTGGGCAGGTAAGAAGACTTATTTCGGTTTTTTTCTCGCCCAAGAGAAACAGTAAAGTACGACAACAATAATGATTCATAGTTTTTCCAGAATTACTTGAATTCCAACCAAAAAATTAAAACATCACGAAAATAATATTATATGGAAACCTTATGGCAACAAATGTAAACAATCGATTCGCCTATACCTAAGCTACTTCCTGAATAACAAAACAGTGTGCTTCATGAATGTTTCATATATATAGATCTTATAACGCTAGATCCGGCATCATGTAGTATTTGTTTGGTATCAGAGGAGTATGCAAGAAAGTAGGTACTATATGATCACGTGGTACAACACATTTGTATGGTCAACAATTTAAACGACCAATCAATGGCTTAGTACTTTCAACCCCCCAGATCACCAAACAAATAACCTGATGGATACTGGATCTAGCGTAAGCATATTGAATTTATGGTTTCATGCGTGGTCGTAGGAAAAAAATATTATCGTCCAAAAAAAGTCAAGTCACTAAGAGAGATATCGAACAATTCGTACGTTATTCGAAGTTTCGAGGTTGATTATAGGTACCTATCAGTAAAAACTTCTCAACTCTCAAGAGATAAAACACTAACAGCCATATTCAACAAAAACTTTGAAATATCAATAAATGCCATGTGGCCATGCCTAGGTACTGTAAGAAAAAAGTTGAAAGGAAATGCTAGGAGCAATGAACCGATTTAAAAATGAAGTTTTCGTCAAACAAAAATAACATTTACGGAAAATTTCGCATCACTTGGTGCATAAATAATTATTATGATCTCTTATTTCCCCTGCATGAATATGAAATAGGTATGTGCTGAATTTGGAATAGAAAGAAGAACATAATTTCAAGCCGAAATTGGGTCGCTGACAGTAAAACGAACGAGCATGGGATGACTTCTATAAAGTATAGCGACATCTTCTTGGTAGGTTGGTTAAGAAAGAACATTTCTCTAAGGCATCTCCACTATTCCACTTTTCTTCAATACTTATCACCCACTTGAAATTATATCAAACCCGCGGACAAATATCGCAACACTCACTTGGAACCAAGAGCGCCGTCTTGGTATGCGACAGAATCATCTAGTCTGTTGACAGCCCCCATGTCTTTTGACAGATCGGCGTACTGGTTCAAGAGGATCTCCTCGATGGCATCGATACAGATCTCCACGTCTTTGGGGTAGTCTCCTTGGCGAGTGTGGATGGTCTTCAGGAACGACAAGGCCCACTGAAGTTGTACTATACCTGCTCGAAAAATGATGTGCTAATATTGAGGCTGTTCATGGGATGTATGTTACACTGACACGACCACTTCAACAAATTCAAAAAAAAAACATCATAATAGAATTTAGTGCTTTTTTGTTGCTAATTTGTTCCCATTTTGGAAAATTTGTTGCTGGTGCCGATATATAAAAAAATGGGCCCATGTCAGCTTCACGGGATGCTAGCACGGCAACTTTTTTATTCCGCATCTGTATCGAAAAACAAATATACCAATATAAAGCCCTTATTTGTTGCTAATTTGTTCCCCCTTTCAAATTCCCGAATTTTTCTCTATTACAGGAAAAAATGATATCATACAGCTGTACCTACCATCATAAGCTGACACAATAATTTTTTCTATCAGACATGTTGAAGTGAAAACTACGGAAAATTATCATACCAAAATAATTTTTGTTGCTGATTCGTTCATATTTAAGAATATTTATTTTGTTGTTTGATTCATTCTTTGGAATTGTAACCGTCATGCAAGATCAATTTCACGATAATTTCGTTATCTGACATGTGAACTGAAAAACGATCACACTAGAATATGTTGCTTTCTTGTTGCTAATTTGTTCCCCTTTCAGAATTTTTGTTGCTATTGTTTCGAAAATTTTGATGTGCCATGCGATGCCATGCCAGATTAATTTTACGATAGTTTCGTTATCTGACATGTAAACTGAAAAACGATTATGACAGATTTTGTTGCTTTCTTTTTGCTAATTTGTTCCCCTTTCAGAATTTTTGTTGCTCTTGTTTTGAAAATTTTCAAGAGACAAGGTGCCATGCCAGATCAATTTCACGATAGTTTCATTATCTGCCATGTAAACTAAAAAATGATTATACCGAGTTTTTTTTGCTTTCTGCTCTCCGTGATCTTCTTATATGTACAGACATCGAGACAGAGGGAAAACTACTTGGCCTAGTTTTTCGAAGATCTCTTTACAGGGGTCTTCCAAAGGGGTCATTAAAATTTTCAAAAAAAAACAGCAACAAAAATTCTCAGAGGGGAACAAATGAGCATCCGGAAAGCAACAAATTCTTTTTTAGTTTACATGTCAGATAACGAAATTATCGTGGAAATAATCTGGCATGGCAGCTCGTTTCATAAAAAGTTTCCAAACAAGAGCAACAAAAATTCTGAAAGGGAACAAATTAGCATCCGGAAAGCAACAAATTCTGGTATAATCATTTCTTAATTTACATGTCAGATAACGAAACTATCGTGAAATTAATCTGGCATGGCAACGAATGCAGCATGGTACATCAAAATTTGCAAAACAAGAGCAACAAAAATTCTGAAAGGGGAACAAAGTAGCAACAAATTAGCTCTTCATTTTGGTATATTCATTTTTCGATACAGTCGCGGAATAAAAAAGTTGCCGTGCTAGCATCCCGTGAAGCTGGCATGGGCCCATTTTTTCATATATCGGCACCAGCAACAAATTTTCCAAAATGGGAACAAATTAGCAACAAAAAAGCACTAAATTCTGGTATGATTTTTTTTTGATTTTGTTGAAGTGGTCGTGTCAGCGTAACATACATGTTCATGGGTCCATTTTGAGAAAAAACCTCACATAAACAAATGTCTCAGATGTATCAACTTTTGGATTTCAGTAGTGTGCTCTCATTAATGAGCTACACCAGAGCTGTCCCGAAGCATTGTGTTTAGTACCCGTTGAATCACTTAAAGCTCTTTCTTGAACCATTGCGCAGTACAAAAAGGCTTATTGCTTAGTTTTCCCGAAAATTGCTCTCTCAGAGCGAAAAAAAATCGAAAATCTAGTCTTGTTAAAGGCTAATGGAAATTTGAATCAATACCGCAAATCTACTTTATCTGACTGATGTGTACCATTTACTCAATTCGTTAGAGATTTGACATTGAGTTTTTCTCTATTCTGTTGAAGATATATTTTCATTTATATTGAATTATATTATTGATGTAATTTATATTTCACTTTTAACAGTGATAACGTCAAGGTTCGATCGAATTCACTAACAATGTTGGTGTTCAATTTACAAGAAAACGCTCGTACCCGTTTTGGTTAGCTTTTTACGGTTATATTATGTAAACAGGATGTCCCGAGAAAAACAGTTTTATATATTATTATATACATATATTTCAATTTGCCAGAAAATCTATATACATTTTAAATGAATTTGTTCAAACCTTCACTATCTGACTGTATGTCAAATGAGTTCTTACCATTTTCCGTTCTAAATGTATTGAATTGTGTTCAAAAATTTATTACACCTCCACTATTATTTTATTTGATGCCACGCTTATGCATGAAGAATCATAGGCGAAGCATTGCGTTCAACGTTCTACATAACATATGCTGTTTCTTTGATATTTTGGATTGATTTTGAGGTGCTTAGTATACAGAACAAAAACCATGATGTCAAAAAATATCTCGAGTTCATAACAGTATCATCCTTTTCAAAAGGGCTTAGTCCCTAGTGCCCGCTATGTCGAATTACTCTTTGAAAGTGCTTAGTGATCGCGAGCTTTTGTCAATAAAAGTGCTTAGTACTCGAGATTCCGGAGTACTTTTCAAGAGTGCTTAGTGCTTAATGCTGGAAGCACTTTTCGTCGGTGCAGCTTCGTGTAGAGCGATTGATTAAACTTGTTAAATCACCTAGAGGGCAGCTGTATTCTTTTTCTGCAAATAGCAACCAAATAACAGCGATGGTGTGGTCTAATAACAGGTGAAATGGTGGACTCCTTGATCGTAGATTTTTTATCTTGGTAGGAGTTGGTGCGGCAGGCATTCTGAAATTGCAAGCAAAATTACAGTTTTACTTCATGAAATTCTTCAAAGGATCTTGAACTAATGAGGAGTGCCTGCGTATTGATAATTTATATTTGATAGGATCTTTAATCATGTACTCTTTAGTTTTATATCAAGTGTCAAGAGTTCTTCATTATCCCGAACAAATCAATAATTCATTCGCTTCAGTTTTCATTGATGATGATGCTGATAATGACCTCTTAAATTTCCATGATAATGTAACGATATTTCTACTTGGGTTCGTGAATTTGAAACACACAGTACAAAACTGAACAATTTATTTCACTAAACACACTAAATACAACTCAATAAACACTTAGTTGAATCACAACGATATTCACTTTACAAATCTCAATGTTCACATTACAAGCTTGCTTTCTAAACTGATCTGTCTGCGAAACCGCGATTCTTATATAGGTAAAAACATCATTGTCCAGAAATAACAGGAATTAACTGGAACTATTTTTCATATTCGACGGCAACTGCCTTCGCAGTGAGTCACGCGTCGAGATGATGATTTCCGGCCTTCTCGGAAATGCCAGCAGTTCGTAACAGTACGATTTATAGTATCAAATCAGTCAGTTTTGTACTGAGTGTTTCAAATTCACGAACCCGAGTAGAAATATCGTAACAATACATTCCTTATGCTTTAAATTGAAATATTATGGTTTCTCGGATGACGTAGTCTTTTTGATTCTTTCATATCTCTTGAATCGTTATCAATGGGTATGTTATAATGAAATGTCGTCAACACGTAATGTCACCTCTGGTATGCCTCAAGGATCAATATTGGGACCGTTACTCTTCATAATCTACACCAGTGATATTCTGACCTCCATACAGTACTCTAAAGTTCAGGCTTATGCACATGATACTCGATTATACACCAATAAAACTTGAACATCAAAAACTGTGGAACTATTCAAAGTCTCATCAATTCTGAATTACAAACCATTACTGATTTAGCTACACAACACAACTTAAAATTGAATAAAAACTAATGTCATTTGATGCTTTTTGGTACTAAAAATAATAGGGCTTTTGTCTCACAAAACCTCATTATTAAAATTGATGACACCATTCTACCTGTTGTTAATTCCATAAAAAACCTGGGTATTATTGTTGACTCTCACCTGAAATTTGATTTGCATTTGAATGAGTTGCTCAAAAAATCGTACAGTACTCTCGAACTGATTTACCCAAATAGACATTATTTCAGTCAACCAATCAGGAAACTTCTTGCAGAGTCTTTGGTATTATCACGGTTCAATTATAGTGATAATGTGTACAGCAATCTTTTGAACAAATTCAATCTGAATCGGAAACAGAAGGTACAAAACTTGTGTTATAGACTTGTCTACTCTTTAAGAGCATACGATCATATATCCAAAATCACTTAACTTAACTGGTTGACAATGAATATTCGTACGAATTATAATCTTTCAAACTTTGTGTATAAAGTTTCAAGTAGCAAAACTGTTTATCCCTCTACAATGAACTGTTTCCTAGGTCTATGCTACATTCGTTGGATGTAAGATAAAAAACCAATTACATGTTCCTCGTCATAAAAAGTCGATAATTTATATATCCGTCAAATTCTACAACTCACTGCTATTATATGCAATTTTCGAAAACAACATGGGACACTGGTCACAAATTGGTTGTGCTATAAATGCATTGGGAAATTCAACCAATATTCATATTTCCTCGTGTGAGACAACAGCAACCGGTTACAACCACTGGTCATTTCGGTTTTTGATTCATTCAAGAGATATTATAGTATATATAGGCAGATGCATGGATGGTTAGTAATTCAGGACAAAACTATTCCATTGAAACCGTATTCGCCGTATACTATAGGGAACCTAGATTAAGATCGTAGCGCCAGAACGGTGAAAATCAGAACTACTCTATGGGCCATTCCAGTTTGTTCATTATTTCATTTCCTTTCAATATTTTCGAATTGTTTGCTTGGCTATAAAGTTTTTTTCGTTTCGTCTTCATATATTATGTAGTTTATAGTGCTCTACTAAGCAGTTTTGTGTATATATGGTTGTGTTTTTGTGGACATTATACCTATTAATTGAAAGTACAACTTCAGTTCAAAATACCATATTTCTGAAGATAGTATTTCAATAATCTTGATTATGGATTTACTTCAAATATGTAAGCAATAAAACAAAATGATTTTAATAACAACATGATACTAATTGTCCTGTGTGAGCACCTACCTGAATAGTTGAAATAATCTTATATTGACCTATTAAGAAAACTTCAAAAACTTGTTTGTGTGCCAACATCTAATACTATTACATTTTCTACAAAATGTTGAAGTTTTGAATTACACTATTTCACACTTTTTGATTAAAACAATAAAAACGCGATGCAATTATAAATATTTATTGGTAAGTGTAAAATGAATGAGAAAATACATTGTTATGTACTAAATTTCAAGTGTCTTCACAAAGATATCAGTAATAAACTACTCAATTAGGTACCTTGTCAATTACTAACAATGAAAAAAAAATAATAGGTACATCATTTTAATCCACATATATCTCCTGTTCAGCAACGCTTTTGTTTTCAACTTGATTACAAATATAACTCGAGATTTTCCTGTATTTGGGGAGGTAGAAAAACTTATTTCGGGTTTTTTTCTCGCCCAAGAGCAACAGTAAGGTACGACAACAATAATGATTCATAGTTTTTCCAGAATTATTTGAATTTCAACCAACAAATTAACACTTCACAAAAAGAAAATAACATGGAAACCGTATGGCAACAAATGTAAACAAACGATTCTATGGCCCATGCGTTAGTTATATTCGTCAACGGTAGGGGACGTACTGCATATTTTGTTTCGCCTATTGTGGTGGTAGAGAGCAGCCGACAGCTACCGCCACCCCGGGTTAACCGAAGGAAGCAAGTCCTCATCCCGAGGCTCGAATTCAACGATCCGAACTCATCTCCAACTCCAACTGTACCACAGAACCACCAGCCATGACAGCAGCGCCCTGAAACCCGAGCTGTCACTGTCAGTCGAGCGACGGTATATAGGGTGGAGCGAGTAGCGATTCAGCACATTCAGCATTCAACAGGCAGCCACCGTAGAAGCAGACGCTCTTGGAAGGACTCGAAAGAGTGAAGGCAAGAGGAGAAGTTTAGTACAAATCTTAAACTGTAGAATACGAGACGGAGTGATATTCTAATTGATTCGAACAAGACTCGACGACGAATTAGAAGTCGGCGAAACCAAAATCAAGAAAATAAAAATGGATTCGTGACCCCAGGACGATATGTTTGTAGTTCCTACAAGCATGGATAGGTCCAGGGACACTAAAAAATCCAAAAAGGCGACTTCAAAGAGCCGCAGTCCAAGAAGAACCCCCAACGACGAGGCTCTTCTGAAAATAATTCAAGGTTTGCAGGAGCAACTAAGCGAGCAAACTAAATTGATCGCCAAATTAGAGGCCCAAATAGATAGGCTTACGAAGGCCCAAACACAAACACAGCCAGAACAAAGAACCGAAGTCCTCGTAGGGGACATGGAGATTATAGCCCAAAAGGCTGAAGAAAAGGCGGAAGAACATCGCCGAAAAGGAGACAATGAGAGCTCCAAGATGCACGTCGCTCTCGCCGCCCTAATAAGGACGAACACAGAAGAGCCAGAAGACATGGAAGTCGAGACGACGGCCAACCCAAAATCCGAAGGCCTGAAAAGGAAGGCCGAGAAGAGCCCTGAGAGAGACACGGAAGAGACCCTGGTGACGGAGGAAACCACCAAAACAGGGGAAACAGAGAAAAAGACCAGCATCCCACCGATCGTCCTAAAGACGCCCGGAGAGTGGACGCTGGTCAAAAGCAAACTAGCCAGAAGGGACATTGAAGTCCCACTAGTAAAGCTAACCGGCCAGGGTCTAAAAATCCAGACTAAAAATCCTACTGAATTCATGACATCAAAAGACATCAAAAGCAACCTGATCACGAAGAGAATTGAGGTGAAAGAAGTCCACCAGATGAAATCCGGAATAACAAAAAAGGAAATCCCCTGGTACTGATACAGGTACCAAAGACAAAGACAGCAATCTGGAAGGTAACAGATTGCTGCAATTATATCATCAGGATGGAGACACAACGCCCCAAGAAAGGACAAATCATCCAGTGCCATCGTTGCCAGAAATTTGGACATGGCCAAAGAAACTGTCATTGTGTTTTCAGGTGCGTCAAGTGCGGCGGACAACACGAGACGGCCACCTGCAGAAAACCCCGGGAAGCAAAAGCAAAATGTGCCAACTGCCAAGGAAACCACCCGGCAAGCTACCGTGGATGCCCGATGGTTCCTAAACCAAGGAAACCAACAGCGACAGGCACCCAACCCACAACAGTAGCGAAACCGAGTGCACCGAGACCGCCAGCACCAAGAACGACAGCAGGTCGTTCCTACGCTGCAGCGGCCTCCACTGCTACTGCTCCCAGGCCCGCCGCCCCCAGGCCCGCCGCCCCCAGGCCCGCCACCCCAGAACTGCCCTTGAAACTCAATGTGCCGGTTGAATTCCAAGAATACATCCGTCAAGTAATCGAGAAAACGGTGCAGCAGACCCTCGCTCGCCTTACGATGCCCTCACCTCAATGGCGTCTAAGAAGGACTCACTCCTGATCGGCTCCTGGAACATCAACGGGGCCGCAGCGATAAAACTGGAACTCCAGGAAATCCTCTCGAGAACCTCCATCGACGTCATGGCACTCCAGGAAACCCGGCTCAAATGAAATGACAGGGTAGACAGACAAGGAGGGGGAACCCTCCTGCTGATCAAGAAAAACCTAGACCACCATCCATTCAATACACCAGACCTGGAACACCTGGAAGCCACCATAGCGGTAATGAATACGGCCACCAAAGGGGAAATTCAGGTGGTGTCCTTGACGGACGGATACCTAAACGCCGTACTAAGCGAAAACAGGCAAACCATCGCAATAGGAGACTGGAACTGCACGACAACGAACTTGAAAGGTAGGCTTCTTTTAGGCTACCTGGAACGGAACGAAGAAGTATCAGTCCTGGGACCAACCGAACCTACTAGGAACGACGATCGCACTGCACCCAGCATCCTAGATATTGCCGTACTACGAGGACTTCAAGTCCCTGTAGAAATCGCAGTACTGCACGACGGAACCTCAGACCATAGCCCGATACTGCTTCAAGTGGGAGAAGACAGAACAGAGGAGGACACCCCGATAAACCGGAACAAGGTAAACTGGTCTCAATTTCAGCGAAACTTCCACGAGCAAATGGGCCCCATGCCCGTTATAAGCTCGATAGAAGACCTGGAGAGAGCAGTGAAAAACTTTGAACTAGACGTCCAAAGAGCCATAGAAGCCAGCACCACCGTTACCCGAACCACGTACTGGAACCTGCAGCACGAACTGCCCCCTGAGCTCAAAGAGCTCATTAGGCAAAAGAGGAGAGCTAGAAAGCTATCCATGCGAACCAGGCTACCAGAACACAACCAGATAGCGAGACAACTTGCGAGAGACGTGAGGAGAGAACTGCAAGCGAAAAGCGATGAACGCTGGGCTAGCAAAATCTCATCACTGAACCCGGAAGATGGGAGCATCTGGAACATGCAGAAACTTCTGAGGAACGGACCTACACCGATTCCCCCTCTTCAAGGAGAGAACGGTATCGCCTACACGAACAAAGACAAAGCGACAGCCTTTGCAGAAGCCTTAGAAAGGCTATTCGTGGAAAACCATAGGCCAGAAGAAGACGCAGAACACGTGGATCGATGCATACGGAAAGTGGACAGGATCAGGATGATAGACGACCAGGAGGAAATCCTAAGGCCAACTTCACCGGAAGAGGTGAGAGAAATCATCAAATACCTGAAAACCAAAAAGGCTCCCGGGATAGACCACATCCCGAACAAAGCTCTGAAGCAACTCCCCAGAAAGGGGATAGCTTACCAACATAGGGATCGCAGTATTGCGGCTGAGACACTTTCCAGATAGCTAGAAAGAAGCCTCAGTGATAATGTTGAGAAAACCAAACAAGGACGCAACCCGGCCCGAAAACTACCGCCCAATCAGCCTACTACCCGCCCCCAGCAAGGTGATAGAGAGGATCATAAAGAGACGACTAGAAGAGATGACATCAGAACATGGCATACTTCCAGACGAACAGTTCGGCTTCAGAAGCGGACACTCGACAGAAATGCAGGTCACGAGACTCGTCGACTACGCAACCGTAGGGTTGAATAGGAGACACTTCACGGGAGCTGTGTTTCTAGACGTTGCCAAAGCTTTCGACCGAGTCTGGCACGACGGACTTATCACCAAGATGGCCCTTCTAGAGTACCCCTCACCCATGGTAAGATTAATCGACTCTTATATTGGCAGGAGAACTTTTAGCACCAAGACAGGAACGGACAGATCGGAAGTGAAGTCCATGAGAGCAGGAGTACCCCAAGGAGCAGTGCTGAGTCCACACCTCTACTCCATTTACACATCCGATATTCCAAACAACAATAGACATTGCACCCTGTCATTGTATGCAGACGACACAGCCCTTGCATCTAGATCCCCTAGAGCCGAATTCGTCACCAGGTACCTGCAAAGGTCCATTGACGAGCTCGAGCAATGGTGTATCAACTGGAAAATCCAGATCAACCCGGAGAAGAGCCAAGCCATCTTCATCACGAGATTAAATAAACCTCCAGTCGGACATGTGTCGATTGGAGGCCACAACATCCCATGGACAAACACAGCCAAGTACCTTGGGGTAATCATCGACAACAAGTTGACCTTCAAGGCCCACGTGGATTCCCGTGTGAAAACAGCCATACGAGTCAGAGGACAACTGAACCCACTCATCGGACGCAGAAATCCGATGAGGATCGACCTGAAACTCCTCCTCATGAAGACGATACTCCTCCCGATCCTGACCTACGCAGTAGCAGCCTGGGGACATTGTGCCAAAACTCACCTCAAACGAATCCAGAGTTACGAGAATCGATGCGTTTGTATGATCGTCAACGCACCATGGTTCGTCAGAACCAACTCCATCTTCAGAGACTTGCAACACCCACCCGTCCTGGATAGAATGAAAATTCTATCCGCAAAGACCCATACCAAGATGGAGAGCCACGACAACCCCCTCAACAGAGAGGCGATGGATTACGACCCGAGATTCCGAGAGCGATATAAACGTCCAAAACACCAGCATTTGGACCAACCTTAGGTGAGTAAGGGAACACACAGGTAAGCCAAACACACTACACACCGGAATAGTAGCCTTTTTTAGCCTGAAAAGGGTTACCAATTCCAACAAACACTGCGCCACGGAATAGTAACTATTTCAACGAATGCAAATTCTTACGTTTCCGGCTAACACCCAAAAGCCCCTATACGCCATGCTATCCCACTAACAAGTCAGTTTTCAAAACATCAGTCCCTGCGGATTGTTTTGCTCCCCTTTTTCCATCATCCCAAAACGCCAGACTCTTATAAAGTCCCACTGCCACTAGGGCTTTAAAATATGAGGACCGTAGCGCTGCTACGGGGGTTGGTGGATACGGTTAGGGCTGTTCCTGATCACCTTCAGTGATTATAATAGTAATGTCCTTATCCGGGGCCTCATAACGATAGGGCGGAGTATCGATTCTTCCTTCTTATTTCTTTAGGTCTTGAGCTCAGCGTGATCGACGCGGACACGTGCCTCTGACGCGCACCATCACGACTCCGATCCGCCATCTTTGTTGTTTATTATATTTGTTGGAATTTGTGTAAATAAATAGAGGAAAGCGTTGAGTCTTGCTTGAATACACACGCACCTTCCTATATCCTCTAAACTATCAAGTTAAGCTTTGGACTCTGGCTCGCTTAACAATGCGTGTTTTATGCTGGTAAACGAGCTTAAGTTTAAGCTTAGCTCAATAGTATACGGCGGTCGGCGAATAGGGCCGTTAGTGTATGAGACACTTTGGACCGACAATTTGAAAAATTCATAATCAAGGTTGAAATTTCAATTTTAAGTAATCAAATATTACCAAATGCCTAAGCGAAGTCTTTATATTGCACCCTGACATAAATGAATTGGTAAATGTTGAACACAAAATTTATATTAACAATTTTGTAAAAAATGCATCAAACAATGATATAAAGAAAAATGTACTTAGCATAAAGAATCTTTTTCAATACCAAAATATGTAGTCTATTATTTCCAATTTAACAAGAAGAAAATCATCATAAATCATTGATAAATTAACAAAATATTCTATTCTTCCAATCATGATATTACGCAACTGCTCCGAAACGTATAGAGTAGGTACCTGCGATAGGTGCTAAGCGATACGCTACCTAGCGGTGACTCGTGAACTACTCGTAGTGGGATAACCACCGAACTCTTTGAAGGATAACAAGGTATATGAGGATAACCCACAGACGAACTTGACCTCTGTTCTGTTTATGTTCGCTTCTGATGTGAAAGGTGTACTTCCAGCAGTTTTTCGAGAGATGTTCTGGTGAAATACATTTGGAATCCTATCGTTTTTCTCGTTTCAGTTATTATTTGGTGGCAACGACACTTATGTCACAATGACACAAACATCAAAAATATGAAAACCAAAAACGATACCACTTCGAGAAGTTCGAGTTGTTACCATGAGATAGTGCTACGTGTTATTTTCTATCGCGAATATGGTTGATATTATGTCACTGATGGTTTCCCTATATCGATTTTTTTCAATAAAGATCAAAATCGAATTTGAATCGTTAAATGATCATTGAGTAATGATGAAATGGAAACTATAATTTCGTGTTATCTTTCAAAAGCGGTTAGGGAGAAGAAATTATCACCTGTAAGCTAATACTACTTCAACTCATTCAGATGTGTTCTGAGAGATACTCATTTACCTGAAAACATAAGGCATCGGAACGTATTCAGCTGGCTTACTGGGCAGTACTGGTAGTTTTGTAGCATAATTTGGTAGCAATTCATTATGCTTCTTTGCTAGAGATTTTCCAGGTGATATCTGAACTTTGTGAATGCTGCAAATAAGAAAAACAGAAACACCCACATAAGGATCAAACTCAGGCTTATCTACATCTTAGTAAATGTTGTGTATTGCTTAATATAAAGTAGAGATTTGCAGACTTTGGCTTGAGAATATAAAACAAATGGAAATATAACCCATAAACCACAACATATTTGAGAAAAACCAACTAAGTTGTTACAACTTAGTTGTCGCACGTATTTGGTTGGTATTGCTCAATATGATTAATCTTTTGACTGCACGAAAAAAAAAACCTGAAATGATCTTGTAACATTGAGCAAGCCTGTTGAAGAATATTGGCGCAATATCTACCAATTGGTGATGATATTGGAGCAATACCTCATATAATAGATCATGATTTTGTTAAGCTAAATTTTTTATGAAATGTGATTGAAAATTGTGCGAGAGTGATCTTAGAACTATTTGAATTTTGAATGATCACAATTTAACCACACACAGAAACGATATTTTTCGCATCGACACGTGTTTCGTTAACTATGTTCAGCATCTTCAGGAGAAAAGCTCTCCTGAAGGTACTGACAGTATTTCATCGATAATTGTTAATATTTCAAAAATGAAATCCTGGGCTCAAAATATTTATATTTGATCTATATCACTTACATAAAATATGACTTACTGAGATTTAAGTGCTTTATTAAAAATTCAATAATATTTTCAAAATTTGAAACTATCTGACTCATCCGTATCATATTTGACAGGAAGTGTTTTTGAACATCTGGGCGTTTGCGTACACAATTTTTGCACAATTTGTGGAACAACAAATCAATAATGCATTTTTCTTCATAGTTCATTTATGGAATGTAATCAGGAACATTCAAATTCTCGTTTATATTTATTAAGGGACCTGGGGTAGTTTGATTTTACCAATCCAGGTAATTTTGCAAGTTAGTTTCAGGTAATAGAGATTTTCCGATAATAAGCTTTTCCACCGGAGAAAGCTTCGAATCAATTTGGGCAACTTAGAAATAGGAAGGATGATGTGGAAGTTGAATATCTGAGAAAGGAGATGTACGGTTTTGACTATCATGACATATATCTCTAGGGAACTTAATTTTTGTTTTGTTTTAACACTCGAAAATTATTCATATATCAGATATTCAATCAGTAGGATTAATATTAAGACATCGATAAACAGTATTTTTCGATGTTTTCATGAAGTAATTTATGAATACTATTATTTTCCACTTACCGGAAACCTTGAGTTGTATTGGGCTGTGCAGCATCTGGGGAAATAAATAAATATTCATTTCATTAAACTGTTCTATTACATATTTTTATGAACGAATACGATGTATTTCAGTTGAATAAAAAAAGCACAAGTTGCTGCAACGTAGATTGTTAGAATGCTAGATGCGTTCATAAAAGTTTCCAAGATGATACAGTGCAGATCTCTTCAAATAGTATAGTAGAACTTATCTCTTCTCTTTCGATTTCTAAGCTATTGAAATATTTCGTGTGGCTGAAAACTACCAGAAATGTTATCGTATTTTTGATATGAAGGATCAACTTTGATTTCGACGAGGAAATGTATTACTGATTATCAAATTCGAGGATAGTTAGAAAACGCAGTTTTGATCAGGCGTAATAAAAAATAGACTACAAATTGACAATGTTTCACGTAAGATCATAATGATAATGGCAGTTGCAAACCCTAAACTTTTGTGATGAATATGTCCAATTACTGAGATACCTATACTGAATTCGTATAATATCTATGTTCCATACGGTAACATCGAAATTGTTGGCCCATATTGATTCATCTTTTTATTGCGAAAATATAGTAAAACTGTCATCATTCACTGATGTTCTTGTTCTGAAACATATAATATCTTCAGAACAATAGGAACAATAGTCTTGGAAATAATTTCCAGCAAACGTTAAAAATCACGAATAAAAAGTGATAATAATTAATGAGAATGATATCTTCTTACAGAAATATTAGGAGAATTGATGGTCCACCGCGATCTAATCTATACTTGAAGAAATGCGTATCAGAATTTTTCTGTTCAAATTGTTTGTAGACATGATATGAAATGGATTTGAATAGATAGAAATGTTTGTTCCTGTGAAAATACCTTATAATCTATAGAACAAAAACAAATCTTATTGCTCACCTGTTTCGTCACCCATTGTACCACTGGAATTTTTATCACTTGAAATTTAGATTTATTTGTCACTGACGCAATATGTCATTCTTGAATTTTCGTGTGGGTGTTTGGAATGGTCGTCGAATATAATCAGTGGTAATATAATAAGTGGTATGATTATTATCAATAATTTTTTGGATTATTAATGAATTGCAATCACAAAGCTGAAAATACAACGAGTTTGCAGAACGAGTTGTATTTTCTTGCATTGGAATTGTCAATGAATTGATATTCCAAAAAATTATAGGTTATTTATCTTACCACGAATTTTATTTAGGACAACATATCGATAGAAATTTGGCGTTTATAATTTAAATTATTATTTTTACTTGACAGTTACAAACAAAAACTAAGCAGGGATATTTGTCATGTTGACTTTTCAATACCTAAACTTTACTCATTTCAGAATATTTTGTGTTGAATCTGGAGACGCTCCAAAATTAGTGAAATTGAAATGATTTCCAATAATTTTTATTTCATCTGAAGGCCAAAAAATAATTTGAAAATGGTTAATCTGATATCTTCATGAATTAATATGATCTACAGTGAAAATCAAAAAGTACGCAACAAATGGAAAAAAAATGTTTATTTGTGATTTTTACAAAAAAATCAAAAATTTCATCAACTTACCTACCTACAATGATCGATTTTCTTTTTTTTTTCAATTACAAATATTATAATATAGGAGTTGATTAAAGAATTCCTTTTGTTTTTTAGGATCACTTCAGCTCATTGAAATCTGTCAATAATTTCTTCACATTCCATCTAATTAATTCAAGAGTACATGTTTTACCTAAAAAACGTAAGGTTATTATTGCACAGTATATTTTCGCAAAATTTGTTGCATACTTTTTGAATGTTACTATATACAGAGATGTGCACAAAAAACTGCCAGTGCTGTAACTTCTGAATCATTCAGGATCATAATTTGAAATGTTCTGGGTAGCAAGTATACCCTATATGTATGTATATAGTAAAAAACTCGTTCCATATCTTCCAGTCTAACAGAAAGTGACCCCAACTTTTGATTTTCAAATAGGACCCCCTGTGTATTATCCATTTTTGGATTCAGGGTATCATTTTACATACACCAGCATTCTTTCGTGATTAGAATGTTACAAGAAAAAATTTTCAATTCGTTCTTACCTTTCAACAGTAACCATCATAAATTGTTTATAGTAATCAAGATCCTACCGAGACCAAAGGATTACCATTTCAAAGAATGCTCAGTTATTCACTGGGAAAATGATAACTCAATATCAATAACAGTTGAAGATTTTTATGTTTCTTATCATACAATCGGGACCAAGGACCAACATCGTGAAGAGTAAAGGAGAAGATTATTTATGTCAACATGAAGAGGCAAATGCTCGGATAATGTTTTATACATAAAAAGCATCACCAAGTTCGAAAATATGGCTCAGAGCAAATGATACCAATATCCAAGAAATTCCGGATACTCAAATTTGGTTGGAGATGGTTCATCATCGAGTTCATCATCAAGGAAAGGCAATTAAACATATCTAGGCCCATGCAACTGTTTTATAACAAAGGTAAACCCAAGCCTTATATGGTATATTACGTAACAAGTGTGGAAAGTGATATATTCCAGATGTGAATTATTTCGTTTGTACAAAAATTTCCATTGACATTCAAAACCACGAGCCTACACGAATATTAAAGTCATTTCAATTGTCGAAAATATCTTTTCGCACGCGAAGTCAGTATTTCGCATTCTCAGCACAGACCGCCAAATTCAATTTCGAGACCCATAGCAACGGCCGCGAAACCAAACTTCACTTCCGAATTCAAATATCACTTCCAAATTTGACATTTCTGAAATACTTATTAATATTATTTTGTCACATCAATCTTCAAACTCGCCGTAACATTTTTCGTACCGCCGTTTAGATTTTTATCAGTATCAGACATTTTGCATTTTGTCAAGAACTGTCAAAATATTTTGAATATATTGAAACATATAATTTCCATAGCACACAGTGATATTGTTGAAAAAATTGAACTGCTGTTGATTTTAGAGCAATTATATATTTATTCACAATCATCTAGTCTAATAACGAAAAATAGTGTGTATGCCATGGTCGCGAAACTTTTTAACGACCTCAAGATTAACTTGCATCGGCCGCAAGCGGCCTCGGCGATAACTGTTCTTTAGTCGGTACGTCAAAAAAGTATTTCGCGGCCTAAGCATACAAATAACTATTGTCGTCACCAAATAACATCAGATGAGGGTATATATTTCTTATTCCGTATCTCGTAATATATGTAAAATATAATTGATTCAACATTGTATTTTTTATTATTTCATTAGTGGAATGAATGAATGAATTTTATTACTCCACTACTGAACAGAGTTGGGACAAATTGGCGCTTTATACGGTTCATAAGTGTGGACGAAACTTCAATCATGAGGTTATTGTGGATAAAATATTTAACACCATATTAGGTAGTTATTATAGTATTTTCAAATCAAAATACTTCAAAAATAGTACACGGTATCGAGTTTCAACAGAAGTACCTTTTTGGTGTGAAATCAACTGTAACATGTCTGCAGAGTAGAAGAGTTATATTGGCCTGGCAGTCGAAGCTCACAAAAAATTTGAATGATGATCAACAACACTTGGACTAGAAAATTCAAACTCAAGAAAGTTATAAAACTACTCGGTACAACAAGCGCCCTCTATGAAAGTCAGATATAGAAACGAATTCATATGATGTTTGAGCTTCCAAAACATTTTCATACAAAATTTCATCAACATGTTGCCAGTAATAGTATCATGTACCCTGTATCTTGAATACGGATACCGGTACGAAAATATTTTACTGAGCAAACCCAACTTATTTTGCAGAGCTCTGTCTATCCTAGCAAATTGGCCAAAAATAATAATAATTAACGAGCTTTATTGGATACCCAAAAGGCTACCGACCGATGTCCTTCAGCCTGTGTTACACAGTGATTATAAAATGGTTTACAATCATATTCGTAGATAGCAAGACATGGAATTATTCAATTTCTACCAATAAAAAAAAAAACTAATCAAGAGGAAATAATGTTCTGAGAATTTCAGTCTTCTTGCACTTGCGCTAAATTGATAAGGCATTCCAATAATGTTTTATCCGGGAACTTCCGTCTTGAGTTCACTGTTGGATCTCTCTGTAGACACTGGGATTGAATAATCCGAAGATTGGATTCGTTTTTGGAAAACTTCAAAGTTAGATTTTTCAGTCTCTCAGATATGGGTTGTACTCTGGTCAGCTGGTATAAAAGTTCGTTTGATGGATGGTGAAGGGGATTTTGAGGGTGCCGGATTTTGGTAATGGCTCTAAGGCTCGTTCTTTCTGCTACTTCCAAATTATTCAGTGCCGTCTTCCTACTATTTATGTATATTGGGTGAGCATATTCAAGAATTGGGCGGCAAATGGTTTTATAAATATGTGTTGCTGTTCTTCGGCTAATTCCTTTGTTCTTGAAAGTGAGGCTCCTAAAATGTTTAGCTCTTGTGATACACTTTTTTTTCATCAATTTGGTATGATGAATGAAGTTCAGTTTTTGATCCAAGTGCACTCCTAGATATTTAATTGTTGCCCTGGTTCTTACTACATGATTGTTCACAGTTATCGTGGGTGAATTATCTGATATTTTATGATTGAAGATTATCAGTTGTGATTTTTCCGGATTTGGTTTTAACCTCCACTTGTCACACCATCTCATAGTGTTTCCAATTGAATTTTGTAACTCTTCAACTGCTTTTTCAAGTGATTTGTGATGGCTGATAATGGCTGTATCATCAGCAAATTGTATGCCATAGATGAATGTATTTTGATTGTGTAGATTTTGGTTGTTCAAGTTAAATATATCACAACAGTATATATTGTAGAGAAATGGAGACAAGGGTGAGCCCTGAGGGAGTCCTTGATGCGGGTGGAAAATTACTGATTGAGCCTGTTGTACTTTTATTCGCAGGGACCGTCTGTCCAGGTAATCCTTTATTATGTGAATAATATGTCTAGGGCAATTTAAAGTAAATAATTTGTAAAGTATTCCTTTGTGCCACACACTGTCAAAAGCTTTGTTGATATCTAGAAAGATAGCTACACTACGAAAGCCTGAAAGTTTGCTTGTTTGTATATTTGATGCGAGGACTGTAATTGGGTGAATGGTTCCACATTTGTTTTGAAATCCATACTGATGAGTGGGGATAGCATTCCCTATGTGTTCTTCAGTCAGCACCTTGATTATTTTTTCCAGGTTTTCACCTAATACTGGTATAAGGGTTATTGGTCTGTAGTTTTTAGTTTTGCTCTGGTCCGTATTTGGCTTTGGTATAGTTATAATAATTCCTTGTTTCCATTCAGGTGGAAAGTAATTTGCATTTATACAGAATTCATAGATTTTGATAATGTGTAGATGTATCTCGTAATGAAGTTTTCTTACCGCAAGCTTTTTGATGTGATCAATTCCAGGTGCGCTGTTTTTGCCTTGATTCACTATTTCAAAATATTGTTCCTCGTCTATTTTATACTCATCTATATCAGGTTCAATTTCAAAATATTGATTGTGCCATTCTTCAACGGTTTCGTAAAAGTCATTATCGAACTGCTGATCATTGTCTTCCTGAAATGCTCTTGAGAAGTGGTCTGCGAATAGATTAGCTTTTTCATTGTCTGTTGTATACATTATTCCATTCTGTTCGAGATTGGGAATTCTAGCTTTGGGTTTATATCTGCTGATTTTCTTTATCTGATGCCAGTAATTTTTCCCCTGCCTTCGATTAATTTCTTCACATGTCTTGACCCACTTGCTTTTCCTAAACTGAAAAATCAATTTTTGTATGTTTTTGTTATAACTGTTCATATGTGTTTTGAATTCTTGGTTCGGATTTCGTTTATATTCCCTATACATATTTCTTTTTTTCTTGATCAAGGCAACAATGAACGGAGGAAGTTCGTGGAGATATGGTTTTATTTTTGTTCTTGGTGAGTTTTCCATTATTGCTTTGCTGAGTTCTTGGTTGAAACTTTTTATCGTGTCCTTGTTAATAATTTCATTGCGACTTATAAAGTTTGATAATGTTGTATTGACTTGTTCAAAGTTACACTCATCGATATTGATTCTTCTTCTGCTATAGTGGTTTCCAGGTCTAATGAAATTTCGATGGCTAGGTGGTCCGAACCCAGATCCGGGTGGACGGATATTTTTTTAATGTTGCTCTCAATATTTCCGGAGTAGATAACCAGGTCTGGAGTGGTGTCTGGATTGTTTGGCATGATGAAGGTTGGAGGAGTTGTTGCCTTTTTGAAGGTGGAGTTGTCAAGGAAATCTTTAATTTGTTTGTTCTTTGCCCTATTAACATTGAAGTCCCCAACCATAAGTGCATATTTGTACGTGGCACCTTGTATATCGCGTTATTTCATGGATATATAGGTACCCTGTGTATATAGGACTTTTTCGTTGATATAATGAAATATTTCAATGAACATCTGGTGTGTTTTTCTATTTTGGTTGTATAATGAAGTTGTGCAACGCAAATGCGTGTCTAAATAGCCTCTTTATCATTCGGAGATTGGTACAATCGAACTGTCAAATAAAAGTCAGTATAAGAGTTAGGCCCAGTTTACTTCTGAGCGATTTGGATTTAGTGATATTAGCAGTGAAAAAAATCCATGTTTTAATTGGTAAATTTCAATTCAGAGTGTAATTTGATTCAAATTAGACCAATATAAACAATAACAACATTGAATTTTTCACCGTTGGTATTGCAATAATCAAAATCGCTCAACTGTGAACTGGGCATTACGCTTGTGCATCAGAATTTAATTATTTCAATGTCATCATTGTTACCAATCGAAGATGCTTCTGTGATTTATCGATATTAGATCCATTTTTTTCTCCAAATCAATTCAAAATAGAAAAAATTGCATATCACACACGTTTTATAAGACACTTTGTCGCACGCGTTGTTTGGAGTATGACGAGCGAAGCGACAAAATACCGTCTTATAAAACTTGTAACATAATATACTATTTTAACCGCCAACTTAGTTGCAAAGCAACCCTCGTAACATCAATCAACTTCTGCTCGTAGTCAAACCAGACATTCAATTTCAAACTATGCTTGATATTTTTAATTGGATAGACTATTTAACCTATAAACATTTTTGTCCAATTAATGGCTTTCCATCTTTTCATTCATTAGCTTAGTCGAGTTATCAGCCACTTCCAAGTTATATGACTTTGGAGATTTGTTTCTGGAGTGTTTCTTTCTTCTGCCGCATGGTGTCGCCAACTCCAACTATCTCTCGGAACGCGGCTCCGTGCGCTGAAATAGATGCGACGAAGATGCATTGTGACAGGCACCGCTTCGAGTGGAGATATCAGATCTCTACTCGGATAACTACCCTACACTGATGAGGGCCAATAAGCCCGAAACCGGTCTGTAGCTTGTTGAGCGTGCCTGACTCGATGTGAATTTGTCACGTCTTAGGAAGAAGGAAACATTTGCGATCTGCATTTACAGTGTGAATCATTGCATGGACTATACGAGCAGATATAATTCAATGTTCTGCGTGGTATTTGCCTGGAAAGTAATTGTTTTCTGCTCGTAGTCTACCAGACATTCAATTTCATACTATGTTTGAAACCTTTGATTGGATAGACTATGTTTCCTTTTAAAATTTTTCTCCAATTCATGGCTCTTTCATTTTTTCAACCCTCGTAAATCTAGGACTTGTATGATTTAGGAAGACGGGGACCTTTGCTTTTTCAAAAACATTCCAAACACGACGTGAGGAATATTGTATCAACACTTTCACTTGGCGAACATTCAGGTGCATGTACATGCATGTTCTGGCGCATATAAATACACATTTTTTATCCTGATTTAACTGACACTGTATCTCTAACCGTTACCGAGTTCCGCATGTTAGCCTGCGAATTTGGGACACCCTATACAGAGTCCTGCATCGTACATTCCCAACAAAGCGGATCGACATTCTGTACAATTACATGAACATGTTTAGTAAAATTGGTGCTTATCAGTCGGTAGTACTTGTGTTGAGTATCTGTTATCGTTCTTATGAAGCCACGTTTCAAGTATATTCGCCGAGATTTAGATTAATAAATTCATTTTCTTGTGAGAAGGAAACGAAGTATCCAGATGTTGGGGGATAGGATACTGAAAGTGAACGAAAAACTTAGGAACGATGGGAAAATTCTGCAGTTTCACTTGGCTGGTTGTTTTTATGGGTGAGTTATCGATACTTGCTAGTGATATGTACCAAAGTACCTACTTAACTAAAATGATAATTCCATTAGTTGCGTAAAACTTAAGAAGGGTCGACCAAGACCTAACTTATCCTGTCGTATGCCTCTGGTAGTAGCCAGAAACGTTTGTTTAACCGTTAATCATTTTCAAATCTTCAAATGAAACACCCTGTATATCAGTAAAGAGCCACATCTTCTTAAGTCATTTGGATTTAATATTGATATTTTTAGTTTAGGATTCCACAGTTAAGATATATCTAGTTTTCAATGAAACACTATGTATGATGTGCGTCTTTTTCAGAAGTATTAAATCATTGTTGAGAATTCATAGTGAACACCAATGCATGGTGTGTTGCTGATAGTAAAAACGTAATAATATTGTGAAAAATTTATTATTTCATTTATTTACTTCTTAATTATTTTTCTTCAGATCAAAACAAATTTACATTTTTCCTCAAAATTATCGATCAAATAATTTTTTCAATTAATAATTTTTAGATTCCATCAATTGCTTATCAAAATCAGGAAGAAAAGTGACTATGATATACGCTACTGCGGTAACTGATAATATTATTTTTTCCTCAAAATAATTGATGAAACATCCATCCGAATCTAATTGATACATTTTCGAAACTGTTGAAATTATTGAAATAAGTATCTGGTAAACACTGGGGGAACACCTATACCTCAGATGACACATACACAGTTACATAAAAAAAACCTTTAGGAACTGCTAGTTACAAGTTGGTTTTCGTGAAGAAGCTTTTTAAAAAACGAAAAATCTTTCACAGGGTCTTTATTTATCTCATGATCGAGATGAACAACAGGCAAAGACTGAATCGGAAAGTGTATCACTTAAACAAGTAGACTCATTTATGATGATGCTGCAAAGTATACAATTTCATATGAATAAGCTAGATAGTTCTTGTAACTCCTCCGGCACTAGTTGAGAACTATGGGGTTGATCCAAAGTTCGAAGTTAATCTGACATCGGGGGTTGGTTTGACTTGTTCAAGTCCAAGCGCCTCGTCCAGGGTTGGGTTTCTTGAGAGCTTCTTCTTCAAGTAGAAATGCCGTATCATATAAGCTATAGCAACACCAATTATTAAATACAAAAATATAGTATACAAGCTTATATTGTCAAAATGTATCGTTGAATCGTCTAGATTGGTTAGTTGTTGCTTTTGGTCCTCGAGAATGTTGTAGATGCCATCCATGTCATCTAAATTGATGTGTTCTAATTGTAGAGGCTGAAAATTAATTTCACTTTGTACATTAGAGTCCGAAAAAGTCTTTATATTTGGCAGTTCAATGTTTTTATAACTGGGATCACTTTTTTTGTATGTCTTTAACACGATGTCTTTGATATGAACTTCACAGAGATTGTTCAGTTCTATAATAAACGTTCCATTAAGTGGAATATTATCTTTATTTTTCCCGCACTTTTGAACGGCCACTATATTTTCTGGGGTGATGACGATCCATTGGTTTTTCTCTAATTTCTGTATTTTAGTCCTCTTGATTTCAGCTGGTATCTGTCTGCAACTCGTGTTCGTAGAGTATTTTAATAATTGAATTTCACAAGGAATGTGGTCTTCAATTTTGGTGGTTTGTACGTCTTGGCACAGGAATTCTTCAGGAATGACTTCTTGACATTTGATGTCCGTGAAAGCGTAATCGTGCTCATTCAATAGGAGATATTTTGAATGGGGTATTATAGTTTTGAAGGAATTATCTATAGGAGTTGGTAGAGGATACAAATGATAGTAATTATAATCATCTGCTTCCACTATTGGAATTTCTATGATGAAAATTATTTCATTTCCTTTACTATAACTTTTAATCTCCATTGTTTTCTCAAATAAAATCAGATTTTTCATGATTGGATCAAATGGAAATTTATTATTTTTCAAATGCTTGCTAATTGCAGTGATCTCAGACAACAATTCAGATGGTTCAATAATTGCATTATGAAATGTGTTTAATTTTGCAAAAGTGATTGCTACTTCAATTTTTTCTAAGATATCATACATTATTTGGAAAGTATTGATGAACTGTGAAATAACTGTTTGCAATAGAAAATAATGATAATTTTCTACGTTGTCTATGTGAATAGTTTTGATGATTTCTTGCAATTCCTTAATCCGAGAATTCATTATTTCTTGATTATGAGCTAGCATTTCGGTATCGTTTTTGAATTTTTGTATGGATGTTTGTAGTAAAGTTATTTGATTACCAATAATCGTTTTGAGCTTGTTCTGATTATTTGATAATGATAAAATAGTTTTATCATATTTTTCGGCATCAGTATGGTCAAGATTACCTGTAATTGCTTTGACAATTGATCCGAGTCCATCTATGAGTGCTCGTTTTCGTCTAACATCCCATTGTGGATTCAATTGTTTTATTTGTGTTAATATTTTATTCTCGAGTATAGTCAATACATGGTGAGAATTATGAAATTCTTTGTCATAGTTTGGTCCATGTGTAGAATTTTCAAATGCGTTTTTTATTCGTGAATACGAAGTTCGTAACGTCATAAATTCTTCGATTATATTTGAAATGTCATAAATTTGTATGAATGTCCATGAGTCAACTTTGTTTTGTGTGTTTCCAAGTTTCAGGGTTAGGATTCCAGGATTCGTATTAAGATTATGAAATTTGATTGGTTCTAGTCTTCCGTAGATGAAACAGAAGGTGAATCTGTAACAACAGAAGGTTTTTTCAATTCTTCAATATGGAGGATTTCTTTTTTATTTCTATTCGCTTTGAGTGTAATTTCAACTCGGTTTCTCTCTAACATTTTAGTAATTTCATACGGGCCTATGAATTTCTTATCTTTTTTATTTCGAGATTTGGGATTCTTTTTATAAACTGTTTGACCTAAACGAAATTCAGAACTTGTGTCGCCTAGTGTATTATGTTTCGAAATTGTTTTACGCTTTTTATCTTCCAATTTAGATTTCACCACTTCGTAGACGTGTTTCAATTTTTCTTTGTGTTTTTCAGCATATTCTGTATAAAAAATGTTAGGAATAAATATTTCGTTTGGATTTCTCGAGTCTGTATGACCGAATGTGAGTTCGAAAGGGGAAAACTCGGTTGAACTATGAATAGAACTGTTGTAACCTAATATGGCATAATCCATAAGGTCATCGTTTTCGTCCGGATATATTTCTCGTAGAATTCGCAAGTGTTCTATTATTGTCGAGTGAAAACGTTCAACTGGAGAATTTGATTCATGATGTGTGGGTGTAGTGAAATGCACATTGATCTTATGAACCTTCAGAATTTCTTTTACTGTTTCGTTATTAAATTCCGTTCCATTGTCAACTACCAATGATTGGGGTACACCGAATGCAGTGAAGTATTTCAATAAAGCTTTACTTATGTGAATTGCAGTTTTTCCATGAATGAACATCGCTTGAGCAAATTTTGTGAATGCGTCGACCAGAGTTAAATAATTTTTTCCATCAAAAATAAAAACATCTATATGAACTATTTGAAATGGTCGAGAAGCTGTTTCAGTTAGCATTAGCGGTACATAAGGGGTTTTCCTGGCGTATTTCGATCTTTGACATATTTCGCAAGAATTTATATAGGTAGTTATGGTTTGTTTCATGTTTTTCCAGTAATAATTCTTTTTCAAGCGTTCGAGAGTTTCGTTAATTCCTCGATGATTAGTTTTTCCTTCATGATGGTTTTTAATCAACATGAGTTGTTCATCTTTGTCAATTATGGTGTTTAGTCTTTTCATACATCTAATTAATTTCGGTCCTTTCTCTGAGAAATGTTTTAGATATACTTTACAAAATGCTTTATACAGATTTTCAGAATGGAAATATAATGAATAGGTGTTCTTTGACTCTGTGTTTTCAATTAAAAATTGTAATATTAATTTCTCATTGTTGACTTCAGGGATTTTCAAATGCACGATTTTATAGTTCTCATAATTTTCACGGGTTATATCCACTTTATGATAGGTATTAGGAAATACTAAGATTTGATTGAATTTATTGTTAATAATTTCGTCATAAATTTTTATACCTTCGTTTGTGGTTTCATTCGCGTCAGAATGTTGTGTTGATATATTATCAGCTGGTTTAATTTGTACGTCGGATAAAATTTGTACTTGTTGGTTTTGATCTAACATTTGCGGTTCTTCCAAATTTTGTTCTAGGGTCTCTAAAAATTTTGAAATGTCTTGATCTACTACGTCAATTGGGTCAGATGTACTTGGTCCTGCTTCCAATGATTGAATATAATCTGTAATATCTTTATCAATATCACCCGGGTTATTAGCAACGGAAATTTCGTCAGTTTCGATTACATTGATTGGTATTCGCGAGAGACAATCAGCATTTGTGTTATATTTTCCTAATTTGTCCAATATGTCTGTGATGTTTGGCAAAGGGTATTTATCGTCTATTGTTCGTTCATTCAGTTTTCTATAGTCTATGACTAACCGCCATTTTTTATGTCCGGAAGCGTCCATCTTTTTAGGAACAATCCAGATTGGGCTTGACCATGGGGAAATACTATTTTGAATGATTCCTTGATCTAGCATTTTTTCAATCTGTGATTTCACTTCTTGTTTATGCACATCTGGGAAACGATACGATTTCGTGTAAATGGGTGAATCATTGTTTATTCTGATTTTGTGAGTGATTGCATTGGTAAAGCTCAAAGGAATATTTTCGCAGTAAAATATGTCTCGATAGTTGTAACAAAGATTTCTCAAAGATTCTTTTTCTTCTTTATTGCAATGTTCCAATCTTATATTTTTCAGATTTTGTTTCAACAATGTATCATGTGATTGATCTATGAAATTATTGGATTCAATTTTATTCATGAAATTTATATCAATGAGGTTCAATGTTTCGATTTCGAATGGTTCTAAAATATCCAGTTTTACAGGTTTTTCACTGATATTAGTTATGGTAGTAAAGGCAAAGTAATTTGATACATTCACTATTGCTTTGGGCATTTCTAAACCATTGTCAAAATTTTGATAATTTAAAATTCCAATACCGTCTTTTTGTTGTACAGGTATTTTCACTACTTGTTGTACACGTGGAGCAACAATGATTTGGTGATTTGAAATACTACTGGTTTTCTTCTGTGTCTCGTCTTGTTCGAATATAATTGAAATGTTAGCAAAGGGTGTTGAGAGAATTTTCAAGTTCACGTTTACATTCGCATTCAATTGTTTGAGTAGGTCTACGCCTATTATTCCATCGAATTTGTCGCTAAATTTGAAAAGATAAAATTTATGTGATCCATCTACTTTAAATATCTGAAAAATCGGAATTTCGGCCACTTCGTCATGATATGAAATGTCATGAGCTGTTTCAATATTAAATGGTTCTTTGTAAATAAAATTTTGATAAAATTTATAAGCTAATTCTGGATCCATGAGACTTTTAGAACTCCCTGTATCTATCAAAAGGTTGGCATTTATTTGCGGTATGAAAATATAAGGAAGGTTTGCTTTGAGAGTGTTTACATGTATTATGTTACTTTGGTAGTAGTTGCTGCCTCCTGAAAATTTTCATTCGGAGAATTTTCACGAGCGCTATCTGATGTTTCTACTGGTTTAATTTCTGCGGATACATCATAATAAGTATTATTTTCTTCGTTCGGGGAATTATAATAATGATAACTAGGTGAATTGTAGTAGACGTCATCTGAAAGCGGATAATTTTGATATTCATCGTATGAATTATGGTCATAATATTCGAATGGGTTTTCGAATTGTTCATCAATATTTTGAACATATAAATGATTAGATACGAATTTCGAAGGTGCTTTAATACGAGAATTGCCAGATATTTCCATCGGTTCAGGTTTAAAATTGGCGTTTTGATTAGGTCGAATAAATTGTCTTGTTTGTTGGGACGGATTTTGACGTTGTCCGAAAAATGGTTGTCTCTGATAATTATTAAATTGTGGTCTTGGCTGATATTGTTGTTGCTGTGGTATAAAAGGTGTGTAAGTTTGATTGGGTGGTTGATAAAATGGTGATTGATACTGAGGATTAAATGAAGTGTTAGTTTGACTAGGTGATCGATTCATTTGAAACGGGGTAAATTGTTGTTGTGGTTGATTATTAGAAAAAATCATTTGAGGTCTGAATGGATATGAATTATTTTGATTTGGTTGGTTAGGTCTAGATGGAGTCATTCTTTGTGCAGGTCTGAATGTCGTTTGTGAATTCAAGGTATTTGATCGTTGAGTCGAATAAAAGAAATTTTCTTCTTCGATTACGAGACTCATAGCTTTTTCAAGACTGTCAGGATTTCTTAAACGCACATTATTTTGCAACGGACTGGGTAGTCCACGAATGAATGTTTTCATTGTGCCATGTCATTATAATTTTTGAGCCAAATGGTTTTTTCATCTGCTGTTAAAGTCAGAGTATTTAATTTGGAAATAATCAAACTTCTAGCATCTTGGCAACGCATACCGAAATTGTAAGGATTCTCATTTCGTGATGGTCTCAAAGAAATAAGGTCTTGCAATAAATAATCAATATTACGTTGATCTCCAAAACTCAATAACAAGGATTGTTTGATTTCTATCCAAGTTTGTAGTTCTGTTCGAGAACCTATTAAAGTTATAGCTCTACCTGTGAGTTTACCCAAAATAGATCTAAGTAGAAAATTATTAAATGGGTCATCGTTTGATGTTCTAGCAAATACGTCTATGAGATTTTCACAGTTCCCAATAAAAATGTTGAGAGTGTGTGGATTACCTTCATAAGATGGAATCGAGTCTAAATACAGTCTCAATAGTTGGTAATTAATTGCTGTTTGTTCTGTAGCCATGTTGATTGTTTCGGAACTTAATTGAATATTTTCCAATAACTTAGCTAGTGATTCTAAATCAGAATCAGTCATAGAAATAATAACAGATATGATTATAAACTATCGTTTGGGGTTTAAATATGGAAAAGTAAATGGAAATTGAATTGCACTTACAATACTATGAATATTTTCATTCTTCTTCTTCTTGTTTGTTGTTTCTTATCCTACGTTTCTTATCCTACGTTTCTTATCCTAGCTGCCTATAGGTTTGGAAAGCGATTTTCTTCTCCCAGGACTTGTTTTTTCTGTTTTCTGCGTTGATTGATCGTTCTCCTTCTACACTGTTCACTTGTGTGTTCAGCGGTGAAACGTCCCAGCTTTGGATCCGATATGCCCTCGAATCTAACTAGTCTTTTTACACTACCGAACTTTTTTTCGTATCCCGATAAATCGTTGAGACGAAAAACTGTCTGTGCGATACAAACAATTTTCGGGATCCTACCGACTGCGCCAGTTACAAGTTGGTTTTCGTGAAGAAGCTTTTTAAAAAACGAAAAATCTTTCACAGGGTCTTTATTTATCTCATGATCGAGATGAACAACAGGCAAAGACTGAATCGGAAAGTGTATCACTTAAACAAGTAGACTCATTTATGATGATGCTGCAAAGTATACAATTTCATATGAATAAGCTAGATAGTTCTTGTAACTTGCTATTGACACTTAATTTATTGTATGAGAAGTATCTATACATAAGCATCTTGCAATTACATAAGTAAATGAGGTACAGCGGTACAGCACTTTGAAACATTATTTCTTATCGTCTGAGCCATATTCCTATTCGTATTCGTTATCTGTATATTTCAAGAGATATTTCATAATTGGAACACAATTTTCGATCAGATCATAATTGCTTTATTTAGGTAATTTTTTTTTGTACATGTGTTGACGAAATTGTTAACAGTTTCGATAATTTTTACGTGGCCAAGTTTGTAGGTGTCATCGACCTATCTCACTTTTCAGATATCATTAAACTATTGACCAAACATACATAACCTCATCTCATTCTAATTTTCTAATTTATCTGAATAATTATTATTGTAAACGCTTAATTTTGGAGACCACGTTTTCAAGAGAAATTATTTAGTGGACAATGATATAATTTTC
This sequence comes from Chrysomela aeneicollis, assembly GCA_029955515.1. Taxonomy (NCBI): domain Eukaryota; kingdom Metazoa; phylum Arthropoda; class Insecta; order Coleoptera; family Chrysomelidae; genus Chrysomela; species Chrysomela aeneicollis. Next base: position 19,871,400 of record JARUHQ010000003.1, on the reverse strand, counting down.
ACTGGGATTTCATAGGGAGCTAATTTCTAGCTGATGAAATAAAATTGTATATATTATTATGTGTGTCCCAAATAGTATTGTTTAACAAAATGTCGAAATCAATTTTTTTTTCGAGACACAAATGAATGAGCTCTTAGCACTACTCACAAACAAGTTTAATCAGAATCGACAATAAACTTTTGAGAGAGTAAGAGCAGTAAAAAGATTATTCATTGTCAGCCTGTTTCATGGAAACGAAGTGAGTAGAAGGTTTAAGCCGATTCCAGGTCTCCCCCCAAGGTCGACCCCCCCAAGGCCACCCCCAAGGCCACCCCCCAAGGTCGCATCACATATTATGCTTGCAGTACGCCACTGGTGACCTTGGGGGGAGTGGTCTTGGAGGGTGTCCTTGGGGGGTAACCTTCGATTGGGAGCGATTTTGCGTTTGGATGACCTTGGGAGAATACAGTGATCTCGGGGTGGAGTGGCCTTGGGAGTATACATGCACTCTTTTGAGAGACGACCTTGGCGATTGATGATATATGCGCTCTTTTCGCGACCTTGGGAAGATGTGGAAGAGTTCCTCTGACTCAGAGAGTATGTGACCTTGATGGCATGTTGGCATACCATCACCATGTATCGTTCACGGTAGTAGGGGTTGTAATCACATATAAATACGGGATCCGCCACGCACAGGATCATAGTTCTCTCTTTCCATAACATTGCGCTTATAATCCACCGACGCAAGTTGAAAAGTTATTGTGCGCTTATAGTTCTGACGTGTTTTATGTAAGTACACTTATTATTATATTTTTTTCGTTCCCCTTTCACTCAGGAAATAATAATGGCTGATTCAAAAATTAATTTAGTTGCGATCAATGAAAAAATCAATGAGGATAATGAAATAATCAAACAAACCTTGATATCATCACTACCTCCCAATAAAAGACACACAATCAAGAAAATTTCATTGTGTGAGACTAGATATGGTAGATGTGGGACAGTAATACTCTATGATGAAGAGACTGAAATAAATTTGAGATGTTGGTTGCCAAAAAGAGTTGTCGATCGATTGATGGAAAGTGATATTGATGAGATGAATTCTTCTAACGGTCATTATACTTTAACGTATTTGGGTCAGAGTGAGCCTACCTTTATTGGTGCGAAGACAAGAACGCTTATCAGATTCGACACCAAAAGAATATGAAAAAAATATTAATATAATCAGAGTTCATAGATATGTTAAGCTGATTTATATAGTGAAAAGGGGTTCGAATTTGTTATGATAATAATTATCCTCACATATAACATAATCATTATTATTGCGCACCAATAATGACGGTGAAATTATTTGGTAAGTGCAACAGAGGTAGTACATACAATAATTGATTGAAATCATGATTCACCAATTTTTTTCGAATCTAATTATTTTTTATTTTTTGCGTAATACACCGATCAGCCTCTATAGATATATAAAATGTGGATGCATTATTCTAGTCAGTCAAGGCCGATAGTGGAAGATATCATGTCAGGTGTGAGGAGGATGAAATGCCAATTCGCTGATTTGGAGCGTGATATTCTACATGCAGTTAATTATGACGTGAGCTTGTGCTTTGATCAAGACCATGTTCAACGTCTCTACAAACAGGCTGAACAATACAAAAATGGCTTCCTAATTTGTTCCCGATTCGAATATAGTAACATCAATCTGGAGCAATTCGTTGAAGCAATGTTCGAAGGTGACTTGGTACAATACCTTTATGAAATTTCCGATTTCCTACCCAATTACCTTGTTCGAAAATACAACATTGGTATAACTCCAACGTCATCTGATGCTGAAGAAAATTGTCTATGATCCTGTATCAGATCCTTATATGATGCGTGAATCTGTATATATATATCTAAATAAAAAATATTGGTGTAAAAATAAAACAATGCTATATATATATATATTTTTTCGTTTTATTCAGTATAATATTCGAACCACGTCTACAATAATCAATCATATATGTTATTCTAGTTATGATAACAATAGTTGTAGGAATTTGATATTCATACGGCACCCATCTGTATGGAACCATCCAATGCACTATACGTCAAATATGCGTCATGAAGAATCAGTGCGTAGACCTTGGTATGGGATGGAAACTTTGATTTACGTGTTTCAAACTCCAACTTGATGTCGACAGTTGAGGATTTCATAGCATCTGGCTGATGGTTGCAGTCAATGATGAATAGGGGATTTTTACGGAATTCCCCGATACTCATCATTGGTTCACTCATATCTTTGCCATAGTAACTGCGTTGAAAATTTTCATATGCATAATAGGCTACTGCATCCAATTTCTTATCAAAATCCAAATTCCATCGCTCGTACGGATAAACTTCCGAATTTAGATACAGGCGAATATTGTTCACTCCTGCATGGATGAATTCTGTTACATCCTTAGATCTATCGTCTGTATTATTAGAGTTTTGGAAGCCTATGATGATGTATCGAGGTCGTTCAAGACTATTAGTCGTTTTGACAGACCAAATGTCGGAAGCCGTTTCCCGAATTATTGGTAATTCGTACAAATCCCACATTCTGTATGCAACTTTCACTTTCGCCGTAGCACTTTTATTCAAACGATTCAGCAGCTTCAATCTCTGCTTATCTGATGGAATAACATGCCTTATCTTCCACTCAATTTTGTTTATCTCCACTTTCGCATCAATTTCTCCCATATAGGAGTTCTTGAATGAACGAGCTATGATGAGTATGAGCTCCTGCTTAATATTCAGAATACTCTTATCATAATCTTCAGCAAACCCCATCAGATACTTGAGCGGTAATTTACCGCTGAAAACGTGACTAGTTTCATCCAGAATTCCCTGTTTTTTATTATCGAGACCCCATCCGACTGTTTCTAGGAATTTCGCATTCGCCTCACCATATGACACCATACTTTTCATAGTAGTGGTTATACCTGGTTTTCGAACCATACATACTTGTTCACCACCCATTTCATATCGTATCTCGTCGAATAGAAATGCCAAAGCATTATTCGACAAATAGCAGGTTTTAGTGAGATCATTGGGTGTGAATTTCCCCTCGATGTAGATATAACTCTCAGAAACGTCGAGAATTAGATCTTGGAAATTGATTGCAATCCTTACTTCATCTGAATTCTTGAATGATGGTGAACCATATGGTTTGTATGTGTGCTCATGTAGGCTTATGAGCGAATGATCCAAAATTGGTTCATCGAATACTTCCAATTGCGGATTGATTGAGTTTGTAGCAACCATTTTCTCGCTGTTTATCGCCGCAGCTTGAGACCAATTGACTTCAAGAAATGTTTATCGTTTGCAGACAATATATGTCTAACTCGTCCGGGTAGCTCAGCTCGAATGAATCCTTTACCAGTTGTTCCACCCTTCTTATTGGTTTTCTGACGGTGAGTGTTGGTATTAGTTAGCAAAGTACGTTTTGATTGGTTCCCGAAACAAAATCCCATGTTCCTTTCAAAATATCCGATTTCTAAGCAATATGTTTCAATTCAAGCTTCACGATGATTTTTTCTCCTCGAAAATCAACTGGAAAGCTATTATCGTCCAATATCCGCAGTGTAATGTTGTCGATGAACTGACGTCCAGCGGGGCTGATGGGTAGATATATAATATTTTGTGGCTCCTTTGACAGTTTATATCCAGGCTCCACATCAACATCGAACTCATATAGTGTATGCACCTCCTCACCATTCAGGAATGCTCCTGTGGTAATATTACAATCCACTCTTATGAGGCGCACTTTTATTATATTTACAGGCTCTGTGGATTCATGCAACACGTTCGGTGAGTATTTTTTCGCCTCAAATCCCAACACACTTGCAATAGAATTCTCGAATGTCAAATCCACCTCATGCATGCATTTCATTTCACATTTGAGAGTATTATTATTAGCATGGAGATAAAATATTTCGTCAATGTTTCGATCATCTAGCGTTTCTAATCTTGCGAAACCTTTCTGTAGAGCTTTATTGATTTCATCTATTTCATAGACACCGGGTGGTATAAAGAGTACTCGATGGGTAACCGTAGCTCCTGATTTCACCCAAATATCCAAACGATTATTCTTCTCATCTATATTGAGTATAGAGTTGTATGAATAGAAACCATGCAACCCCAAACCGTAGGTTTTTTTTGTATCAAGTTCAATGGGCGGGTAAAAGTCGACACTGAGAACACTGCGATCTCCAGATATGGTGAACGTTTGTGACATGGTATCACGAAGAAAAAAAACGACGGCGGCAAACGGTGGCAAACGTCAATATATGCAACAACAACCTTATTGTTGCTTGCAACAATGAAGAATGCCGCTATTTCCGGAAGATGAAGTATTAATATCAAATTTATTATCAGTTGCCACATTCACATCATTGATTTGACAATAACAGCAAAATATTCTTCTTGGCGCTGGCCCATCATTGACGTCACCATTGTGTGGTCTGCCACCCTCTTCACCGTGATGTTCCTCACAAAATCGATATTTTGAAATATCTGGATCACTCTGTAACTTTTCAGGCAGCATATCCCACACTAGAGCAATTTCATGTGAAGCACACCCGATGAGAACTTCTTTTGGCATGTCTGCAAGCTGTTTTCTACTCATCTTCAGCAAGGAACGCATTCTTGAGTAAGCCAATAATGAGTGACCCATTTGTTTGATGCTTTCTCTATCCATTTTCACTGCGACTGTTTTTGATTACTTTGTTCGTCGAGAGAAATCTCAAGCACAAATGACCACACCAGACTGTGTTGTAATCTTGATGGCGCTCGTAGTTATATGTGATTTTGATGGTATTCGGAGGTTTCAAACCCCTCTCCCAATATTCCAGCAACTCCTGTGGTGGGGGTAAATCGCCATAGCTATCGTAATAGTTTATTGCTCTGTTGCGTTTCTTGTATGCAACCCAGTGTGTACCTCTACCTTGAGCACTATCTAGATTTATAATAGCTGATTCGATGGTGTTTGGGGCGGACCTTGGTAGGCTATCTCTCATGAATATACCTCGGAAGTGTGGAACTTTCATTTCATCTATGTAATTCAATAGATCAATGTCTGTTAAAGGCCTCCGAGGTAATTCATCTAGTTTTTTGAATTTTGGGGCTTCAAATAGATACCTAATCCCTTTCTATACGGTTTCAGATAAACACCGCTACCAACTTTTCCGAGAGCAATTGCCTCCATATGTCTATTGTGACGATTTGATTCGGCAAGTTGCTCCTTACTCTCTTTGGTTGAATGAATTGCGCGTGCTATACTAGCGCTTCCTGCAGCCAAACTACCTAACGCTGATAAGCCTGCAAAAATTGGTATGAGTGGAAGGATTCCACCAACTTTTGGGATTGGTATTATTCTGGGTGTCCGGATATTTTTTTTTCCACCAGCCATCTTCACGAATTTTCGAGCAGCTCCAATCGCCATAAGTGACGTTTTATTCAAATTTCTTACGATATCGCCTTTTTTACCCATTTGACGTATTACGTTGCGAACCTTGTTGACTACACCAGAACCAAAAGCAATTTTCCTGATACGCTTCGATTTACTCATCTTTCTCGTTACTCGGTGTCTATTCAACCCACCGTTCTTATCTTTACACCCCATACCAAAATGCCTCTTTCCTTTCATTAGGTTGGTTACTAACCAGGATGCTGTCTTTTCACCCACGTTGGCGTCCTTCGATTTAACTCTTTCCCAGGCAGCTTCCTCCAATCTTTTATCAGCTGAATGCCTAGCAGTTAAATCGTTTGGATGCTTGAGATACGCTATATCGTGTTCCTTGCAGGCTCTATCAAGTTGATTTATCCCCAGATCACCTCGAGCTAATCTTTTCTGTAGTTTTGTTCCAGGCCCACAATATTGATAACCACCGGGAATATGTAATTCGAATGGCAGTTTATTAATCAGGTTGTTGACAAGCCCGGCTCCACTTTTATTTTTTCTTTGATTTATTTTTTTCGCAATCGATGTGCAGTGTGCCACACTCATAATATAAATGGTGTGAATATGTGTTGCGCTTCCTTATATATCATTCGACCGTCATACGATGCGGATTGTCCAGCAGTCAGAAGTGTTCAATGTGGACAATTTTGATGGGAAGGTGGGATTGGGAAATGGTGCAATTACGCAACGGCGGCATGGTGCATCATTTCCAAACACGATGCGCAGCCTCATAATTGGTCCATCTAATTGCGGCAAAACGAATGTTATGATATCACTTCTCACCAACGTGAATGGTTTACGATTTGCCAATGTTTACCTCTACTCAAAATCACTATATCAACCAAAGTATGAGTATCTGCGGAAGGTGTTGGAGCCCATCAGGGGGTTGGGATTCCACACTTTCGATAATAATGTAGACATAGTAGAACCGAGCGATGCAAAATCTGATAGCATTTTTATATTTGATGATGTTATTTGTGAAAAACAGGATGTTATCAGATCTTATTTCTCTATGGGGCGACATAAGAATGTGGATTGCTTCTATCTGGCACAAACATATTCCAGAGTTCCCAAGCAGCTGATCCGTGATAATTCAAACTTCATAGTGATGTTCAAACAAGATGACATGAATCTACATCACATTTTTTCCGATCACGTGTCTCCAGATGTGACTTTCAAACAATTCCAGGATATGTGCGCACAAAGTTGGACAAGTAAATATGGGTTTCTCGTTATCGATAAAGATAGTGAGATTCATGAGGGACGCTATAGAAAAGGATTCGATAATTTCATATATCCATGACATGTCAGTAGAATTTGATCCATTCAATCTTCAGATGCGACAATGGCTACATCTAATGAAAACAGTTTCGGGACGGAATCTGAAATCATCCTAAAACGTGAACTCATAGAAGCAACCGATGCAGTGAGGAAAAAGTTCAGAAGCCTCAAGAGTGATCGTATGGATACTCAAATGGTACTCGAGAAGATGTATGAACCTATAACAAAACCATTGAATGCTATTTCAGCTGCAACTTCTGTGGGTGATAATTTTGCAACTACATCATCTATGGTGAAGAATATCGATGAGAAACCAGTCAAGTCTATGATTACACAACCTATGCATTATTCCACACCGATGTCGGGAAAAGAGTCGAGTGTTATGAAATCATCTAGGAAACTCATGAAAACGGACAGTTCTGCCGACGATTTTGCATCATTGGATGGTGATGAAGACGAAGTAGCCCCCAATTATCTGAAAATGTTGAATACACCGCCAATATCATCAAACTCGCACATCTCCACCGATGCCATTTCACCAATTAATAGCACAATCACGAGCGAATTGAGTCAACAGTTGGAAAAACATTTAGAAAATCTGAATTCTGGCGACCCCAATTATGATACCACATACGGTGTCCGTATCGATTCTTCCACAGGGGGTATGATGATGGGAAATATGGAGATTCGTTTTCCCCCAGGACAAATCGAATTATGGCGCAATAATAAGAGGAGCAAGTTTTTTTCAGCTACTCCCGAGCTATATAATCTGATATTCATTAAACATGTTCCGACATCGGTGAGTGATAGAGATGGGCAGGTGTATGCATTGATATTGGAAATTACCAGAGCACCATATAAGGAATACAATATACGGAAAGGATTGAATACAAGCACAAAATCGAGAAAAAAGTTTCAGCAGATCATCAAACCATTAATTGGTTCACCCCATGACATGAGGAGTAAGCAACGTAAGGGTATAGGTGGGGGGAGAATAATGCAACCGATACCTTTTGAAAAGCTTGTAAGTAAGTGCCCTAAGGATTATGTATATTGGAATGTGGCTACAGAATTAGTTGACCGGCTTCGACTACTGTGGAGTTCGAAAATGGCTGGCCACACTGGACATGATAATGAGATAATGTCTATAATTGAGGAAATGCGTGAAGAAGGTATCGTGTATTGAGTTGTGCTGAATCTCACATACACACTTTTTCAAATATATAATATCCATATCGTAGGAGCTATCATACTAGTATATAAACGTTATTCAAAGAGGTCACATGCATTTTGCATTGGCATATTACTGGTGTGGGGATGAGTGCAACAAAGAGGCAAATCGCCAATGAATTGCATAAACCTGCAAGACGCAACTTCGAGAGAAGAAGAACTATAATAAAAGGTTTCGCAGACCTGTGGCAAATAGATTTAGCTGAAATGCAAACATATTCGAAAGAAAATAGCGGTTATCGATACATATTATTTATCATCGATTGTTATTCCAAATATCTATGGACTGAGCCAATAAAAAACAAAACTGGTCCAGAAGTGACACGTGCCATGGAAAGGGTATTGGAAAAGTCTGAATATTCACCGAAGAATATCCAAAGCGATCTTGGAAAAGAGTTCTATAATAAATCCTTCACTTCTCTGATGGCAAAATATGGAATCAATCATTATTCAACGTATAGTACTATGAAGGCTGCAATCGTTGAAAGGGTCATAAGAACATTAAAAATTGGATTTATAAAGAATTTTCTGTGAGAGGTGAATATAAGTGGTGCGACTTTCTTTCACACCTAACCGAAATGTATAATGACAGAGTACATAGAACAATTGGTATGAAACCCTCTGACGTGACACCTACTACAATACTACATGCTTATAGCCACATTAAAATAGCACCAAAGGCAAAATATTGTACTGGTGATGTCGTTCGTATAAGTAAATATAAAGGCATATTTGAGAAAGGATATACTGCCAATTTCTCCACAGAACTATTCAAAATAGTCAAGGTAAATATGACGAACCCTAGAACGTACAAACTTGAGGGTATGGAAGGTGAACCAATCGAAGGATCTTTTTATGAAATGGAATTATTAAAGACTGACAATCCTGATGCATATTTGGTAGAGAAAGTCTTGAGGAAGAAAAACGGGAGAATATATGTCAAATGGCTCGGATTTTCCAACAAACACAACTCTTGGATTGATAAGTCTGCAATTATTTGAAGTGTTAATATTTAATATCACCTACTTTAATTCAATAAATATTTTCAGATCTATTGTTCGAATATTTATATATACATCACTCCTAACCCGACAAAAAAAAGTCATATTTGCTTATTGAATGATATTTTTATTATGTATAAAATGGGAACAAATACATTTCGGAACTAATCTTCGTCGGAGGTTTCTGCTTCCGGCACAAAGTATGATTCTGGTGGAGGTTGATTCAGACTTCGCCGAAACATGCGCCTCTCATAAGGCAAACACCAACATGTGCTGAAATGGTGGCCAGCAGATCTATATATGTAGCCAACATTCTCGCAGAAGTAGCTGACACTTGAACATCCAGCACACACCCCATTCCAACAATCGTTGCGGTATGTGCTACAGCTGAAACATCGACGAAAGTACAGCCGATCCACCATGCTGCATTCTCTGCAAGTATTCCTGCATATCCCCATATTCGTGTTCCGCAGCAACTTCGAACACTTAATGCATTTTGGTCCGATCCCATTTTCATGATGCACATTTCTAGAAGGGTCTTGAGGGCCTCGTAGTCTTCTATTCTCCAACGTGCAGTGTTGGCACACCCCGTTGCAGGGGTTTATTTCAATGGCTCTCCAACCAACGTCGCAATTGTGGCATATGATGAAATCATTAACTCTCACCGGGTTCACAGCTACCACTGGTTTCGAATCCCAGGATTTGGGGTAGGACATATTTTCAGAGTAAATAAAACTTAACTTCCTCTTGAAGACTATTTTGTGGAAGGTAGAAACACTATGATCGAAAATACTGACATCCTCCGCTTTTAAATGCTTGAATCCTCCCCTCCTAAACATTTTGTGCGCCTGACATAGGAAAATGTCTGGAGAAAAAAATTGTGCGTTAATTCAAAGTTGGATTGGGTTTATTACGAAAACATCATGTAAAGACTAGTTCAGATTATGAAAAATCATACACCATTTCAACTGAATAATAATTTTATTGAAACTTGAATACATATTCAATCTCTTATGAAATCTTCGACGAATTCATGCAGCCCTCTTTCGTCATCGCTGTCAAGCTCCATATCTTGCCGCATGAAGTCGTCTATTCCATAATATACATTCCTCCGCTGGTGGCGGAGGCGACGCCTCTGTTGTCGATCTTCTTGCCTCTGCATTTCTGCTCTCAGTTCTTGTCGCCGATCTTCTTCTCTCTGAAGTACAGCCCTTTGTTCCTGCCGTCGACGTCGTTCTCTTGACGCCTCGTCTAGTTCAGCCACGCCAACTTCCAAATCCCTGAAGAAGTTATCGATGTCTTCCTCCATATCATCGAACATATCGGCTACTGCTCGGTGCTCTCCGATGACGCCCTCTGCGCCCCGTCTATTCTGTACCTCTTCGATGAGTCCGTTGAGGGAGAAGTCAGTCGTCGCTGTCGTCGAATCGCACGGTCCTGGTGGTGCTAAGCGACGGGTGAATGACATCTCATTCCCGTCCCTAGTGGTGGTGGTGTCAGCTTCTTGTACAATGATGACACTTGGAGAACTCATGTTGAAATTCAACTGAATGATTTCAGAGGAGCGGGTGCATTTATATACGATAAAAAGAGGAGTGGCTATGTGGAAACAGTGGTGGGGATAGATAAGTCGAGAGGAACATGAGACGGGCGGAAGAAGATACTGAATTTGTCTAGCACATATTATTTATTCAAGAATATCTACAAAATATCTTAGTATAGTATATAAACAAAATGAATCATATCATATACACCTAATATTATTATACATCACTTAAACCTAACTAAATACATGGGCCTCAAATATAAATACAACTACATATCCTTCAAAAATTCCGTATTCAGCCGAGCATAACGCTCAAAGAGGGTTCTGCCTTCTTCACAGTCTCGCTGAAATTTTTCTTCAGCTTCCAACTGTCGAAGCAGTGCGTCTCTTTGCTGCAAGATAGATTCACATTTCTTTCTACTCGCAGCAATCTTAGCATCCACACCAGAATTCCATTGCTTCAAATCAGCATCATACCGTTTTACGTAGTCGATCAGCTGTTTTGGCGGCAGTGGAATAGATGTGGGAATGCGAGCATTATGGTCGGCTGTATCTGCCACGCTATCATCAACAGGCTGTACATTCTCATTGGCCGGGCGTACAACATCAACACGAATCACATTTATTTCAGGCCTCGATGGATTCGTGCGTTCTATAGCCGTTGAGGGAGCAGCAACTTTCTTATGGGGCCTATACCATTTTGAAATCTCGCCTCCTCGGTATGGGTTTGCCTTGCTCGTGTGTTTGAGGAATTTTTGAAGGACTGATGAAGATCCCGCTTTCTCCTTCGCAGATGGCGACGACGACGACGATAGTGGCAGCAGCGGTGATGATGCTGATTTCCTTTTTTTAAAAAGGTGTAGTTTCCTACCCTTCTTAGGTGATTGGAAATCACCATCGTCATCATGAGCATAATCACCACCAACTCCCTTAGATGTTGATGGCATCGGCGATGGCGGAGGTCTCTTGAAACCTTTGGAAGATCTCTTCATTCCACTCCCGGAGTCGCTATTGCCGACTTCAGATGGTCCTTTAGGGCAGAGAAGGGGTATATCCTCAACAACCAATGAAGGAAGTGTGAGAGGTTGTTCTGATGGGTCAGTGAATGCTTCATCCCCTTCCAAATACTCTCGTATTTGTCCACTGAGCCACTCTCGCTGGGACTCGGTCTGGTCCTTTGGATCCATTGGTAGATCGCTGAAGCTCTTCTCCATATCTGCAATAGTCAAAGTATAAAATGAAAAATTGTTGAAGCGAACAGTTTCAGGACAAATAAACTCACTTAAGATGGGTAGAGCTTGTTCTGCATCTTCCCCGAAGAAGGCATCGTTGAATATACTATCATCGGACATATCTGAAACAATAAAAATCACATTCGATACCAATTTTTTATACATAAAAAGAAGTCAAATGAGGCAATAGCCACCCCCACGGGCCGAAAAACTTAAAAAATACCTAACCAGCGCGGTAGGGAAGAACTTCGATCATAGGGAATTGTTTTATTCAATGAAAATCAAATTATAAAATTTATAATTTTTATTTGCTACAATGTACAATAAAATCACGTTGAGATAGAGACCTACTAATTTAGTTGGGAAGTAACAAATCTCATCATGCGTTCTAATTGAGATATTCTATCAACACATTCCTTCAATTTGATGTCGTAGCTTGATATCGTTTCATCTATTCTTTTAGATGTGAGATTCACCGCTACAATTGAATCATTCAATTCGGGTGACATCGTGAGAACCTTCTGGCAGAATTGTGGATAATCTTTGACGAACTTCTTCAACCCGTTTACTGCTTCTTGCATCTCAGACATTTGTAGGTTGTGGAATTTCAGTGGTATACCATCCCCATCATTTATTGGATAGCCAATATTCACTAGCCCTGCATATCATAATTTCCACTGTTGTCGAATTTGAATCCGATTCCTGGGCGCCCTTGTGAAAAACTTATCGATTTTTTCTTCTTTCGACCAAATTTATCGATAGTGTTATACATCCTTCAACCACAACAGCTCGACGTGAACTAACTATATATTACTTGAATATCGAACTGTGTACGAATGCATCTCTCCATCCCACCCCACCTCCACTTCCAAGAAATATATTTATACATATATCCCATTCAACTCCATCTCTATCAAGTTATTGAATATTTTTGTTCCACAGAAATAATAGGCATTGTTGCTCGAAAATGTTTTATTCTAGAATAGATTTGCATACACATATTCATCTCCATCTTCATATGTTGAAAGGAATAGAGTAATCATAGAATACATTCAATAATTATACATTTCAAATTCACAAGATACAATTCGAAACGGATATAATATGATAAATAATACATCACTTTCTTCTTCTTTGTATAGGATGATTCAAAATATTCGAAATTCGAGATCTACGTCATATATAGAATATCATGAAATAAAAATTATATGTACACATAGATATATGGAATATCATTCCGGGAAAACATAAAATAAATTAATCACTATTTCGTGGGTATAGAGTTATCTATTGAAGTCCTGTTTGTTCCATTTCCAATAGTCTTATCAGCCCATCTAACCCGCTATCGTTTGAATTTTTGTTTCGGTCCGATTCCGCATGAGTAATTGCTTGCTGTAGCCAAAGCACATTTTGTTCGGGACTCGCTTTATAGAATTCGATGTCATTATGCCCCCACGGTAGAGTTTTTGGTGTGTTAGGTATAATGAAACGTTTATCGTCATGATATGAAAGGGCAACTTTGTTTTTCATTTTCGTATAAATATCATGATGATCACTACGGAAACAATTCATTTTTCTGAAGATAAAGCCGCCTTTCTGTACAATATTTTTGTAATCATCCAGTGTTAATTGGGTTCTAACCACAGATCTTGAAATGCCTTTTGCTTTCTTCAATTCACTACCTAAAGATCGAACACAATATGCTTTGGCCCCAGTTCCATAGAAACTCACAATAGGATCATCTGGAAATTCATCCTTCATATTTCCCACGACTGATTTCGTAATCGGCATACCCATTTTATTGTTCACGGGGTAATTGGATGTGTCGAAATACGCTATGTTTTCCTTCATGAAATTGTAAAAGTTTTCTGTCTCTATTTTCAGGATCAAGGAATCTGTATCAGTATATAATAATTGTGATTTGCTAGCAAACTGTTTCTTGATACATTCATAAAGAAAATTATATATGACGACTTTCGACACATCTAATATACAAAAACCCAAATAAAGTGGTTTGTCATAGTGCACCCTTACTTTACCCATGTGGATCGCTACAAAATTCTCATGAAATATTTTACAGGTTTTATAATTCGGTTGCGCGATCAATGCATTGGCACCCATCCTTCTTTTGACACTATCCCAATGAGTAACCAGTTTGATATCAGTTCTTTTATCTACATTCTCCATTGTCTTGCCATAAACTGAGTTAACCATATTTTTAAACAGATCTTTATCCGCCTTATTGGTACTCTTGTTACGCATTTCAGTATTGAGGTCTACATACTTCTTCAGCCACGGGGATTGATTGAATTTAAGAACTCTATGAGTTTTCACCAATACCAGCCCATTCATCAAAGCTTGTTTGAGGTTTCTTTGATGCACGATATATTTAGATTTGTTGAACAAATTTGGAATCAATTTCAGTAATTTCGATATCGAACCAGGAGGCGACATTGACTCTACGAGAAATGGAAGATCCGAATGAGCGTCATGTAATCCTTCGGGATAGTGTACATCCACTTCAAAGATATACCCGCATGGACCATCGTCCGCCAAATTCATTACATCCAATTCTTCAATGTCTTCAGAAGATAACCACTCGAAACCAGAAGTAGGTAGCGGTTGCGACATGCTATGCCCATATAAATTAGTTGCATCAAGATACATAATAAATGATGTTGGTTCATTTGGATTGAAATTCGGAAGAAAACTATTATTTGCTACATGGGATCTGAGGCTGCACTGGCTAATGCCACCCCTTATTCCTTTCTTGAAGAAATGTATCATGTCTATGTCGGTTAGTAATTCCAATTCAACTTTGGTATATCTCAACATAGCATCCCATGATAAACCGGGTGCTGTGAAGTATTGGCTAGGATCTAACTTATATGTTCTCAAACAAACCTTTCGAAAGTTTTCGAAAACATCGCATAGTAATAGAACATCTGATTTCAAGTAAATGTCTGAGTAATCTCCGAGAGATTTACACTTGAATAGGTTCCAGACAAGCTCAGCTCTCCGATAATCTCCATCCGAAATGTGTTGGTTGGAAAGGTTATCATAAAAATCATTTTTTGATGGTAAAACTTGAACGTCCAATTTATCCATTGAAGTAATGAAGCTATATGGGAAAATACCTTTTTTAGTCATGACTTCAAATTGTATTGGGTCTCGGAAATGCTTCATAGTTTCAATTAATTGATTCGATTTCAAATTTCCAGCTAACGTTTCAAGGGATTGTGGAAGAAACTTGTAGCTATCTAAAAAGCGGAGTTTGAGAAATATGTCATGATTGTGGCCATCTTTTCCCAGATATTTGTCAACCAAGATGTGCTTGGTGAATGAAATATATTTCTCCTTTGTTTGAGCCACGCAATCTACTTGTTCATTCTGATCAAATAATTCTTTGATAAAAAGATGGCTATCATAACCGCTCATATTATGAAAGAATATGGGAATGAAATTTGGAATTTTATAATTCAAATTGCAAATTGAGTGTGCTGCTCCAAATCTCTTCCTACCAGTTAAATGACAGTGATCTCTCACTTTAACATCACCATATTCGAAGGGTTTATCACAAATACCGCACTCGGTTGCTCTGTTAAAATCAAGCTCTTCTGCTCGAGTCAATTTCTCCATCGGAACTATATGCTTCAAATATGTATTGTATATATTTTTTGAATCATTCACTAAACTTGAAACAAATTTCTTCGATACACCTTTGCCACGAAAAGAAACAAATTTCGTGATGGAATCATCGTATGAGCATTTTATCACATATGCAAATGAATGTGGTTCATGAATGAATGTTCGATTAGTAAACGATTTCTTCGAATCTGGTTCACAAGTATGTATCGGCTTCAATACTGACTCAAAATCTGCATATATAACGAAGGGTACCTTCATCTGTTTCTCGAAATTCTCAAATTTCAAAAGATTTTCTTGTGTATCATTACCAAATTTATCAATTTTTAGTTTTGTAGACGGTGTTGTTGTAAAAGTATGATTACAATCAGTCTGTTGATGGCGCAACAACTTAGACTCGTCAGAGAAATATAACAAACATCCATCACAGAAATATTTCTTATGACCTCTCGAAGATATTTGACTTGAAACCAATCTAGACAAGTTCTTTATCCAGCAATAGTGACTATTACCAGAATCATCTGTCATCAATAGTAAGTTAACATGTTTACTCATTCTCTTTCTAGCATAATGAAGTGGGCCAACCACTTGATACTTAACTTGCTGATTTTCAAAGACGCTTTCTAAACCATAAACATTTATGGAACAGTCGTTTAGGACCTCAAATTTAGGTATACTTGATACCTTGACAGGAAACTCTATACCCACCAGATTCAGGACTGTTGAAAAATGCGGGTACGAAGACATTTCACACGGCTTGCTGTATGCTGGATATAGTGCAGATGTCACAGCCCATGCGAAACAGCATTCGTCCTGATTAATCACATTCACCACCGCCGTCTTGTTCTCGATGAATCTGGGGAGTTTCAAGTAGGAACATCCTCGCAGCGGGCTATATTTATTGATGTTTATCTCGAGAAATAATATCTTCTCGAGAGCCCACCCTGTAACAATAGAAAATATTGAGGTGACAATATTCTTCAATGGGTTCACATAAATAGCTAAAATGTCACAATTGAACTCACCAGAATCACGTTCTTCGAATTCCGTTGAAAGATTCACAATCATCTCCTTGAATGTATCTATGCAAGCTCCTAGATCGAGGGAAGAATCGATGATATGATTGGGTGTAATGAAAGATTTATTATCACGAATATCCTTAGATTCAATCACATATCTCCCAAACATTTCCATGTTCACTTTGATGGTGTGGTGAATCGAGACCATATTGTTTAATAATGATATGATAGTCGCTCTATTCTCATCAAAAAATGTATTATAATCTAATACTCCAGTTCAACATTCCACTCTGTAACTGATGATGCGGCATCTGAATGCGCTCTCAATCACGGATATGCCATTTCCTTGATTAATACAAGCATTCGTACGATGCTCCAATGACCTCTTATGTGCCGCCATTCTGTCTGCAGGAACTGTTTTATCACATACAGTGCATGTTTGCACATTTCCAATCGCTGATGTTGATGATGCATCATCTAATCGTGACTTCTTTGCCGCAGATGGACCAACACTCCCTATACACGACAATTTCTGATGGCGCCGCAGGTTATCACTTCGTGTAAAGGATTGGGCACAAGCATTGCAGAACAACATTTCGATTAAGCGAATGCAAAGTACACTTTCGAGAATGAAAAAGGAGTGTGTGACAATCGAGAGCAATGGGAGAACTGAAGTCTAACGAACACACCTTTCAATTTATAGGGGAGAGGAGTGATGACGTAAAACTCGGCAAGGTTATCCCCTCCTAACTGAGTGACCTCGAGTGTAGGATGTCGAGCGAGCCATCAAGGTCACATACTCTCTGAGTCAGAGGAACTCTTCCACATCTTCCCAAGGTCGCGAAAAGAGCGCATATATCATCAATCGCCAAGGTCGTCTCTCAAAAGAGTGCACGTATACTCCCAAGGCCACTCCACCCCGAGATCACTGTATTCTCCCAAGGTCATCCAAACGCAAAATCACTCCCAATCGAAGGTTACCCTCCAAGGACACCCTCCGAGACCACTCCCCCCAAGGTCACCAGTGGCGTACTGCAAGCATAATATGTGATGCGACCTTGGGGGGTGGCCTTGGGGGTGGCCTTGGGGGGGTCGACCTTGGGGGGAGACCTGGAATCGGCTTAAACCTTCTACTGAAGTGAGCTATAAAATATATGCATTTTTTTTATAAAACATAATAATAAATATTCCCCTCAATAATTAATATTTATAAAATGCTTGATAATTATATATTAAACTGATGTAAAACATTTTCAGTAATTGAGGGTTACAAACAACAACACGTTTTTCGCTATACAATATCTTCATCAGGTGGAGTATTTGAATACTCTCTACTACTCATCTTAGTTTAGTGTTCAATTATAGATTTTCATCAAGTATCGGCCTCATCTATTAAAAAATTGTTAATGATAGTCAGATATGCATGTCACAACTCAAATGAATAGTATTTCACAATTTCAAGATAGTCGAAAATTTTTATAATCAGATGTTTCTTTGCCTGTCGTATTTCAAATGACCCACGCAACACCTCCATCATCCATCACAGTTGAACTATCCATACACTGAACACCCCTAGACATCCCTTAGTTGCAGACAATATCACATTTTATTGGTATTCTTTGCTGATAATAAGAAATTATCTACAACTGAATTTTTTTATTTCGGTACGTCTAATATAAAATGTGATTGAAATCCGAGCTAGATATTTCAATGGAGTATTATTGATTGAATGAGATTTATTTCTCATATAAACATGTGTCCTAAAATGCATACCCTTCGAGCAACAGTCACTGTGAATTGCGTGAAAAACTTAAAAAAGATTATTTGAAATTGTTAGTATAATAACCGACATATCTAAATTGGAGTTTGTATCATTGCTGAAACTTTTTGTCAGTTGTCAGTTCCAAGCGGGTTGATTATTTGTTATTGCGACCAAGAAAATGTTGACATTTACTGTAGCTCGAAGGTGGACAGATGTTTATTTCGATAGTACTTACTTATTGCCGCACGTCAGCCGAACTTCTTGATTTTGTGATCCGAGATTGTCGTAAAGTGAAAATCCGTATTATTAATATCCAGATATCATCCCAGAATTTTCTTTCATTTTTCATCAAACCTGTGCCTGTTGTGACCAGAAAAACATTTTGAATATTTTGTTTCTCTTGATTTATAATCCGCGAATCAGTTTCCTGTAGCTGTGATAGCCGTATTTGAGTGTATTTCCGGTTTTCGCCGAATAGTTTGTGTGCCGCAGTTATGTTAAACCCCCTGTATAGTAAAAGTGTTCCTGACTAGAGGATTAGCTGTTTACCATCCAGAATAACCGTAAGCGAAAACCCTAAGTTCTATTGACGCGATATAAGGATTTTCCAGAAAAATTCCTTTTCTAAGTAACACCCTGTTGAGCCAGATCAATCCAGAAACTCTAACCAGTTCAGTTTAAAATATCAGAATTACTATACGTGGAAATTTCCTGTAAAAGAAAACCTGTTTTTCGCCCGGTCACCCTGTATCGAAAATTGTCATTGCCTTTGCAATAGGATTTTTCTATCATATATATCTGATTTCTTTTCTTTAGCTGTGTTTGATTATTTTTACAATAGGTAGCCTGAATATTCGTATCAGGTGAGGAAAGTTGTAGTTCATAAAATAAATGATATGAAACCATCTATGATTTTTATTAAGTTGTATTTTGTGATTTGATTTTACCTGTAGGTCTGTGTAGATCTCATCTACTTATTTAACTTGAGTATTTCCTGATACTTCCTAGATTTTTCTTTTAATTTTAAAAACTCAGTTTGAAGTAGCTTGTAATCCATTCTAGTTTGAGGGGGTATAATTAAAGATTACATTTCCTTAATGAGTCTGACTATCTGATCTCTGGTTTACACTTGGGTTTACACAAGGGGGCACATTGTATGGACTTACTCTATATCCCTTCTCCACTGTTAGCTACTCAAAGGCCCTTCCAAAGAACTCCTAGTTTTGGAAGAAAGTGGAGCATACCACTTCATAAAAAACTGGCGCTTGAGGCACCCGCTCTAATTCAAATTGAGAATTAAGCCCTGAGGCCCTTTGTAGGACTCTACCGAAAAAAGAGCCTTACAGTATATTATTTCCAAAGGGAATGATTGCGAGGGATTGATAATCCTTATCCCCTCTTGCACTCCAGTCACAAAAAATTGAAAAATATGTCGAACCTAAATGAGTCGTAGATAAAGTACCTACTAGAATATATGTACAAGGTGGGCCAAAAGAAATCTCCCTATATATTGGAAGATGCTCTTATTTTTGCAAATAGCGGCCAATATCAAATCTGTTTTGACATTCGTGAACTAGACAGATGTAGAATAAAAGTGAACAAGCCATGGAGCGATACCCTTCCCAAGAACGCGGAATAATCGTGATGTCTAGTTTTTTCGACCAAAATCATAATGAGCGATGAGGCTCATTTCCACCTCAGCGCAGAGCATATTTTAAGCAAGTCTGACTGGGCGGCACTATAGAGCTCATAGAATTTCTCACTAGCGGTATAATAGTATTTTATGATAAGTACAACTTTTATAAGAGGCTATTTTGTCGCACGCGTTGTTTGGAGTCCGACGAGCGAAGCGAGGAGTACTCTCAAGGGAACAAAGTGCGACAACGTGTCTTATAAAACGTGTGTCATATAAAATTTTTTCTATTCAGCATTAATTTGAAGTACAAAATGGATTTAATATCGTTAAATAACAGAAACATATTCGATTGGTAACAATGATGACATTGAAATAATTAAAATCTGACGCAAAAGCGTAAAGCCGAGTTTACAGTTGAGCTATTTTGATTTTAGCGATACCAGCAGTGAAAACTGCAATGTTGTCATTGAATTTATTGGTCAATTCAAATCAAATCACGCTCTGAATTGAAATTCACCTATAGAAACATTGAGGTTTTCACCAAATCCAAAATCGTTCAGAAGTTAGCTTAGCCTGAGAACTCTTCTGTGGACTTTCCAAAGCCCACTTGAAAGTCATATTTTGATGTCGGCTTATGGAAAACTAGCACAAATCGATGGATTTTGATGTCGGCTTATGGAAAACTAGCACAAATCGATGGAATCTGGGGGGGCCTTTCGCGTAACTCGCCAACAACGAAATAAAATATCTCATCTACCGGATGTATCGTCATCAGTGGTGATGGTATAAATAATGTCGAACAAAACAGCAAAGGTATCAGTTGGAAAATATCAACACGATGAGCGAATGGTCTGGTTATTTTTCGTCTAGTGAAGTGAATAATGATGGTGCCGGCTCATCAGAGGTATCGGCCCCAGACTACTTTTCAGAAGTCGATAGGTGCCTAGCTATGTTCGAGCAGGCGGCACAAGTTGAGAAGCACTACCTGTTGAATACAACATTTCCGCTCTCCACCTATGAAATCCATTGTGGATTGAGTCCAGCAAGAGAATTCATCCCAGCCATCACCTTGAAGCAGCCCTACTATTCGGCGAGGATTTTATTCAGTGCATATGAATGGGCCACCTTCATCGAATTACTTCGGCGCATTCAACGAGATTTTTTTCAAGAACCTCTACCTGGCTATGATATGATATGACCCTGTGAACAGTGCATGCGGAGATTACACCACCGTTACAAGGGCCGTCTGGGATGGAGTCAAGATGCTTACAGTTGTCAAATATCACGTTAAATTTGACTTGATGGAGGGGGATGTTGCAGATATTTTGAGTGCCGAGATGTGTCTGGTATCACATAGAATAACCATGATCAACGAATTGAACTTTTGTGCTTTCTATCATAATCTTTTGAATTTTGCAGCTCATTGGATTAAAACTAACCAAACTGTTTTGAGTATAGAAGAAATAATATTTGGATTTTGTGAAGCTTCCAATAGTTTGTCGAGTAATGTACTGTTGGAATACTTGTATTATAGTAAATCCCAAATAATATCAGATTTGAATAAAAAACTATGAATATAATGTGTTTGTTGAATTTCATTCAGTCTGCAAAGTTAAATAAACCCTAAATCATCTACAATGAAGTCAGAAACAACTGTTTTCGTAAAATTTCTCAAAACTCCTAGAAATGATCTGACGGAATTCACTGAGCATGAATTGCATCATATCCCCATAGGATGTCTCAATGAATATTGGCAATACACCAGTGAATATTGAAGAGGATGAATTAATAATCCATGATGAGAAAATTCCTCTGACAGAAGGTTTCAAGCAACTTTTGCCCAAGAAAGAACCTGCGGAATACACCGAAGAAGACTTGAGAGAATACAAGAAAATATTAATTATGCGTAGTGCACATAAAAAAGAAATATGACCAGAGGAATTCTACGTACGCCAATTCATCTTGGAAGTATAGATTCGTTATTTCGTTATTATTTCCACCAAACCGTAACAGAAAGGGGCCAGGGCAGATTGATTCCGGAAGAGGATTTCCATCAAAACGAATTAGTACGAATAATGCAGATAAAATTCCAGAAAACTTGGTGTACGAGTGGGAAAATTGGACTGATGTAAATGAATTAATCGATAGGATGAGAGCAATAACATCGTCACCTACGAGTATTGAGAATCGAATCAATACAGGACCACAAATCACAAAGGTTGTGATACACGCAAGGTTGTAGCACACGCAAAATCTCAGTTCATTAGTTTGTCGGCTACTATAATTATTATAGGTTCAATTGCATCCACCAGTTGATGATTTTCAAACGAAATCGTCTTGTGGTTAGAAAACACCTGACCCCCAACCGCGAGATGCCGCATAAAATTTCTAGTTTATTTTAACCACATGAACAGATTTGGAAGTTTGACGTCCCGTGAAGAGCATATTTCTTCTCTTTTCTTCATGTTTCCATTACCCTCATCCAACAATTTGTACCGACAGATGTCATAGATAGAGTGTATATTATTTTCGAAGATAGACCGATAATTATTTCCGCCATTCAGTGTAGATGGTGCTAGTTGTAAGATTATTCTGATAGCTTATTATACAAAGTAGAAATGATGCCTGCTTCATAACCTATTTAGCGTAAGTATACCAGAAACTGAGGTATTATGGAGCTCAAAAACCTATGGAGCATTTCAAACTCCCACTTTTCAATGCAGATGGTGTTATATTCTATATATCTCTTAGATTATTATATAGCTGAATGTATCAATTATAATCACTTCCGGATTAAGTTTCCGATGTATACCAGTAATGAAACAGCAACATGTGCGAAGGACATATATATATATATATATATAATGAGTTTTTTTATATTTGGGATATGCAGCAGGCCAAATAAGAGTACTCTGATACACTTGTTCCAAGCTTTCAATAACTTTTTATTATCATCTTCAGGGAAGCTACAATGTGGAAAGACAAACATGAGATTTCGACAAAGAAAAAACAAGGAATAACTTACAGTGTTATGAGGTTATGTGGCGTATATGTTGACAATAATCATAATATCTGGACAGAACTGGGAGTAAAACATCATTTGTAACAAACAAAGAATTAACATAGATGTAAACACATTAAGGATTATACATTTAAAATGGATTTAAAAATTGTTGCAAATATGAAAGCACGTGTTGTCCTTGATGAGGCAAACAACCGCGTTGGAGATTATTATGACCTGAACTGACCAGACATTTGACATAGACAATTGACATCGTCAATTGACACAGACAACTGACACAGCCAACTGCCATATGACACGAAACCACACGGAATCACCACCACAGGGAGTGAGCAGATGACACACAACCTACAGGAGACGTTCCTTGATGGTCTTATGTGGAAAAGTATGATTGGTCTAGAATAGGCGGGAACGGGAACACTATTTATATTTATTTGAAGCACTTCTTGTATGAAACCTTATTTTGACGAATGAATTGAATTTTAATGGGTTAATCTGTGAATTTATTATTTATTGAGGTAGTCAATTGATTATCTTTAACATTTAATTTGTCTGCAAAAATTAAGTAAGAGTAAATTTCACTCAGGTGATTTACATCTGTTTTTTTATTGAGAACGTTATCCGCTTGTGCAATGTGAACCATTTCCAAAAATAGCCTTTTGGTTGTGTTTTTTTCAGTGGAAAGTATTTTTACCGAATTGTAATCCATACAATGTCCCTCCTTAGAGACATGTTCACTCAGTGCACATCTCTCCGGGTGTAGTCTACTGTCGCTCTTGTGTGAGGCAATGCGGTCCTTAAGTGGTCTGGATGTTTGTCCAATATATTGTTTTTCACAATTATGACATTTTATACAGTAAACTACATCCGAACAGCTTATGCACGGAGCCTTGTCTTTCAATTTGGAAAAAATCCTTTTAATTGGTAAAACATTTTTGTTTGCTATTTTTATATTTTCTGAAAAATATTTGAATATTCTGGATAGTCCAGGGGTGATATCTCTAATAAAAGGTAACGAGGTATAAATATAACGCATACCAGTGCCTTCTGCAGCCTGTGCATTGACTGGAGATAAATGTAGTGTGTTATTAATATTATTACTATTATTATTAATATGGAAATTCATGTCATCAATGGATGAGGTATTATACAGAATCTTTTTTAGAAAGGAAGCAGGATATGAATTTTGGAGGAAAAGGTTGTAAATAATATCTAAATTTTTCTTATGAAAGGAGGAATCAGATATCTGGATGACCCTTGATTTCATTTGTTTTATCAGGTTGGCTTTCATGCTCTGTTTGTGGTACGACCAATAATTTATATATCGGCCAGAGCTCATTGGTTTCCTATACCAATCAATCAGTACGGTGTTGTCTGGTGTTCTGATAAACAAAGTGTCTAGAAACGGAACGCTGTTATGTTCGTTTTCTTTTTCCATGGTAAACTGTATGTGGGGATCGTAGCTATTAAACACGAACAAGGTATCATCTACAGCATCTGATGGTATTGCAATGATAATGTCGTCTACATATTTCTTGAGGAAAGGTGGATTGAACGGGAGAACATGTGTGACAATGTCTAATAAATCATCCATGACATATGCTGCCAGTATGGGGCTAATTTTTGCACCCATTGGGGTACCAAAAGTCTGTTTATAATATTTGTCATTGAAGGTAAAATAGGTATTTTCAAAAAGAAAGGTTATTAAATTTAAAAAGGTGTCCTTTGTCAAGCTGCAATAACCACTAATAATGCTCCACTTATTCTCTATAGCTCTTAAACAAGCCTGTAAGTAAACATTGCTAAATAGAGAGACCACATCTAGGCTGGCAAGAACAAAATTATTTGGAAGTTTAAATTTATTGAACAATGTATTCACTTGAAAAGAGTCTTTAATATAATAATCATTCTCAAAGTCATATGCTTTGGTTAATATGTCAGTGAGAAAGGATGAGATGGATTCAGTGGGAGCTCCTATTAAACTTCCAAATAATTTTGTTCTTGCCAGCCTAGATGTGGTCTCTCTATTTAGCAATGTTTACTTACAGGCTTGTTTAAGAGCTATAGAGAATAAGTGGAGCATTATTAGTGGTTATTGCAGCTTGACAGAGGACACCTTTTTAAATTTAATAACCTTTCTTTTTGAAAATACCTATTTTACCTTCAATGACAAATATTATAAACAGACTTTTGGTACCCCAATGGGTGCAAAAATTAGCCCCATACTGGCAGCATATGTCATGGATGATTTATTAGACATTGTCACACATGTTCTCCCGTTCAATCCACCTTTCCTCAAGAAATATGTAGACGACATTATCATTGCAATACCATCAGATGCTGTAGATGATACCTTGTTCGTGTTTAATAGCTACGATCCCCACATACAGTTTACCATGGAAAAAGAAAACGAACATAACAGCGTTCCGTTTCTAGACACTTTGTTTATCAGAACACCAGACAACACCGTACTGATTGATTGGTATAGGAAACCAATGAGCTCTGGCCGATATATAAATTATTGGTCGTACCACAAACAGAGCATGAAAGCCAACCTGATAAAACAAATGAAATCAAGGGTCATCCAGATATCTGATTCCTCCTTTCATAAGAAAAATTTAGATATTATTTACAACCTTTTCCTCCAAAATTCATATCCTGCTTCCTTTCTAAAAAAGATTCTGTATAATACCTCATCCATTGATGACATGAATTTCCATATTAATAATAATAGTAATAATATCAATAACACACTACATTTATCTCCAGTCAATGCACAGGCTGCAGAAGGCACTGGTATGCGTTATATTTATACCTCGTTACCTTTTATTAGAGATATCACCCCTGGACTATCCAGAATATTCAAATATTTTTCAGAAAATATAAAAATAGCGAACAAAAATGTTTTACCAATTAAAAGGATTTTTTCCAAATTGAAAGACAAGGCTCCGTGCATAAGCTGTTCGGATGTAGTTTACTGTATAAAATGTCATAATTGTGAAAAACAATATATTGGACAAACATCCAGACCACTTAAGGACCGCATTGCCTCACACAAGAGCGACAGTAGACTACACCCGGAGAGATGTGCACTGAGTGAACATGTCTCTAAGGAGGGACATTGTATGGATTACAATTCGGTAAAAATACTTTCCACTGAAAAAAACACAACCAAAAGGCTATTTTTGGAAATGGTTCACATTGCACAAGCGGATAACGTTCTCAATAAAAAAAACAGATGTAAATCACCTGAGTGAAATTTACTCTTACTTAATTTTTGCAGACAAATTAAATGTTAAAGATAATCAATTGACTACCTCAATAAATAATAACTTCACAGATTAACCCATTAAAATTCAATTCATTCGTCAAAATAAGGTTTCATACAAGAAGTGCTTCAAATAAATATAAATAGTGTTCCCGTTCCCGCCTATTCTAGACCAATCATACTTTTCCACATAAGACCATCAAGGAACGTCTCCTGTAGGTTGTGTGTCATCTGCTCACTCCCTGTGGTGGTGATTCCGTGTAGTTTCGTGTCATATGGCAGTTGGCTGTGTCAGTTGTCTGTGTCAATTGACGATGTCAATTGTCTATGTCAAATGTCTGGTCAGTTCAGGTCATAATAATCTCCAACGCGGTTGTTTGCCTCATCAAGGACAACACGTGCTTTCATATTTGCAACAATTTTTAAATCCATTTTAAATGTATAATCCTTAATGTGTTTACATCTATGTTAATTCTTTGTTTGTTACAAATGATGTTTTACTCCCAGTTCTGTCCAGATATTATGATTATTGTCAACATATACGCCACATAACCTCATAACACTGTAAGTTATTCCTTGTTTTTTCTTTGTCGAAATCTCATGTTTGTCTTTCCACATTGTAGCTTTCCTGAAGATGATAATAAAAAGTTATTGAAAGCTTGGAACAAGTGTATCAGAGTACTCTTATTTGGCCTGCTGCATATCCCAAATATAAAAAAACTCATTTCCTAACTAGTCAGCAAACAAGACTACCCTTTTCTATATATATATATATATATCAATATTTGTTTTGTACTATGCCATATACGATGTGTGTTTCCTAATTATTTGATTGATTGTCAGTAAAAACCAAGGATGATTGAAAATCGTCGTATCTTGGAGAAATTCGAAAAAGAACCTAGACATGAGAAATTCATCTATTATTCATTGTTTCGGGATACAAAAGGGTGGATGATGTCAATCGGACATTGATCGCTAGATTCCTCAAATATCTGAAAATATCTATAGAATGAATGTATTTGCTGATTGAAAAAACATCTCATTTTGGTAATTTCTGATAATTCAACCCTAATTCGTTTCGTTGATATATTCCATCATATTTAATGGGATATAGAGAAAATAACTCATGCAAATCTAACTCCACCTTACGAATATTTCATCGAACACTCTATGCAACGAAAATCAATCAAAATAGCATAACTGTTACGTTTTTGATGGTAAAGTTCGATGAGATAGAAGAGAGAAAGCGAACAGAATAATAAAACATAAATAATATTATATGTGTGCAAGATTTTATGGATCGAATGAAAATGTGTGTTTCGTATCATTATATAATTGTAATGAGTGGAATGAAATTCGATGCAGGCATTTATCGTATTATTATCCATATAATAATCATATATATTGACTTTCCTCCCTGCTCGCAGTGGCGAAGGTCCATCGATCTGTGTGAACTTCTGTGTTGAACTATCTGAATACGATTATTAGATGAATTCCTAATGACTAATATACAGTTGTTAAATCATATGATTCAATAGACAGGTGTTTTATATGAGTATACCTAATAGCAGGTTTGACATTTTGTAAGTGCTAGCACTAGGGATATCAGTAATTTTTATATGACATACATCCAAATAGCAATATTATTAAGTAAGACATGATTCTTCTTCTTTCTCGTCTCTATGGATTCAACTGTCTTGAACTCGCGCATAATATTTCATTTGATAGGCTGTATATGAAGTATAGTCTTGAACTCGCGTATTTTTTTTTATTGGTTGACGAGGTGGTTGAAACCCTTTATGGGCACCCTATTCTCACAGGGTAGTGTGGGAGTCTTCTGAGTCCTGAACATCCTCAGACATACCCACTAAACACTCCACCTCGCGTGGTATGGCTCGCCCCTGCAAATCAGGACCTTGCGACGACACTTAAGCCGAGAGGCCTTTTGTATCTTATCATACCACTTTCTTGGGCCATCGGAAAAATTCCGCCGTCGGTGAGAATCGAACTCACGACGGGCAGGGCAGAGATTGAGAGATTGACGCTCTAACCACTACGCTACCTGGCCCCCTACTCGCGTATTTACATCAGGTTCCTGCGTTCCGATATTTGTATCAATTCCGTTTGATCATTTATCCCGCATAAGATGGTTCTTTTCATGAGTATAGGGTGAAATAGTATTTTATTAGGTATTTCTTTATGATTTTCCACTGATCTTACCTATGAACCCATTTTTTCAACTCATACTTGGCATATAATGTTCAATAAGCAGATTATCAACTCCACTGTTTCATCGATAGGTAGATAGATACCATCTTCACTATTAGCTCAATAGTTTATATCAATATTAAAAAAAGTATTATTAACAACATATTGTGGATGTTGAAGAATGGACGATGTTTTTCTTATACCCGAGTAGAATGTGCGAAGAATCATTTGATATTACCACCGGAGAGAATTAGGAGCATGATATGAAATTTCATTGGAGTAAAACTGAGTCATAAAATCCCAAATATTCGATTCGAAGTTGTTGGTGACCAACGGCTCGGCATGTTTGTCCCTATCAGAGGGAACTGTTTGAGAGATAACACACCAGGATTACATCATAAGATATCACTTGAAGGTTTTGAAGCGAGCTGAATTTCCATCTCATTATAATAGATTCATAGAAACTGCTGCAAATTTTATAAAATATTATCAAATTAAATGATCCATAGAAATTATTTCATAATGCCTTTATGTAATATGGTGGGAAATATTCAAAACATCGGGATATCGAATTTTTACCTGAAAACCAGTTCCTGGAAGCACGCTCGCCACATGTACACCTTTGACCCCAACTAAGGAAGTTATCTACCCGCGCCTGGTGCCAGTCGATATCCATTGAATGTGGGTGTACACCTGCTGATATATGGATTCGAACTCGGATTTCGTGTAAAAGTTCCGATATATGATATTATTTTAAAGCAATAATAATTTTGATTCATATGTTTGACGATTACATTTTCTCCTCAACTCGAAGTTTTTCGAACTCAAAGTCAATTCATATCATATCATATAATTCCATGTTTGTTTTTTTCTATAGACAGTCATTATTATACCTAAATTCGACACCATATTTTAAATTTTTTTATTCATCTAGACAATCATCTCATTTTATATCTCCAATGCCATATATTTTTCTCTATTGGTATGCATCCCAATTCATATCTCAACACTTGATTTGCTTCGTCTGTAGGTGGCCCTCTTGATTATTTTGTTCGACGCCATGTTTGTCTTTCTCTAGGCTGCATCACACTTATTTTTCGATACTATATTTTTTCTGTCACCTTTTTTCCATAATACAATCATGAACGCTCGCCATCTGTTTCTTTTTCTCCTATACGGCCATCCTAATCATTTCGTTCGACGCCATGTTTTCTTCGACTCATGCTGAGTGAGATTTTGTACTCTTATACTGAGATATAACGCGGAAAGAACCACCCCCTTGATCAATATTTCATTATTTCATAATCTATCTGTATCGAAAAGATAGCAGATCTCTAGAGATCCATTCGGTATGTCTATCACTGTCCTTCGTTTCATCCCTTACTCATCACATATTATTTCCATCGGTTGTGTATCTGAATTTTTTCCTCGACCCACCTTGTACATGATTCTCTCATAACTCTTATGGATGCCTAGCACTGTATCCCAATGGCGATCTGCTTGATCAATCCATTTTATTTATGCATCGTTTTTCTTATTGGATCCAGTCCATATATGTATCATTTCGATTCATCCTGTATATTATTTTTTTATACGACAATGAAATCTATCTGCACTAGCAATTATATGTTTTTCTCTAATCTCTCCTGTATTTCGATCCATCCATTTTTACGATAGCTCATACGTAGAATAACCCCATATATAACCTCTGAGGGAGCGAATTGCTTCATTATCCTTTTTTTTCAGTAGAAAGCCATTTTAATCCGAAAATTCGACGCCATATTGATTTTTCATTTCTAGAAGACCATCTTATTTCATATCTTCAATGGCATGTTCGATTTTCTCTATAGGTGACTTACCCAATTTATATTTCCATCAACGCCATATTTGTTTTCTCTAGGCGGTCATCTTGATTATTTTGATCGATGCCATGTTTTCGGCCCATCCTGTTCTAATACAAGCTGATTTACCACTATGAGCAAAGATAACAGTCTGCTTGACCCATTTTTCCCTTATCGATGCTATTTATGCGTATTTACGTCATTTTTCAATACACCCTGCACATCATTTTCAATACACCCAGTATATAATTCTTTCGATACATTCTGTATATCAATTTTTCATATATTCCGTATGTAATTTTTCGATAAATCAAACGCTGAAATCACTCTGCACTTCTGGACGCCAAATTGTTTCATTCATCCTAATGTGCCAATGATTTCTCTGGTTCATCCTGTATTTATTTTTTGTTTTCTCCCAACAACTGATAAAGTCCTTACTATTCAAAGGTCTATCACGAAAACGCATTGGCACATCAAATAGTTCAATTCATATATTATGGAATTTGTGAGGTTACCTGCTGTGAGGGTCAACGATAAAGCCCGCGGTGAGGATTTTATTATCTGGGACATCTGCGGCCGAACCCATTGACTTTTCATTATTATGATAGGAATGGTTCTGAACAAAGATTTCATCAGGGTGATATTTTTTCGACTGTCTTCTTCTAGGCATTAGATGTCGTAGTTTATCGTTTATTGTTACGTCGCACTACTTCATAACTTGCGAATTTAATAGATGTGATAAATTATAGTCTACCTACGCAAGAATGCGGGCTTGAAATTTTCGGGCATATGCAGCCTTTGGCTCGAAGATCTCTTTAGGGTGACATTTTTTTCTCGGAAGGGCCCCCGTTTTTTTTGACATTAGATGTCGTAATTTATCGTTCATTGTTGCGTCACACTACCTCATAACTTGAGAATTTAATTGATGTAATAAGTTATATTCTACCTACGCGAGAACGTGGCAGTTTTAGGTCTATGCATTCAAGTCCACCACCGCATTCACGTCCACCTCCCGTCCACCTCCGCCACCTCCACCTGCGCCTGCGCCTGCACCTCCGCCTGCGCCTGCACCGCCTGCGCCTCCTGCGCCTGCACCGCCACCGCCGCCGCCGCCACCGCCGCCACCTGCACTGTCTCCACCGGTGTATTCCTTCTACTACTATTGTAAGCCTACAATGCTCACAAAATATTCGAAATTATCGGAATAACGAAAATACTACAAGAAAAACAAACCAATTATATACAGGTTATATAAGTCTTCTTCTTTTTTATCTCCCAATCAAAACATTTTCATTATTTCAAGTTGTTATCTTGATGACAAAGACAACACTATGGCAGACATATTTTTTCTCTCTTAACGATAGCAGAACTTGTCAATTGGGACTGGAGGATATGTGGTTCCAACAGGACGCAGCAACGGCACACACTGCGCGAGCCATATTCAAACAATCACTTCAAAACTCATTCAGGAATTAGTTGAAAAATATACAGATTTTATTCTCTTGAAATATTCTTCAGGAAATTAGGTAAAATGTTGCGAATTATTTCAAAGAAACGACAACTCAATCGAAATGTTCATTTCATTTTTGTATCAGTTTGTTCAGTAATTTCAGTTTTTTTGGGACCATTTCGAAGTGTAAAAGTATTTGAAGTCCTTGATTCAGTTGGCTGAAAGAAGATAATGTAACCATTTTTTAATATTCAAAAATCCCACTTCTGAATCAGCAGTATCCGATTCATCATTGCGACTGCAGGTTTTGTTTTCATTGTTGAAATCATTTTCAACCTGTGCATATGAGCATAAATACCTTTTATTGAATATTACCATGAAATATGAACATGATTTCACTAAATTCATGAAACTTCATGATTTCCAGCATATTTCCCGCAAAATGACTCATCCCGTCAAATATCCCGCGGGCGATCAAATTTCCCGCCAATTGGCAACACTGAAGAAGACGTTCCCGGGTGCATTTTTGTATCGAGCACACAGTATACCGCGTTCGGGTATCGTCGTATGAAAACGAGCGTCTGAACACATGCGCGTATGAATGGTGGGACAACACAATGTGATCTATTTAAATTCAGACCCACAATCCACAATGGCGCAGTCGACTGAGCATTTACTGCCAGGCAGGTGTCTTGGGTTCGAATCCCATTAACAACCTCTTTTTTTTCACTTATCAATCAATTATTGTCCCTTCTTCAAAAATTTAGTTTGATTCTCTGTTAATATTTTTATTAAAATCTTGTGATTTCTTCTCTGAAGGATTTTTCTTCTTTTGGGTAACTGCGTTGACTACTGATGTATAGGAATGCTCTATCATTGCGGTATCTTGTTTCAAATTCAGAATACGCTGACATTCTGAAGTTAAATCTTGGATATTAAGAGATTCCGAATTGATTGGCCGTGATTTTCCTGATATCAAAGTCTTCACAATATTTATTCACTTTTGCAGCATAAGCAGCAAAATCTTCTGTGCTATTTTTGGTGAGTTTCATACACTGATAGCGTGTATTGAATATTGAGGTTTTATTTCCAAACATTTCTTTAAAATTGATTTATTTAGGTTCTTTTGGTAGAATCAAATAGATATGATGAAGAATTATCTTTCTAATCGCGTACAGTTTGTGAAAATTCGCGACAAGTATTCCGCTTCATTAAATCTCAGTACTGGAGTTCCACAAGGTTCAATCTTAGGCCCGTTACTTTTTATGATGTATACAACTAATTTGTCTACTCATTTATCACAATGCGAATCCCACTTTTATGCGGATGATACGCAAATTTATTATTCTTTCAGTCTCGATAATTTACAAGAAGCATGTACTGTTCTCAATGAGGATCTGAAGAATTTGTCAGGAGCATCAAAAGACCATTGCTTGATCATCAATCCTTTAAAATCCAAATTGTTGAATTTTGGGAACAAAAACCATCGAATTCAGTTACAGGAACAAATGAATATTACAATTGATTCAGAACCCCTCGAAATCATCGATTCTGCAAAAAATGGGGGTTTGATAATGGACTCCGAATTGAGGTTCAGTAAGCATGTAACAAAAACCATAAGGACGGCCTATTGCAATCTCAAACTAATTTATAACAATTCAAAAATTCTTGACTTCAAGACCAAACAAATACTCTGTGATACCATGGTATTGAGCCATTTCAATTTCGCTAACATCGTGTATTACCCATGTCTAACGAATCATGATAAAAATCGCATTCAACTTGTGCAAAACGCTTGTGCCCGACTAATTCACGGAGTGAGAAAACGCAATTCCATTTCGCATAAAATTAAACACTCCGGATGGTTGACGATGGAGCAAAGATGGATTTTGCATTTGAGCTGTTTCACTCATAATTTAGTCCATTCTCAAACACCAACATATTTATTTGAAAAACTACAGTTCCGAGAGAATGTTCACACAATCAACACCAGATATAGGCACCGCCTCAATCCTCCAAAGCACCGTACATCTCTCTATCAACGATCATTTTCATATAATGCTACAAAAATTTACAACGCCATTCCTGACTCAATAAAAATTATGAATAAATTCAAATTCAAGAACTCGCTGAAGGGACTGTTGCTCGAGGGTAAGTTTCATGTATTATGAGCGCTGTTATCTTCCAGATGAATGTTCTGATTCTTTTCTGAAAAATATTTCCCCTAGTTACCTCCATCAAAACTCTTTTGCCTCCAATAGAAAGAAATATTGTTTTCGATTTATTTATGCTCCTGATGTTTCAGGTTCAGGACATACGTTATGATTTTGATATGGGTTGGATGGAAGAGCAGTAACCACTATCTTCGGATAGGGGCGACTGAATTCCGCCCTTTCATATTGTTAATTTAATTTATTCTAATCGATGTGAACCATTGCTTGATAATTATTGACAATATGAATAAAGACAAATTATTATTATTATTATTATTATTATATATTGTTGATGAACCAGTATGTCCAATTTTCTCAGCAAAAGTCTTACTTTAGCTGGATCTGAGAGTTTTTGAGCATCCTCTGTGAACAAACTTTCGTATCGTTGATACCATGCTTCGAATGTTATGTTGTTTTCAGGATCATGATGGAATTCGGTGATACTGTTGCAAAGAGTTTCCATACGAAATTCTTCACTTACTTCTGTGGTTTTGGGTAGAACACTTCCTGAGTTGAAGTTCTGAGACAGAAGTAAAAGAAATTCTGTGATAATTTTTTGAAACTGCTCTGACATATTTATGGTATTGAGTCCTTTTGAATCCTCGTCGCCACTTTTATGATTCCAGTTGAAGATAATATATTTCAATATGATTATTATAACTTCAAGAGAATGAATAATTAATTCATAAACAACTATCGTATTCATCTGTTCCACATATGTGGAAATTATTTATTATACAGAGTCTTCATGTACTGCTAACACCGACAACAGGTAATACGACGTTACCCGAATGCGGTATACTGGACGCTCAATACAAATATGCTCCCGGGTCGCCTCACATCTCGTGTTGGCGATTTGCACTGGTCCGCAAGATCACCCGATTTAACAGTTTCCGAATTTTTTTTGGTGGTTTTCGAAGTCCCGTATTTACGTTAACAAGCCCGAACCCTGGAAGCCCTCAAGGACAACAGTCGACACGAGTGCAAGAAACTGTCGCCCGAAGTTCTCGCCGAAGTGATAAAACGAGCCCGTATAGCAATCAATTGTGAAAGCGCCCATCCGGCCGATATCATCTTCTCGACTTGACCAATAAGATTCTAAAGGTTCAAATAAACATAATCGAAAAACAGAATCGAAGTTTTTCATTTAGAAAAAAAAAATGAGAGCCAAACAACATCGGATAATTTCTTTGGCCCACCTTCTACTACTCGCAATAATGGCTACAATTTTCTCGGAATGTTTCTATAATAGCAATCATTATTGACTCGTAGTGGTATAATTTACTATTATAATATCTGTTTTTAGTTTAATAGCTACCATTATTGACTCGTGGTGTGGTATAATCTATACTTTTGTCTGCAGAATCCTGGGCTCATATAAATCACTTACAAAATGTAGTTTCCTACTGAGATACAGGGTGTTTTATTAAAAAATGAATTATCCTCATTACTCGATATTATTTGACAGAATAAACCTACCGCCTAGCGGTCGGTCTATTTCGGCTGTTGAACTTACACTCTTCTTATGCAACAAGTTATCGATGTATAACCCGAATATTTTGGTTTTTTCCATCCTTTTCAACCTTCTTGTTGCCACGATGAGAATCTAATGTTCGGGCCTCGTCGGACCAACTCGCCGTTTTCGTGTTTCGAACGAGTTTTTCAGATTGTTTACGATTCATGACGTGATCATTTATGTTGTTGTATTATCGTTTTCAAAGCGTTGATTTGTGCGCTTTTTATAGATTAATTCACTTATTCGTGTATTAAATATATTGCTCTTTCCTTAAAATGGTAAAAAATTGTTTTATTTGTGGATAAAAGCAGGTTTCTGAGATTAAAATGTCAACAGTGTCATTTCATTGGTGGGTGCCAAAGTCGTACGTTCGAGAATGGAATAATGTAATGATGAATATTTTCAGTTGTTCCAAATTGTATTTCATAGATTTTCCTCATGTAGAATATAATACAAATGAACAATGATGAATATAATATGTTTCAAAGAATCAATTCGTGTTATATTTCTGTGGTTCTATCCGTCTGGATATGTGCCTCTATAAATTTTATTTCTCACGACTATTAACAAGAAGGGTAAACATTACCGCCCGCTCTCCTCCTCTCTCCCCGATACCAAGACAGATAGTTAGATCTTACTTTCAAACAACGAATGCATTGGAGATAGAAAGGGCCTGTCAATGTATTTTAATGGTCTGAGGATTATAAAAATGTTAGTAACCTCTTTGGACAAGACAAAAATACATTTCCTTCAGTCTCTTCATCGATATGACAATTCCCAACAATAATATCGTCCTATTTTGCAGTCGGCCCGCTGATAACATCAGTCGACATCCCAATATCGTGGACCTCCCCGATGTTTCTCAGCCTCTACTCCAACGACACCACCGTCAACCCTCTGGATAGGCGCATCACTGAGACCGAAGATGCCTGGATAGTGTCCTTGGTGCCGCTAGGGGCGTCCATAGGCCCGTTTCTGTTCGGCTACCTGTCGGACAAATTCGGCAGGAAGGCGGGCCTCCTGCTAAACTCGATACCCCTCATCGCCTCCTTCTTCATCTTGGCGTTTTCTCCCAGCGTCTACGTCATATACTTCGCAAGGCTGCTGGCCGGATTGGGCGTAGGTGCCGGATACGCCCTGTTGCCGGTTTACCTAGCGGAAATAGCCGAGGACTACAACAGAGGGATGGTGTCCCAAGCGCTCTGCATATTCTGGTCCTTCGGAAATTTCATATCCAGCGCCGTGGGACCTTTCCTGCCCTACATGGTATTCAACGTGATCGTGGGATGCATCCCATTGCTGTTTTTTGTTGTTTTTCTGCTCTGGGGTCCTGAGAGTCCGTACTACCTGGTATCGAAGAATGACATCGAAGGTGCCAAAAAAACGCTGACCCAGCTTCGGATGAACGACCAGGAAGTCATCACGGCTGAGATGGCGTCCATCAAAGAGTTTTTGGAGAAAGATGAGCAAGGAGGAATTTCAGAAGTGTTTTCGAGTCCCCCTGTGCGCAGGGCGTTCATCCTCTGCACCTTCTTAGTGTTCACTCAGGAACTCTGCGGCTGTTCGATTATTCTGATGTACATGCAGCCCATTTTCGAGGAAGCTGGCATTGGGCTGTCCTCCGATAAATGCTCCTTGATAATGTCTGTGTTCATCATCACTTCGAGCTTCATAAACCCGTTTTTCATCGACAGGGCGGGCAGGAAGATACTGATAGTGATCTCCTGTTTCGGCATGTTCATTGCCCAGACTCTGGTGGGCGCTTTCTTCTACGTTAAGGTATCTACTGATCTGAGTACTGCTCCGATTAGTTGGTTGCCGATCTTCAGTCTGGTTTTCTTTGTATTCGCGTTTAATTTTGGGTTAGGTGCGGTACCGTGGACTCTCACCTCCGAGATGTTCCCAAACAACCTGAAGCAAGTAGTTTCTACTACCATATCAGCGTCTAGCTGGCTAGCCTCTGCAATACTGACGCGATTTTATAACGACATAAACAACGCACTTGGCAGAGCTGGCAGTTTTTGGTGCTTCGCAGGCTACTGCCTCATATCTGGCGTCATTAGTTTGATTTTCTTGCCTGAAACTAAGGGAAAAAGTTTCGCAGAGATAATAGATATGTTGCAATCAGACAGTATTATTTATTTCAGGAGCGAAGCGAGAGCCAAAAAACAAAAAGAAAAAAATGAAGAACATTACAAGATTACTCGTTTCTGACATATAATGAAAACATTACCAACTTATTAGGAAACATGTTTATTATATCATCCTTGTGATCAAAGAATGAATCAAAAAGTGGATAGTTCAATTTCTCTTCACAGGATATCGATAGAAATCAATCCTAATATCGATTGATAGTTAGTTCAAGAGACATACTTGACAGTGGATACTATTTTAAACAACAGCAATAAGAAGTTACTCGTCAAGAATGGCATATATGAATGTGGGTCAAGAGAGGCCATTATTGGTTTATGATATTGTCTCTCGTTTATTTTCTTCCCAATTATAAGTTATAAATAAGCATCCATCCTCTTTTTGATTCTTCCCTGATGTACCTACTCCAGTTGCACGTTTTAATAAATATTAACGATGAGGCCAGTCACGTGACGTCACGGGGTAGTTACAATTATTGTAAACTACTTATCTTATATTTCGATAAATATACATGAAAGAGTTTGTATTGCTCTTGCCTTTGGGCTGCTTAGATTCATACGGGAGGGTTGTGGGTAGGGATTTTTTGTGAGAATTCTTTCGAAAAACCAAGATACTAAAGTGAAATAGTGGGCGCCAGGATGTTTTTGAATAAAAGATGCAAAAAAAAATCAAGGGGAAAGATATGCTTTTCTAAAGTGAATAAACTCTCACTCTGATGGTGTACTCTCGAATAGAAAAAAAAAATACTAATTTTCTGAATGTATGTACTCACAAAGGATCAGAACAACAAAAAATAGATTACTTACAGGATTTTCCACATCCATCAATGGGGATAAATGAACAATAAAGTTAACTTGTGATCTCTGATTGAGGGAGATGAATGAAAATGTTTCAGAAACTCGAAGATATGCTCTTTCTGGGTTAACAAAGTTTTTTCTGTCCGGCTGTACTTGATGGTACTTGCACAGGATTTTTGGGAGCTCACTTACTCAATCGTATTCCTCCTGATGATTTCATATACTTTTTTAAGTTGGTTAAGTTGAAAAACAGCTCTTGCTGACACTTCGCCTTTCTTCTTTTTGTGTCTTCTGATGAGCTGGTTTTCTTGTCAAATTATTTTTTCCCTCTAAATGATGAATAAAGCCATACCTAGAACAGAGTAATAGGAAATGGGGAAAGGGACACTCAAAATAATATAACTGTGAGACATAATATAGATGAATATAAGAAGTTGTGCACTGTCTTAAATGATAACGAAAATATAATAAAGCTTGTTCATATTAATATACGAATTGCTCAGAAAAATGTTGACATGTTTCTAACCTTCCTTGAAACAATTGAAATGACAGATTTGAATGTTATAATTTTTAATGAGACTCGAAAAATACTCAATATTAATAATTTTACAATTCCTGGATTTAAAACTTGCTACAATAACAGTACCATCAACCAGAATGATGGCGTCCTCATTTTCATTGAAGATTTTATCAACTTTGACATAAAACACAATATTATGCCAATAACTAAGGACAATAACTCTCTAATATACAATTTTCTATAATGCCTTGCTATAGATCTCCCTCCATAAATGATTTCCTTTTCCTAACTGATTCAGAATTTTACTTTAACAATTTAGAAAAAAACAACGTAGATATATTTGTAGGAGATATCAACTTTGACATTATCAATATGCAAAACCAACATATAACAGTTATTTATCAATGTTATCATAATCAAAGGGAATAGCCATAAGTGGAGTGGTGGTGTAAAAAAGGAAAATAATATCTCAAAGTCATCTCCACAACATTATTAGAATAATCTAACATAACAAGGTAGAAAACGAGCAGAAAACAACTACGTTCCTGGCAAATACCACGCAAAATATTGAATTATATCCACTCGTAGTCTATGCAAAACCGACAAATAACAGTTATTTATCAATGTTATAATACTTTGGGTTCAAGTCTCACATAAATTCTTACACTAGAGTAACCTCAGAAACTAGTACCTGCCTTGATCACATTTTCTTGAGAACAAATATTGGTATAAACAAATTGACACTTGATTCAGTCATTGACACAGATATTACAGATCATTTCCCTGTCCTCTTGAATATTAGTTCAAATGAGATTAGAATTAAAACACAAACGTTGAACTGAAAACTATGTAGTGTGAGGATATCATAAAGAAAACATGTTGGGACAATTTTCTTTCTGTAAAAGACCCAGAAATGGCATACAAACTTTTTTCGTTAAAAAATGAATGTACAGTCACAAATAATATTCCTTATAAAAAACATAAGAAACTGAAACCAGTGAAACCCTGGATTACACAAGGAATAATAGAGTCTATCAAGCATAGTGACAAATTGAAGCGACGGTTTATAAAGAATAAAAATAATCTTAATTTACTCCAGGACAGGGGGAAACATAGGGGCCATGCCCCCTCCCCCCGTGGACCCAATAAATATAATGATTTTGTTACCCTGATTCACCAAAACGCATTAATGCATATACACAGTGCCATTTGCGGCAGTCTGAATGTAAAGATACGCCAGCCAAAAGAATGGGAGACTGGGAATGGTTATTTAGTATTTATATTCGATTTTTTGTTTTAATTTTTTTACATTTGGTTATGTTTTTTTTGTTTTTGAACATAAATATTCCTTCATTTACTTTCTGATGGAATAGATGTATGAATATTTATGAAATATATCGAATAGTTTGAACTTGTTTTTTACTACAAAAATGTTGACACTTGAAAATATGATATCCTGTTTACTAAAATCATTTAAAATCTTTCTATGAAAAAACACTCGACTATGACTCAGTAGGCAGTAGGTACCAACAAAAAAATCTGTTATTTTGCTAACCTCTATGAGCCGTGACTTTCTATATGCCCCCCCTCATACATCGCCTGGAAAAAAAATACCACAAATTCATCATCTTAGATCCTTTAGTTCACATTATAAACAAACTTTTTCTAACCAGCCAAGTACCATGCCAACTAAAAATATCTGTTAATACACGAGTTCATAAAAAGGGCTCTAAAACTGATATAAGTAACTATCGACCCATCAGTGTAATTACTACTTTCTCAAAAATATTTGAAAAATGTCTCGAAAGTAGGTTATTACATTATCTCACTTCAGTGAATGTATTAAACGCCAATCAATTTGGATTTATGAAAAATATAAGTAAAAATGATTCCATATTTGAACTCGTGAAAAATATAAAAAAAGTATTTTTTCTTGCATTCGGACGATGTCCACACAGCCAGTCGCTTATTAAAACAGTAGCCCTAAACCAATAACAAGGAGCGGAAGCTCAAAAAACAATACGCCAGGAAATAACATTGGATCACAGGGTTTCTTCTCGCCAAGGGGTCCGTCATGGCATTCAGTTCATAGACACACAACACTAGACATAAACCATACATCCTTATAAAGTTCGATTTGAGCCCATTTTAGTACTGGAAAAGGTCATTCAGGGACTTATATACCACCTATTGTGAAATAAAAAAATAGTTATGACTATACTGAGCATTCACCGATCCAAGTTCTAGGTTGGACGTTGGAAAACATATGAGATGAAATCTTACTAGAATAAAGTGTCAGGAAAAAGATAAGCGAGGAGACTAGTGATCCTTTCGCCAAAGAAAGATACGCAGCTTCTGGAGTTAGACAAGAAGTAGTTGAAAATGGTGAGGGCAAGTCAGAGAGTGACAAGTAGTTGCCGTTACTGCGAGAACTTCGCTGGAACTGCAGAACATTTCTGCAAGAGGATTCTTCCTGGAAGGGTCTTCTCAACGCCCTTCCGACGTCATGAACTTAACTTTCAGGAAGCTGGTAAACTTTGTAAGAAGCCTCTGAATCGCGGGTCATCATTATTAGATATATTTATATGGAGTGTGCTCACTAGTTGATAAGATGTTAAATTATCTTTGAATAGGCCGAGCGGATTCTTCCTATATGTGAGGTGGTGAGCTACAGATGTTATTAGGGTTCGGTTTTACAGGCGGATTAAATAACAACGGCATCGATTAACTTAATATAAACATGAAGCATTTATTGAAAAAAATATCTATGGTGGTCTACTGACATATAGAAATATCATCAAGATTTATAAGTACTCCTGAAAAAACCATAATAATTTACATAAAAGAATACAAAATGGAATTTACAATCATACAGGTAATTATCCCATCAAGTTCAATACACAAAGCTATTTTATCAGTCACTCTTTTGTAATCAGAAGATCCTACGTCAAATACTTTAATATATTCAAGTACAACCCTGGCTATACTATCCGACAAACGACACCCTCTGATATGAATGGCATAATTCCCTAACATGTGCCTTTTAAACTTTTGGGTCGATGATCTGAAATCTTTTCCTACGGGCATTTATATAGACTGGTTTGGGCAACTTACATATTTCGTATCTGATGGTTCACTTTTCACTTCGTTTGGAAATTCGCGACACTTACAAACTTACTGGTTTAAACTGAGAAAACTTTCAACTGTACAAGTTACTTTTTAAAAACACTGTTGAGCTTCACTTTCAGCCTGAAGACTAACTTTTGCAATGTCTGGCGACAACTTGCAAAACGGACAAAGTATGTTCTGATGTCTGTCGACAAAGAATCAGCTACTTAAAAGTCCGTTAGCTTCAAAACAAACCGTGGTGAGTGGTGACCACGGTACTGCTCTCGATTGACTTTCGGTCATCATTTTTATATCAAAATCTGCCCTTTGTTTTTATCAAAGCAGCAATTCGACAAAAGAACACGTGCACAATATTTTGTCACCGAGCCTCGAATTAATGGCTTTGTTTTTCTCATCGATATCAGTGATATGCCTTTAATGTATTTTATGCCCATAAACTACAATGTCTATACGCCCTTATCTGAATGTACTTCTTTGATCAGTGCCCTTTTGGGTCATTTGTACATAAACTCTTGGCTTTATCATTCTAGTTGATAAACTAAGTTGACCATAGCTTATATTTTCGGCGCTTTTGAGATTCATCTGTTTATGACTTGATATAGGTCACCTGCAGTAATTCTTCTTTGGACGTGATTAGTTTATCTGTATTTGACATTTGATCTTTGATTACTTTTCACAATCATGATGCATTATATCCGTGCCCAGCAGCACAGGAGGATGTTCGACCTGGTGAATTGAAAAAATCGTACTGACAATGTTCCCAGATTTTTCAATTTTGCTGCGCGTAGCAAAACTTATTTTTTTTTAATACATCACTGCCTCTGATCGCTGCTGCTTCATCAACTTAAACTCCAAATCGGCAAATTTGCACTTCAAATATACAAATATATTTTTTTAATCTGATAAACCAGCATCTTCGATCAATCAATACCCCGGAACGAAGATCGATAAAATTCGACGGTGGTTCCATATCATATTGTTCGGTCAGATCTCAGAATATGTTTCAATTTGAAATTTGTCAATTTCTAGTTTCAGTAGATTGAATACAGTAAAAGTCAACTTGGTGAAGCTTCACCAAGCACAGTGAAATTGGAACATCTGGCTACATTGTCTCATTGTGGTTTTTAAACTTACTGCATCAAAGAGCCCCTGATAACAGATCTCTTGTGCATAGTCTTCAATGTATTCGAGTCCCGGGATTTCGAGACTTCGTGCAAAGTTTATCAGTTTCATGGGAGCTAGGTTCCTGGCATCGAAGGACTCTCAGAAGGCCCCTTTCAAGAACTTAATCCTATTGCAGAAAAGTGCTGGGCATTCACAAAGCCAATGATCTGCAGTTCCAGCGGAAGCAAAACTCTCACAGTAGCGGCTACTATCACTCTCTGTATTGTCCATATTTTTGAGATGATACCTCTAAGGGCTGTGTCCAGTGAGGAGTACTATCACCAGTTATAACCTTCTTTGCTCTTTAGATTACAAAGCTGCAAGAAGTTATTACTTATGCCTTTGGGCTGCTCAGATTGTTGCGGTAGGGCGTGAATCCTATTAGGTGTGAATAGGAAAATTTGCTGTTAGAAAATTTGGGCGCCAGACTTGCAAAAGGCAAAAGTCAATTAAACGAAGATATTTGATACCACCTTGCTTGTAAGGAAAGAAAGGAAAGGTATGGAGATAAAACAAATTAACAATTTATTTCCTTTGAAAGATTAAAAAAAGCTGAAAGCTGGAAATGGAAGCTGAAGGCTTTACAAATTATGAAAAAAGTTAAGGCTTAAATTTGAAGCTGTAGGTTAAGGATAAGAGCTGTTAAGATTGAATATGATTTTCAAAATGTTCAGAACATTTCACTTTACAATACTAGGTTATCAACTGAAGAGCTTGGTATTTGGTTGGATGATACCTGAGATGACTAGGTTATTCGGTAGGGTGATTCCTTTCCTGGAGTATTTGGACTCAGCCTCGATTAGTTCTCGCTGCCTGGGGGTAGCTTCAGATAGTTACGACTTTTCTCACCTCCTACGGTACTCTCACAGTGTAGGGTGTAGAGATGAAGGTGTTGGATAGGCAATCCCAGTGATGCAGAATCAGAGGTGGTAGCTGCTTTCGTCCAATGATCAGATGATGAACCCTCCTTGTCACCAGTCTATCCTCAGTGGTGTCTCGTAGAGATGTGCATAAGAAATACCAAGCAAAATCATCAGGCAAAGTCGACAATGGTTTGTAGGGACGAAATATATTCTTTGAACCACGATATTCTTGAATGTTCTGGGTACTCAAGTCTACTTAATGATAGCTTATGAAAGATAATCAAATTTGAGAGATTGGTAGGATTGAGATTATCCAAAATACAAAATTATGTTAAAAAAAAATACACAAATTTAAAATATAAATTACGTTTTGAAGAAATTGAAATTGTGAAGCGCAATTTCACAGAAAATAAATCTCAACAAGATGAAAATGAGGTAAATCTGAATTTTTGGAATATTCAATATACGTCAAATTCAAT
Organism: Chrysomela aeneicollis; assembly: GCA_029955515.1. Taxonomy (NCBI): domain Eukaryota; kingdom Metazoa; phylum Arthropoda; class Insecta; order Coleoptera; family Chrysomelidae; genus Chrysomela; species Chrysomela aeneicollis. The sequence continues at coordinate 19,826,960 of JARUHQ010000003.1, read as the reverse complement.
AACTTGATGAATTCAGTTGACTCAAATCAGAGGAACCCAATAAGAATATCTTAACCAATCCCGAAACTATTTTTAACTCGAAGAACTTGAATTATTTAAAGATAAAGATATTTCTAATAAGTATACCATGGTAACTAGAAATTAACTGAGACGATGCTGTCTAGAATAACCGTATCTCAGGAAGCATTCATTTCCCAGAGAGAAATTAATTTTCACACATGAAACAAGTATGATTATAGAAATGAATGCTTACCTGAGATAGAGTCCGGCTGATCAAACACCAGAATGTCTCCTCGATCTTCAAGCTCCGTAGGCAGGTATTTGAGTTCAGAACCTCCTGTACATCAACTCATATGGCTAAGGCAATGAGTATCAAAATAGGTATACCTGAAAAAAAATCCAGAGAGTAGAATAGATACTGGTAAAAACAGATCATCAACAGAAAAAAAAATAAAGCCACAAACTACAAGCTGTGGTGATTAAAGCAAATCAGCAATAATTAATTTTCATACTGTGTTGTGATCTGGATATTCATAAGGAACAAAATTACGAAATGAAGATACACGTGACCTCAATGGTTAATTTCAAGCTGTCTCATAATCAAAGTAAATACGTAAAATATCTCATATACTGGATGGATAAAATATTCATAACATCATTTGAACCAACCAAATGTCGTCGATTCCTCTATATTTGGAACAAAATATTCGTTACACACCACCCCAACTAGGGTTAAAAATTTGAAAACTCGAGGAGTTGACAAATTTTTATCATCTACATCGAGACCGGAAAAGATAGACCTTTGAATTCAATGAATGGCTAGAAACCTGAATAAACCCAGAAAAAAAATCCCGAACGTTGAATAAGTTGAATTTTGTTTTTGGACTATAGCCAAGGAACATATACATGATGCACCTAATTGAAATTCGAAAATAAAAACTACCACTCTACTGTACATAAGCATGTGGTAGGGTGAACTCTGTGAGGACTTGTAACAGGACGTCTTTGAGAGACGCCGTTACCATTTTATTAAGAATTTTAGATATATTACACTAGGTATTAGAATAATTTCGACATGCGAAATCAATTAAATACAAGTTCCATACCCACGGTCCGAAACTGAAGTTCACACGATTCAAAACAAAGAGGCATTCATTTAGGCAGCTAAGAGTGATAACAAATCAAAATTAATGATAAATAAGCCAGATAAATTATTCGGTTAGTTCAGCATTACTCATACGTGGGAAGCTGAATCAGTGGGAAAGTCAGAATAAGACGATCACACTCACAGAGTGCAAATTTTGCATTTTTTAGATGTGAACTGAATAGCGCCAATCTAGCAAGAAAAGCATCAACTCGAAAAATCGAGCAGAAATCGAGAGGCAGAGGGTCGCCGGTTTTTGAGTTGTGCGGAAAACTCGGTTCCGTAGAATAACCCACAAGTGTTCCGGTCATTATTGATTGGGAAATAGATTTCCAATCAGGGGAAATAACCGCGAGAAGCGAATTTCAATACAGAAAACCGGAGAGAGGTTCGGCATGATTGGGGAAATTGTTGAAAACTTTCTTGGTTTGTTAGAAACGAGCGAATCGCTTAAATTTCGGGGTGGATCATAGTGCGTTTTGGGAAGATTCCATTTTGAACAAAAGTGTCTTCTTTGCACTGTCTTGACGGACGAATAGAAATAGCCGTCACCTTCCAAGGGGCTAGAAATCACAACGACGAATGGGTGAGAATACTTGGTATTTTTGTTATTTTCTCTTCTAAATAACATCCTATCAATAAATTTCGTGGGTGAACTTCAGTTTCGCTTGTGCTTGTACTGAAGATATAGTCGCAGTTATTGTTTTTCTTCAAGGTATGCCCTATATGTTCTTTTATATTTCACCCACCATTATTAGAAAAGATTAATCGGTTTCATTTCATTATTTGTTTGATGATTTCCATATAATTATTTTATTAATTTCTCTTTATTTTTTTGTTTCTTTCTGTTTATTTTGTCGAATATATTCAATTGATTACTAGCACTGCGTATTATTGCTGGTTATCGAACTGGCAGGGATATCTAGGGGGCAAAGTGATTTGATTTTCAAACCTAAACCAGTTGCCTTGAGAAAGACTTTCATGATATTTGGTTAAAATTTTGTTTTCAAGAAAACAATCGTCAGTAGATGACACAATTTCAAAATAGCAAACATCAGATTTGTTACAGACTGGTTCTTCCCCACCCAAACCATAACGCACGAATGACACCATGAAAACCTGGCTAGGAGGTCCGTTTCGCTGCTAGATCGAAATGCTGCGCCGTGGAACCATCCATCGACCACTCGCCTCCAGGCTTCCATGGCAGCACCCGCGACGCCATGACCCAGACAGAGAGACCAGCAGTATCACAGGGTCCACCGGTGGAACTAAACAAAACTGAAGTACTGTGAGCCAATCCTCAAATGGACAGATTCGCGGAAATCGAGACAAGCACAGTAGTGAGCATAAAACACTGTGAATAGTCGCCCGTAGGCAGGAGCTACCGGGTTTACCGCTCACCCCCCAATACTTGCCCCTTCTACGAATCTCACCATTGAAGGTAGTTCAAATGAGCCAGGCCCACGCCCACTCAATCAGTTCCCTTAAATTCAAAAAGTGAGAAAAATTTTGGTCTGGTCCAAAATCTCAATAATCCCTATGCGAAACCTAAGCAAACCTGGAGAATTAGAAAGAGCCAAATGATATCTTGTGAAGAAGAAATGCTTTCTAAGAAAATGCACATCCAAATAGACACAGCCTTGAGAAAATCTCATAGCAACGTAAAAACAATGAAAATACTTAAAAGTATTTTGACAATGCAATTTCGGAGTGATCTTATGCATATTCAGAACACTTCAGCCCATCCAGTGAAACAGAAAAGATAAGGAAGAAGATAAAGGAAGATAAGATAAAAGTTAAGATACGAGGAAAGGTGAGATAAGAGAAAAGGTAAGATAAAAGAAAAGGTAGGATTAGAGGGATGTACAGGATCCTACAAGAATATATTATCTTATTCTTCACCGCATTAAATTTTGACATATTAGTTATCTATCAAAAATCGAAGTGATCACAAAAAGTACCAAAAATCTTCCAAGAAATTTTGACAATCATCACATCGCCACTGGATTGATAAAAAACAAAAAGAAATTCAATGGAAGCATTTCCCATTGAAGAAAAATTAATTGAATCCTGATATCCACAGGAAAAGATATGAAAAGTGAAGAGAGTATGGTCGATGTGACAGGAACCAGATCTATTGAAGACTAAGTTGATTTTTTTCAAATTTATACCAATCAGTTGATTGGATGAAATAATCTCAGATAGTCCTGATTAGCCTCCAATTGTATTACAAAGTGTATCTATTGAATGCTCAAAGATTCCATTAAGGAATTATCGAAAGATAAATACTTCCAATAGTTAGACTTTGGTCAACATAGTCACTGATCACATCTTCCTCCACCATCTTTCATTCTCTAACGAGAGATAAAAAGATAATTCTCAAGATAATGAGAAAATCCTATCAAGATAAAGGTAGCGATAAAGATAAAAATAAAGATAGAGATATGTAGCTAATATGTCAATTTACACAGGAAAAAGATAAATAGTTATTAAACTACTCGTCAGAATCAGCGCTGAAATATTCTTCATCAGTTAAGTTAAAATCGTTATCGATAAAAGCAGGTTTTAAGTCTTTGACATGCCACCGTCCAATATAGAATTCAATCATAGATCTTTCTGCTTACGCTAGATCCGGCATCATGTAGTATTTGTTTGGTATCAGAGGGGTATTGATGAGAGGGGGTGAAGGGCAAGAAAGTACTACATGATACAGTAGCGTACAGTTGAGATATTTTGAAGGGTACAAAACATATTCAATTCTTCATTTTCTATTGAATGATTTGACTTCATTGGTTACAAAAAAAAATGAACAGTAGGTAAATAGGGGTAGGTATATATCGAATTGTACTTTGTACAGATTGAGGTGATTAAATAATGAAAACCTTGCTGATGAACATTGTTTATTATTATTAGGCATATCTGATTATTATAAAACAATTCATTTACATCAATTCTGGTAATATCATTCTGATATTCTAATATATATCTATGTATTTTTTCCTCTTGATGTGATGAACTGGATTTTCAGAGTAGATGTTTTTATTCTCAATCAGAGAATGAAATAGAATAAAATAAGTATAATAACACACAGAAATACTTCCATATATACCCTGTAAATAGCTTTCGGTATTCCCTCTCAGTTTCTAAAGCTGTTAAGGTTGATGATGTTCAGGAGAATCATTTGGAGTAAGATGGCGGCCGGTGGAGTAGATTCGATAACCCCCCAATGAATCACTATAGCGAATATAATTTATCTTCAAATGTACCTATCTCTTGATTTGCTTTCCAAATCCATATTCCAATGGCATATTCTCCACGTAGTTCTCCTTGTCAAGTTACCAATGACTCAATGGTTGATATCCTCAACAAAAAGAAAAAGTATATTATCAAATATGTGTGAAAGATATATGTGAAAGAATTGAAGAAAAGTTATTACCTCTCAATATTCTTTGGCTGCAATACTGAAACATCAATAAAATTGGTAAAGTTCCACTAGTGCATGATTTCTTGCCAGCTGGTGAAAGTCTGATACTTTCTGGAGAAAAATGATCATCAGAGCACAAAACTCCATAGAAAGGTATATTTCCGGTATAATACCCAAAACATTGCACCGACTTTTTTTTTGTTCGATATTTTTGGGAAACCTATAAAATGAAATCATTTATATCACATACCTATTATATACGGCTGTATCATCATGCAATCGGTGAACAAATTGACAGAAATGGCAATAATTCATTCAAGAAGAACTTAAGATTGCCGAAGGGTCTGGACAAAGATTCTGGATATCCAAATAAGTAATTCAAATCTATCGAATATAAAGTATTCATAATTTATTTTTAGTTTCTATTCTTACGTCCTGTCCTATCCAACAGTACGCCTATGGTTTATGGAATACAAATACTATGATATAAGTACATACCTATGAAAAGATCTGGCAGAACCCTTTACAAATTTGTTACTGCAAATCATACAGGATTTCGGCATTGCAATCTAATTGTTCACATAAAAACACTCAAAACTATGTGAATCAGACCCGATCGACACCGGAATTCGCTGAAGATTACAATAGTTGACATTTGTCGGAATTTTAAATTTGTGTCAAACTAACGCGGGTCGTCAAAATTTGAAAACGACCAATCAATGGCTTAGTACTTTCGAACCCTCCCGGACCTACAAAACAAATAACCTGGATACCGGATCTAGCGTAAGCAGTAAGATCTATGAATTCAATTCATAAACACATCAGTACCTATTTCTATAGAAACGGGATGTCAAACTCTCAAATGAATAGGGCTGTATTCAGCTGGTTAAAATGAACTAAAAATTTTATGTGGCACCCTGCGGTTGGGGGGTCTGGCGACTACCTGCCACAGAACCGGCGCATAAATCTTTCAAATGAATAAATTGATTTCCATCTGCTTAGAATAAATTAGAGATTACATGTTGGGAGGGTCAAGGTTAAAGCCCACAGTGATGTTTTTTCTCACCTGTGACATCTGCGACCAAAACAATCAAATTTTTATTAATATGGTGAGAATAGTTCTGAACAAAGATTTCTTCAGGGTGACATTTTCTCGGAAGGAGGCCCATTTCGACTGTCTTCTTCTTCTGGGTATTAGATGTCGTAGTTTTTCGTCCTTTGTTGCGTCACACTACAGTTTTTTTTGCGTACTTGTGAATTCAATAGATGTAATAAATTTTATTTTATTTTAAACGCCTGCGTGAGAACATGGGCTCGGCAATTTCGGGCTTATCATAAAAGGTACGCCATCAAGAGGAGTGACCTTGAAGGGCACGACCTCGGGAGGAGTGACCTCGAAATACATGACCTTGAGATGGGCGACCTTAGAATATATATAAATCATTTATTTAGCATTGCTAATATATCATAAAAAGGTACAATACTCGGTACAATATAAATTTGTCTGTATGAGTCATAAAAAATTACACAATAGAGTTACATCAAACTAACATTACATTTAACATTGATAACTTAGTATTTATAGACTTACAACGATCAAAAGGAAATGATTCTCATTGCTCTATTTTGAAGCTTGTGTAGTCGACCTATTTCATTCTGATTAAGTAAGAATAGAACAGTAGCACAGTATGTATAATGAGGTAAAATTAAATGAGTGACCTTGGGGCGAGTGTCCTTGAGGCGAGTGGTCATGGGGTGAGTGACCTTGGGGCGAGTGACCTTGGGGTGAGTGACCTTGAGGCAAGTGACATTGAGTGGAGTGACCTTGAAATGTGTGACATTGGGGCGAGTGGTCTTGGGGCGAGTGACCTTAGGGCGAGCGGCCTTGGGGCTCCGCATTCACGTCCACCTCCCGTCCACCTCACGTCCACCGTCCACCTCGCATCCACCGTCCACCTCCGACATCCATCCTCTATATCCCTTAATATTGTCAAGTCCAAGAAATTGATTGAGTTCTCCGATTCTATTTCAATAGGGAATTTTATATTTTTATGAAGTTTGCTGATATTATCATGGAAAGAGACCATGGGGAGAGATGTGTTACCACACATCCCTCCTCAGTTGAGGTCAAGATGGATGAAAGGGCTGGAGTGGGAGTTACAGGGCCAAATTTCAGGCTCTCCCTTGGTAACACCCCAACCATCTTTCAAGCAGAGGTACATGCTATAGAGATATGTGCCCAGGAGTGCCTTGAAAGGGACACTCGAAGGGCAAAAATCTATGTTCTATCAGATAGCCAAGCAGCACTAGAAGCTCTGAAGTCATACACATGTGAGTCTAAGCTGACTTTGGACTGTAAAAAATCCCTGAGACAACTGGCAGCGATTGATGTGGGTGCCAGGTCATAAGGGAGTTGAAGGCAACGAGGAAGCAGACTGCCAAAGAAGAGGCGAATACACAATTTCTCGGCACAGAACCCTTCTATCGACTCGCCAAGGCCCACTTGAGAAAAGAGTTCCGACGCTGGGAAGCAGATGAAATGAAATCTCACTGGAATAAAGTGTCAGGGCGAAGACAAGCGAAGAGGCTAGTGAGCCTCTCGCCAAGGAAAGCTCAACAGCTTCTCGAAATGAACTAAGAAGACTTGAAACTGGTAACGGGTTCCTCACTAGACACTGCCCTCTAAGGTATCAACTCAAAAAGATGGGTAAAACAGAGAGTGATGGTTGCCGCTACTGCGAGAACTTCGCTGAAACTGCAGAACATTTGCTTTGCAAATGCCCAGCACTTTTTTGCAAGAGGCTCAAATTCCTGGAAGGGGCCTTCTTAGAGCCCTCTGATATCAGGAGCCCAGCTCCCAGGAAACTGATCGCAAGAAGCCTCGGAATCCCGGGCCTAGAATAGATTAATGGTTATGCACAAAAGATCTGATAGGTCGATGTTCTTGAGAGGCTGCACAGCCTTGATGACCAATCTACGATAAACGATCTACAATCTACAATCGACAATCGACAATCGACAACCGACAATCGACAATCTACAATCTACAATCTACAATCTACAATCTACAATCTACAATCTACAATCTACAATCTACAATCTACAATCTACAATCTACAATCTACAATCTACAATCTACAATCTACAATCTACAATCTACAATCTACAATCTACAATCTACAATCTACAATCTACAATCTACAATCTACAATCTACAATCTACAATCTACAATCTACAATCTACAATCTACAATCTACAATCTACAATCTACAATCTACAATCTACAATCTACAATCTACAATCTACAATCTATAATCTACAATCTACAATCTACAATCTACAATCTACAATCTACAATCTACAATCTACAATCTACAATCTACAATCTACAATCTACAATCTACAATCTACAATCTACAATCTACAATCCACAATCTTTAATCTACAATCTACAATCTACAATCTACAATCTACAATCTACAATCTACAATCTACAATCTACAATCTACAATCTACAATCTACAATCTACAATCTACAATCTACAATCTACAATCTACAATCTACGGCGATAGACTTAACCAAGCCGCATATATTAAGACAGCTATATTGAGTTGAGATCGCGGTTTTCAATTTGTGTTTTCAGAAATTTATAGTCGTAGTTACTTTTTTTTTTCAATGGCTCCCGGTTCTCAGATGATGACAGTCGTCAACTGAGCTGTTTTTCACATTTAATTCGATTTTATTGTAGAAAATTGCATTCTCAAACCAAAACACTTGCGCACTCAAAAAATCCCATTTCGAAGTTATTCATCACCTATATCAGAATTTGTGATGGTCTCCGTGAACCAAATACTTTTTAGGATCATAATAGTGTTGCGTTTGCGAAAGCAAAAAATATTTCAGCAAATATAAATCACGAGAAACCAGGTACATACTCAATTTGTGATATATACCTTCATTTTCTGTTTTGTAACTTCTTTCAAAATCACCCTCTTTTTCCGAACGGTTCATACAAGAACAGTTGCGGTATATTGTTTAATAATAATAATAATAATAATAATAATAATAATAATAATAATAATAATATAATCTTTATTCAGTACAGATAAGATGATATACTGAAATGGCGAAGTTCACCTCTTGCTGAAAGCAAGGTGATGGTCTTCCACTCAACCAAACGTAAAACTAATAGCCTAACTAAAGTATCGTCAAAGCTATCAATTGATGTATGACGAAAACAAAATTTATAGAAGTGAAAAATAATCATTACAGTCATAATGAACATTTTTATAATAACAACAATAAAAACAATAAGGTTATGAAATACTGATAATAAACTATAGTGACAAAGCATGAGAAAATCCTATTGAAATGACAAGAGTATTTTTCTATAGGCTTCATGAAAAGTAGAGACAGGTTTGTTCTTAACAGAGCTCGGTATGGAGTTGTAAACAGCAGATACATTATACGAGAAGCTTCTTTCAAACATGCTTGTTTTGTGAATAGGTGGCGTAATGATACCCTTCGATCGTATGTTCAGGTTGTGGACATCCGAACGGAAAACAATTTTTCGGTATAAATAAGAAGGCTGTTTCGAATGTATAATTTTATGGTACAAAGTAGCACAGTGAAGTTTACGGAGAGATTTCATATCTAGCCAACCATTTTCCGTGAGCTTATGTCGAATAGGTTGTCGTTTTAGCACACTATAGGTAAATCGCAGGCAATGATTTTGGATTTTTTGTATCCTCTTTGCATCGAGTGCTGTCAAGCAAGGGCCGTAAACAGTGTCACAATGATTGAAAGTAGATAGAACTAAAGACTTACAAAGCGTACCCCTCAGATGGTTGTTCAACAAGGAACGTGAGCTATATAAAAGTTTTAGTTTCCAGATTGATTTCTTTATACAATCTGATACATGTTTATGAAATCTCAAGGAGAAATCGGTCCACAATCCTAAATTTTTTGCTACTTCAGCAAAATTTATAGGGACATTATTGATGGAGATTTGCATATTAGTAATAAATGTTGCTCGAGCCTTGTTATTACCAAAGAGTAGAGCTGTTGATTTGTTAGGATTAAGAGCGAGATAATGATCACAAGAAATTTTATGAATAATATTTAATTCAGTGTTGATTTTTCGACAGCTGTTGAGCATATCTGTTGGGTGGAATGAATATAGGACCTGAGTATCATCGGCATACATTTGTAGATGACAATTATTAATAAAATTATGGAAGTGTGCAGTATAAATGGTATATAGAATAGGACCAAGTATAGAACCCTGAGGGACTCCACAGGTCAAAGCACGCAAGCTTGAAATGTCTCCTTTTAGAATAACACGCTGGTGTCTGCAACTAAGGTAATTAGACAAAAAGTTTACCGAATCATCAGAGAGTCCAATGTACTTCAAAATACGTGTTAAGACAATATGATCAAGCGTGTCGAATGCCTTCGAATAATCCAATAGCACGAGTACTGAAAGTAGTCCAGAATCGGTAGCCTTAAAAATTTTATCTGTTACGTTGAGCAAGGCAGTGGCACAACTGTGACCCTTCCGAAAACCAGATTGTGTTTCCGGAAGTATGGAATTTTTCTCCAAGTATTGAACCAACTGATTTTTTATTATCCTCTCCAAGATTTTTGAGATAATGGGGAGTATGCTTATGGGTCTCAAATCTTTGAATTCATTCACTACATCCACTTTGGGTAAAGGAATTACATGTGCTACCTTCCATTTGGAAGGAAACACTGAGTTTTCTATGCAAAAATTTACAATATGTAGTATATAATCAATGATGAAAGGACAACACATTAAGATGAAGTCAGTACTGAGACCATCAGCACCAATGGCTCCTGTTTTGATAATTTCTAATTGTTTGTATATTTCGCATTCGTCAACTTTTGTGAAGTGTAAGTTTCCTGAAAGCCCTGTCCTATACCCATCATAATATTTGTCAATGGCTTCTGTTGGTGTAATCTTGGGAATGGAGGATAAAAAATAATCATTAATTTCATCAACGTCAGACAGGTGTGCTGGGATTGCTGGATGGGTATTTTTCTTGTAAATATTTAACTTTTTCATGGTACTCCAAACATCTTTACTATTCTTACCAACATGATATAGCAAATATGCTTTTTTTTCCCTCTCTACCGATCGATTGGCAAAGTTTCTGATAGCTTTGTATTCCTCATAATGTTGTGGATTCTTCGTTTTTCTGAATTTCTTGAAAAGTTTATCTCTTTCTTTGAAGATCAGTTTTATATTATTCGTTATCCATGGTTTACATTTCTTCTTGAAAACTGTAGTGATGAGGGGAGCATGAAGATTCAGTAAAGTATACAAGTTTTCAGTAAAAAAGTCAACTTTTGCATCAATAGTTTCTAGATGAAATATATTTCTCCAGGGTATTGAACTCAGATCATCATTTAGTTGAATTAAGTTAATATTTTTTAGAGATCTATAGGTGGTAGGGGTAGGTTTCGATTTTTCTTCAGTTAAATCAAGAGTGATATGAATTAGTTCGTGATCGGAGACTTGGGGAACATGCAACGATCCACAACAAGTAATATGTTGTTCTTCCGAAACAAGGATGAGGTCGATCAGAGTGGAGCTATTACTTGCAACTCTAGTAGGGAAATCAACCATCTGCTTCAACCCCGTGCTCGACAAAAGTTCACATAAGCTTTGTGTATGTGAGCTATTGACATCGTATAAGTCAATATTAAAATCTCCCAAACATATCACTTTATCAAATTCAGGTAATATCGAGAATAGGCTATTTTCAAATTCATTCAAAAAATTTATTGTGTTTAGTTTAGGTTGCTTATAGATACAACCCAACGCTATATTTGATGTTTTCAATTTTATATTTAGCCACAAATCCTCGATATTTTCATTCACTGAAATAACTGAATATTTAATAAAATTTCTCAGATAAACTGCTACACCTCCATACCCACTGTCATCGGATCTATCTCTTCTTATCAATACATAATTTTCTAAATCAATGTCCCTAGAAACAATTGAACTTTTCAACCACGTCTCACTGAGTGTAATAATATCAAAATAGTTGCTACTTAATACATCCTTCAACTGATTGAAGTGAGCTGGAAGTGATCTCATGTTCAAGTGACATATTTTGAGATTCATTTCAAATAAAAACAAATAATAAAAGGAATATATATAAGAAAAATTTAGTTATTTGAAGTTTCAATTATGAGTGATGAAAAAAAAGCAAAAATAAGTAATATACAAACCTAACAACTAATTAGCGTTTTTTGGTTTGGTAGTTTTATTTGAATATGTGGAATTTTGTCGTGTTATTCTCTCGGACCCTATCTTGTTGTTTCTGTTTCTTGATTTGGGGTTTTACAGTTGTGTTCAGTGTGGATTCAATCTGGTCTTCAATATCTTCGGATTCAGAGCTGTTGGTGATTGGGGGAGGGTGTGATGGAGTTGATGGAGCACTATAAGATTCTCGTCCTCTTTTATGATGTGATACTTGAATATTCTCACATTCTTTTTCTAATTCTTCCGCAGTGTAAGCTGTACCATTGACGATAAGTTTGTGGTTAATGATTTTAGCGGAGAGATTCTTATCTCTGGCCTCCTTCATGTGTTTCGCTAGAATTTTATAGTCCAAACGATCTTGATAGCAAAGATCATGTGATATGAACAATTCGCTACCTTTCAATTTCGAAATGTTTTGGAAAACTGAATTCTTTTTCAAATATGAAATAAACTCAATCTTCACAGCTGGCTTGGAGGTATTATTCAGAGGAAAAATATTATTAAGATCTGATTCACACAAACTAGTCCCCAACAGGGAGTTGAGTTTTCCTATTGCCGATAATGATATTATTTTTCCTAGATCTTCTATCCAGAACAATATAATTTTCAGTTAGTTTTTCACACTTCTTTTCCAGTTCAGATATCTTTTTATTCTGATCTCTGATGATATCTATCAACTTTTCATTTTCAGAATCTATATGTTTTTTCAACTCCACTTTAACTTTCTCATTACCACTTTCAATAGATTGTAATAATTTCGAAAGTAAATCATTGTTTGTCAATTGCTCATCTGTATTCATTACTGCACCAATTAAACTGACCGCTGGTGGAATGTGTGTTCAACCCACGAGTTTCGGACAACTCGGTCGTTTTTGTCTCTTCACGATTGAAATTGTCGAATATAAACATGCAATTTAAATGTATTGATCGGAAGACTCACAGTGAACTTCTTTCTCAGGAGATACTGAACTAACTATGTTTTCACTTAACACTTGAATGAAAATTTTCAGACGATATAAACCAACTTTTGAAAACACAAACTCAGAGGTAAATATGAAAGGTGTATAACGTTTCCGCCAAAACAAAAAAAAAATTTCTACCTAGACGAAGCTGCTGCTCAAGAAATATTCATTATTCATCATCCATTATTCAATTTATGTTTACACCTCATATACTTATAACATAAATGATTGCCCAAAGTTAACAATATTTTTTGCTTTCAGTGAACCTTCTGGCAACTACAGGGGACATAAACCTATCATGGACTTCCCCAGTATTCCCCAAGCTCCATGTCAACGACAACAGTATCAATCCGCTCGGTGGGTCGATAACACTCAATGAACAATCTTGGCTTGGATCTCTGCTCAATTTCGGAGCCATCTTGGGAACTGTACCATTCGGGTTCATATTCAGCAGATATGGTCGCAAAATTGGACTGCTGGCTTTGGAAATCCCACACATCATCTCTTTCCTCATCATGGCGTTCGCAAAAAAAGTTTATTTTCTCTATATACCCAGATTCATTGAAATATCACAAGATCAAAACCGAGGTGCGATGACTGCAACCCTGACCATTTTCTGGGGTTTAGGGGATTTCATTCCATACGCTATAGGACCATTCATGAACATCTTCTCCTTCAATTTGGTACTCTCTGCTCTTCCTTTAGTATTCCTGGTGTTATTCATCTTCTTAGGAACTGAATCCCCTTACTACTTGGTGAAGATCGGGAGAATTGAAAAGGCCACACAGACCCTGATGTACTTAAGATCCAGCTCCAAGGAATATGTTCAGGAAGAGATAAAGCACATCAAAGATTATATTAGGCGAACAGAAAATGGAGGTATCTTTGACCTGTTTCGGAATGAGTACCTGAGGACAGCTTTCATGATATGTAGTGTCACAGTTATGCTTGAGGAGTTAGGTGGTTTCTGTGTTATCATCTATCATTTAGAAATTATATTTTTAGCTGCAGGGTCGAATTTGGAACCCGCATATTCAGCCATCGTCGTGGGTGCTGTAATTTTGATTTCCAGCTTCATATCACCTTTTCTGGTTGATAGAGTAGGGCGGAAATTCCTCATGATATGATCATGTCTAGGGAAGTTCATAGCCTTGAATCTATTGGGACGTTTCTTTTACATTCAAGATGTAGTTGAGAGCAGCGTCACATCGATATCATGGATACCAATTTTCAGTCTTATATTATACAAAATTTCTTACAACTTCGGTATCCGATCGGTACCCTGGACGCTTACTTCAGAAATGTTTCCTGATAATTTGAAGGAAGTTGTAGCCTCAGTGATATCGAGCATCGTATGGATAGTATCTTTCGCCACCACAAATTTGCACAATAACATGAATGATTATATCGGAAGGTGTGGGACGATTTTCAGTCAAGTTTATGTACCTGAAACAAGGAATCCATAACGAGTTAGAACTGAAAAAATAACTGTTTATGAGTATTGTCATGAATTATTCAATAAATCGAAATTGCAATGGAATGCTTTTTCGCATTTATCATTTTTATTATTTTCATCCCTGGAACATGATATTATAGTTTGGATAAACTGAACCACCTATCTATCACCTAAATAACGTTTTATTCCATTGATGAAAACACTTGGAAGTGATCTTATCAGTGAGGAACTTAGTCCACCTTATTTTAAAAACCCTGGTAGTAACTAACATATTTATGGTGATAACCACTATACATTTTTCTCTGTGTATGTGTTGTAGTTGAAATTATTTATTATTGTGCTTGAACAGGCTGCTCCGTTTTCGATATCCTACGGGATATCTCTCTTATTTTCGAAGAAATAGACGTCTAGTCTTCGCGAAAATAGGCTATTTTTTTTGGAACTCACGATACACGCACAAAATATTGATAGCCCCCTTTGTTTTCGAGATACAGGGCGGAATTGAAAATATTCTCAGCCATATTTCAACTTATGAAAAAACTAAAAACTGTACATCTTATACAGTTTTTCAGGTAGACTCCATTGGGAAAGTAATATTTTTCAAATAAGTTTTTATTATTCAAACGTAATTGTTTTTGAATGGAATGGCCTAGATATATTTCAAAAATATATTACACTCATACCATATTATGAATATTAACCCTGTATTTAGATAGTTCTCAGTTTTTATAGCTAGTCAAGACACTTATCACCTCTAAAATGGATACTTTGGCGCAATAATAATATTATACTTCTATTACTATATAGGGAAGAATAGAAAGTATTGATTCAAAATTATGATTTAATGTGAGTAGCTAAACTATTCGACACCTCAATAAATTCAAACTTACCTGAAAACACTACTATAACAAAGCTCCGTGATTATTCTTCTGTTGAAAATATATTTCGAACTATTCAAAATGGTAATTTTTTATATTGTGATATTTAGAGTTTATACTTTACTCCTGAGTTAAAGTTGTGAGGAATCACTTTTTTTCGTAAAATCCATAATAAAAAAGTTTCCCATATGTAGCCAACTTGAGTAGACTCACTGTATATTATTATTCAAATAACTGCGTTTTATGTTCAAGTCACAGCCGAGATCTTCTGAAAAAATCTTCAATCGACCGCAGTGAAAACAGAGGTTCCCTTTTTTCGAGCTCCACCATGATGGGGATCTCACTTATTATAAGAGATACGAGGTCAGTTCAATCGGGGCATAGTTGCGCATAGTCATGTTGAACTGAAAGAGAATTTGATGTATAAGTTCCAGTTTTTGAATTATAGAAAAAAATTAGTAATTTTTCTTGTGTTTATCTCTTCAAGCGAGAGGCAAGAGAACTAGACATTTTCAACCAAGACATTCTCGAGGTACTTTTTGACAAGGAATCTGAAATCTCTCTTTCCAAGCAGGCGTTCTTGATGTCATATACATGTCATACAACACTAAACTTCTGGTTTTCTTATGAGCGTCATTAGGAATTTTTCATTTTGAGGGGATACTGTTAATTTTTCTGTATACAAAGATGTTTCATAAAATAAGTAGGTATGTTTGATTATTAGATGCTTATTTTTTTTTATTTAATGTTATCGCATCAACCTATTTGGTTATTAGCGAGCAGTATTGATATTACATTTCATTTGGTATATTGTGTTTAACAATTATTAAAAGGATTACATTTTTTTAATTATGTTTATGGAAAGAATAAAAGATAGGATGTCCCTGAATATACATTTCCGACCTAGGATGGAATCTAGTGAGCCTGAAATGTTGCAAGAATTTCTTTGTGGAGCGACTAGAGGGCATTCGATGAAGAGATGTTTAATAGTGATCTTCACGCTGCAAGCTTCACATATTGGTTCTGTTCTGCTACTAAGTAAATAATCATGTGTGAGGCGTGTGTGGCCAAGGCGTAGGCGAGTAATAAGTACTTGGTCCCTCCTGTTTTTGGGTAAAAATTGCCAGGGTTTCACTGAACTTTTCACTACGCGAAGTTTCGTGGTAGAAATGTGCCATTTTTCTTGCCATGCTGATTCTAAGGAATTTATAATCGCACTGCGAATGTCACTTGTCTCTACTAGGTTCACTATTTCATAGTTATCACTGGTTATGGCTTCTTTGGCTTTCTTTTCCGCTTCTTCATTACCGGATATTCCCACGTGTGATGGTATCCAGACGAATTTTATTTCTTTGTTATTCAATTTTGCTTCGTGGAGTTTACTTTTTATTTCAACTACTAGTTGTTTTGTGGGGTATATTTGTTGTATGGAATCAAGTGAGCTGAGTGAATCCGTTAAAATGAGGAATTTTCGATTTTCGGTTGAGTTGGTGGATAATATCGCACGATAAATGGCGTATAATTCCCTAGTGAATACAGAGCATGAGCTGGGGAATTTGAACTGTGATGAGGAGTTGGGTCCTATGAATGCTGCTCCTGTCCCATCGATAATTTTTGAGGCGTCTGTATACAGGTTCACATACTCTTCATCGTCTTCCAGTATATTTCTAAAATTATTCCTTATAAGTGTAGGGTTTGTCGAGTTCTTGCTAAGTTGGCTGAGGTGAGTGATAGATGCTTATTGAAATTGAGGAAAAATCGTTTTTGCAAAAGTGCTCTGGAAAGAACGCCAGCAATTTTGTTTTACAAGCTAAATTCTACCAGTTTAATTGAATTCGGAATCTCACCTTCTCGAAAACTAAGGTTTCCAATTAGGAATGACATGATGAGGTAAAAAGTTCACTGCTAAACACAATTATCCACTACTCCAAAACTTCAGCATATTCATGATAGCGCACCGTACGCACCTATCATCATTTCCACGATTTACTTTTTCTAACACATACAACCTTTGGGGATTATGAAGTGTCGAAGTGGAAAATAAATCTACACAAAAGTTTCCACAACAAACTACATACGTCATTTCAGAATTATCAATTCCTTCGGTATTACTGTCATCCTCGATAAAGTACCTACTGTTGATACAATTATAGAGTAGAGTAATTTTCGCTCAGCTCAAGAGTGATATTGATAATTATGATCAATGGTCCTTCAATAATCATGAGATTCATGAGGCTGATGTTTTCAATTGAACCAAATATACTGATGAGACACTCGTTATGAGAGAAATCTGCTGATAGGATTTGGTAAAAGATTCATTTATTGCCAATAATTTTACCTGAGAAGGGTCGATTGTCGTACCCTACGATGGTGCAGATATAGTCACAGTCACAGTTTGAGTGTACGAGCCACATCATAACCAACGCTTATCGGCAAATAAATATTTACCAAACCAACCAGCATTTTAGTAACAGTCCACTGTGCAAAATATTCTAATCTGCTTTTCTTCTTTTCTCATTCTCACTATCTCAATACCATTTTATTAAAATTTTGGAACTGAAAGTGTATGTTTGTGGAAATATCGCTGAACAAAGGTTTGCCCCTGAACGAAGACTTCATTCTTGAACTCGACCCACTTAGCGGTGGTATTCAGTGCATCAACAAACCTTTTCGTCGCATATTATCTCGATTCTGTCGAAAATCAAAATTTGAACTCACGACCCCTTCACTTGTGACTGTGCCTGTTATCGGTATACGCTCGTTTTCATGTTGAACTCTCTACATTGAGACAGTGTTACTCAACATAAACAATGTGATTAGGTTTCTTTGCGATTATCTGCTGAATACGTTCCCCAGTGCTAATAGTGAGGTGATGACATTTTCCGTTCATGTGTGGATTGTTACCTTCATAGGTGAGTTGTGATGCAACATATAGTCCTACTTTATCATACCTATACAGTAATTTTCCGTATAAGGGTTCACAAACATTTAAGAAGGGAGACTTTATGTCTTTCGAAGAAATTAGGTTTTTGATGACCAAAATATGCTGAAAATTACGAGGATGACGAAGGGTGACACATTTGAGAGGGACGTACAGGGATATTTTCTCAAAAATTACTACATGGGTGTCTCTGGAAAAATTTCACCTCTTCAGCTTTTTCGTTTCTTCAAGATATATTATGACTCCAACTGTCAATTCGCAAATCAGAATGACTTTCTGGATGACATTACATTATATATATTCTTATTCATTTATAAAAATTACGAACACATTTGGAAAAGTCAAATTATATATTTCTTCAACTTCGCTAAGTAACTACCCTAATATTCATCATTATAGGATGAATGGGAACAAGGCAATTCAATATTGATTTCAACATATGGTACTTCAGTTCAGAATCAGAAATTGTTCTTTTGAAATGAGACAAATAACAATATACTAAAAAATGTAATCGATAATAGAGGAAAAGTATAGTTGTCAAATGCCGAATTATAACATTATCATAACTGAATTTGAAATTATTAGACTGGACTTTGAAAATGACCTTATCGATATTTTTTTTCTTTCTGGAATTCATTTCAGTTTTATTTCAATGAAAAATCACAATATTCAGAAATTTAATCAAAACCCACATTTGAATGAAAGCAAAAAGGAGGGTTACTCAAAACAATTTGTATGACATCATCATGTTCGATAACGAAACAAGTGTCCTGAGAAAAAGTGAAGAAACTATTTCATCTTAAAAAAAAAGTTATGAAGTAGTTGTCTTCTAAGTTCCATATTCGCTTCATAAATGAATATTCTAGTAAAAACTCAATTTTTGATGTTATCTGATTTCAAAATTTATCATTTCATCATGATTATATATGGTTGAGAAAGGTTATAGCACAGTAGGTTTAAACACACGTGAATTATTCTGATGATTACATGTACAGTTCAGAAGTATTTGAATGGAATATGAAGTTATTTGATACGGATGAAGAACTTGATCTTCGAAATTAACACAAGAAGTTAACCTTCATCGAAATTTACATCATCAATAGAAAGTTCTGACGTGATAGACGAGAGGATATCAATCTCGTTTCATAGGAACACCAGCTTCATGTATTTTCACTGTATTCGAATCATAATACGAACTTTGGTCGACTATAGAATTGTCACAAAATGACAAGAAGAACACAAGAATCAACGATAATAACTTTTGTTTCCAATTATTCAACTACTGTTTCCACTTCATGGTATCATAAACGATTACCTGAAGTCAACATTATTTTTGCTTTCAGTAAACCTTCTGGCAACTACAGGAGACATAAACCTATCATGGACTTCCCCAATATTCCCCAAACTACTTGTCAACGACAGCAGCATCAACCCTCTTGGTCGACCTATAACAGCCAATGAAGAATCTTGGCTTGGGTCCCTACTCAATGTTGGAGCCATCCTGGGAACTATACCATTCGGGTTCATATCCAGCAGATATGGTCGCAAGATTGGACTGCTTGCTTTGGCAGCCCCCTACATCATCTCTTTCCTCACTATGGCATTTGCCAGAAAGGTTTATCTATTTTATGTAGCCAGGTTCATAGGGGGGTTATCTGTGGGTGGTGGATATGCGTTGCTGCCTCTCTACATTTCAGAAATATCACAAGATCACAACCGGGGTGCAATGTCTTTAACCCTGAACATATTCTGGGCCCTGGGGAATTTCATTCCATACGCTATAGGACCCTTCATGACTATATACTCCTTCAATTTGGTACTCTCAGCGTTTCCTATAGTATTCCTGGTGTTATTCGTCTTCTTAGGAACTGAATCCCCTTACTACTTGGTGAAGAACGGGAGAATTGAGAAAGCCACAGAAACTTTGATTTACTTAAGATCCAGATGCGATGTTCAAGATGAGATAGATCACATCAAAGATTATATTGAACAAACAGAAAATGGAAGCATCTTTGATCTCTTCAAACAGAAGTACCTGAGGACTGCTTTCATGATATGTACTGTCACAGTTATGCTCCAAGAATTAGGTGGTTTCTGTGCTATAACCTATCATTTAGAAACAATATTCATAGCTGCTGGCTCAAATTTGGAACCCGCATATTCAGCCCTTGTCGTGGGGTCAGTGATCCTAATTTCCAGCTTCATATCGCCTTTTCTGGTTGATAGAGTGGGACGAAAATTGCTCATCATTTGGTCATGTCTTGGAATGTTCATAGCGTTGACTCTGTTGGGAGGTTTTTTTTACATTCAAGACGTAGCGGAGAGTAGCATCACATCTATATTCTGGATACCGATTTTCAGTCTCATAGTTTACATAATTTTTTTCAATCTCGGCATCTGCTCTGTACCCTGGACGCTCACTTCAG
Organism: Chrysomela aeneicollis; assembly: GCA_029955515.1. Taxonomy (NCBI): domain Eukaryota; kingdom Metazoa; phylum Arthropoda; class Insecta; order Coleoptera; family Chrysomelidae; genus Chrysomela; species Chrysomela aeneicollis. The sequence goes on along the minus strand of JARUHQ010000003.1, from coordinate 19,806,433 downwards.
AAATGTTTCCTGATAATTTGAAGGAAGTTGTAGCTTCGGCTATATCAAGCATCGCATGGATGACTTCCTTCACCACGACGAATATGCACAATGACATGAATAATTCCATGGGGAGGTCTGGAACGTTCTGGTTCTTTGCTGCATCTTGTTTCTGTGGTGCGATCTTCAGTGTGATTTATGTACCAGAAACGATGGGCAAGAGTTTCACTGAGATTCAGCAAATGTTGCTGAAAAATGCTAGCGACGAAGGGTTGACCAATGGCGATATGAAACTAGAAGAAATTGGTGATACAAGTGAACTGGGTATAAAAACTGTTGGGAAATGTATAGTGTAAACGAAAAAATGATCATGGGTTTGTTGATAATGAAAGTTTCACCATACCAACAAACAATTCGAATATTTGATACCTATTACTAATTGTGATAATTATTCCATCAGAGAACTATTACTTTCGTGAGTGATATCATACAGTATATGGACCTATTTTTGTCGACCCATATCATTTAAGAATCGTGTATGGTACGAATTACATTTCTTGAATTTCAAAATGTGCAATTTTTTTGCCATAGTGTGTCTTAGGTACATACTGTGAAGAGTTTTCTGATATCAATATTTATGAAATGCTATTCGATCACCATGTTTCAGTAAAATTACCATGCCCATCATTCAGTCAGTGTCGTATCGTATCCTATGAAAGTTGGAGAATATTCGACCCAGAAAAACTCCACACTTGTTTTGTTGTGCGAACTATTTGGGTTTTGTGATCTTGAATTGTTCACATCAGAGTCGAAAGTGGAAGCTATGATTATCTATTTCTTGACAGTATTAATCAAGTAGTAGTAGTGGTAGAATTGTGAAAGGGCTACTACCAGGCAAGTAGGCCGCACATATTTCATCTGCTATAGAAGTTTAGTATATCCACCTTGAACTTTGAATCAATCACCTCTTCCCGATAGAAACCAAATATTATATTTCTCCAAAGGCACTATATTTCTCGAGATAGTATAATGACGTTTCTTTGCCTTCTCTACATTTCCAGGGTTTAGGTGCCTACTGGAACAACTACTCTTGTACCGTTCTATTCAATATTTCATCTCCTGTCTCGTTGCATGGACAAGGACAAGGACAAAAAATAACAGATCATCATCATCATCAGCTTTGTAACGACGAGATATCGCTGTGATAGATCAACTTGGAAAACATAGCTCATATTCACATTTCTCAAACTGATATCATTATTATTATAGAGTAAAAATTTGTTTTGGAATAATTTTGAAGATGTCTTTGTATCATACTAGGAACAAATTACATATAAAAATTTTTGTTGAATAAGTTCTTGTATTGTTTTATTCATATTGTATTATATATTGAAAAGAAAGTGAGACAAATCGAAATATCCTAAAGTACGCAACACTAATTTTGCCGCTGTTAAAATTGGAATAACTCTTTTCTGCTTTTGAATAACTTTTTTTCTGTTCACACCGTTCGCTAGCTTAGTTTTTGTGCTATAATCTCGTTTTCCTTCGATAAATGGGGACTTCTCCATGAAATTGCTACAGGATGTTACTTGAAACTATGCAGAATTTCGGAATTTTCAAAAGGATCCCAAATAAAGAAAAACAGTTTTTTTCAACTTAGATATGAATGAATGAATATTTTTCTTAAGTCAATCCTGACTACCAATCTACTAATCTAGGGTATCAGCTTCAGAATAAGCCTGCGATTTTTAAAATCGGTTGAAGAGGAAAAAGGTTATGACTGCAAAACCAAAAAGTAAATTTTTTGAGATCACTGTGAATAAGAGAGATAAGGAGACAATTCTGGTAATGGCTCAAGGTAATGAGATCATCTTCATGCCTCTGCTGTTGAAGTTTTTGCACAATTTCAAAATACATCCTGCAACAATTTTATGGAAAAAACCTCATGTATCGAAGAAGTACGAGATAATAGCTGAAGGACTGCGCTAGCACACAGTGCAAACCGAATTTAAAATCTTCGAAGTAGAAATAAGTAATTCGAATTTCAACAGGGACAAAATTTAGGGGTGTTATTACTGTTACGTAGTTTTTTTTTAAAGAAACATAAGAAAATGAGTCTCATATTGCACGAAAAAAGTAATATTTCGAGATATGTCTAACTATTGAACCACAAATCTATGACAAAATACATATTGCAATATTGATATATCGATCAGATCATACTAATATTTTCTTTATCTTATATAGCTAACTAAAGCCCCAGAAGTAACATTTTCTCAGCATTGTTTGTATCAGATTTCTTAAATCGAGGCAGAATTTCGTAACTTGGGGCCCAACAAAATGCCGTCTTCTAATATGAAATCGGATTTTCTTTTCTTTATGGCGTCATATTGATATTAATAACACTTTTCTTCTTCTACAACATAACATTGCCAGATTTGAAATCCGCGACATTTCGTCTTCTAAAAACCATCGACTTGATTTAAATACTTTAATACGGGCCTGACATTTTTAGAAGGAGAAAAATATTTGCTATCATATGAAGTGTAATTAATTTCAAATATTTCTCCAAATAACAACAGAACAGAATTGAAAATAATTTATGAAATCGTTTTTTGTTCCGGATATGTCGGAGTATTTGACATTTTACGAATTATAAGACGGCATTTTGTTGGATAACAAATTGTGTACCAGAGGATAATATAAAATATTTGTTCGCATCGGAAATAACTATGAATGAGTTGTGATGACGAAATGAATTTCAAGAACTCATAATTTCCTTATCAAAAACGTTTGAATTGATCTGAATTCAAATATCATCAAACTTATATCACTGATCATCCACGATTGAAGTAGATATTCGAAATCTGAACATCAGACAACCACTGTTTCGAAACGTCCTTGATAAAAATTGCAAATGTATAGTCATTTGTGAAATTGGAGCTGAGAAGGATCTAAGGCAACCAATGAGAAAAATAAGCCGTACGTTAATCTTCGTTTGTGTTGGTAAGTTCACAGAAGTTGTAAATGAGTCACAATCATAACAATGTGATATCGTTCAACAATGATATTGTACAAATTTCATAATACCGAGTGTCCCTGGTGTTTCTGTTTCGATGAAATTTTTTCTGTCAATTCGAAAGTGACAAAAAAATTAGTCAATCCAACTCAATCTTACCTTTATTGCTTTTAATGATTATTAATATAAACCAAGAGCTCCGGCTTCTGATACAGTGCTATCCTAAAGTACTGAATAGATTAAATTTTCTCTTCTGAAACAGGTCGATTTTCAATATCAAATTGTCACGTTTATAAGGGAAAATTTGTTATACGGAAAACCCTATATATCAGTCAAATTTTGGAATCTTCATGGAGAGCCGAATTCAAGAATAGATAGATAGAATGCTCGAAGTCGTCGATTTTTTTCTTATCATAATATTTTCAATTTCAATTATTACATAATGAATCGTGTAGGAGAAGTCTCCGTCGCGCTAGTCGTAGGCCACCCTGTATATAATTTCTATTATACAATCTCCTATAGAGTCGTAGAATTCCTGACTCGTTCCAATCAATGAAATGGAATATTTCATGCGTAAACAAAGCTAGATTCATCTTCATCAAAGTTTCAAATAGTTAGTTATGTTGAACTGTACAGGGTGGCTGGAATTTGAGCCTCATTATTGGGATCTCGTAAACCGTAATAGGCCAGTGCATTTAGTTGGTGACCTCGGAATTTTGGGTAGATTTTTGCATTTGTCCCTCGTTCACGATCTCGAATGAAAAGCTCAACCCTGAGATTGCGCATGCGCAAAGTTCACGGTTCCGCCGCCATTTTGAATTCGTTTTTTATTTTTGAAACGCTCATATCTCGCGTTCTAATTATTGTACAGCACGTAAACGGAGGTCGTTGGATTCGTCATTACTTGTACTTTCATCGAGCTCATATGGAAAAAACCCGTCCGATGCCTCAGAAGAAAGGTATTGACGTCTTAAGTTGAGTATACTTCCCAAAAATCTGTTTACGTCACTGTTTGTGGGCGTAGCTCTGTTTTGGGGGATCTGACATCGAAAGTATCTCACATAATAGAAGTCAACGTGATTTCTAGTATTTTGAAAAAAAAATACTAGAAATAAATGATACGATGATTCCTGGCTGACCAATTCATCCTCAAAGTTACTCTTCCGGCAAATGTCTTAAGGCTCCTAAAGGCGCGCCTTACAAATATTCAAATATTCAAATATTCAAATATTCAAATATTCAAATATTCAAATATTCAAATATTCAAATATTCAAATATTCAAATATTCAAATATTCAAATATTCAAATATTCAAATATTCAAATATTCAAATATTCAAATATTCAAATATTCAAATATTCAAATATTCAAATATTCAAATATTCAAATATTCAAATATTCAAATATTCAAATATTCAAATATTCAAATATTCAAATATTCAAATATTCAAATATTCAAATATTCAAATATTCAAATATTCAAATATTCAAATATTCAAATATTCAAATATTCAAATATTCAAATATTCAAATATTCAAATATTCAAATATTCAAATATTCAAATATTCAAATATTCAAATATTCAAATATTCAAATATTCAAATATTCAAATATTCAAATATTCAAATATTCAAATATTCAAATATTCAAATATTCAAATATTCAAATATTCAAATATTCAAATATTCAAATATTCAAATATTCAAATATTCAAATATTCAAATATTCAAATATTCAAATATTCAAATATTCAAATATTCAAATATTCAAATATTCAAATATTCAAATATTCAAATATTCAAATATTCAAATATTCAAATATTCAAATATTCAAATATTCAAATATTCAAATATTCAAATATTCAAATATTCAAATATTCAAATATTCAAATATTCAAATATTCAAATATTCAAATATTCAAATATTCAAATATTCAAATATTCAAATATTCAAATATTCAAATATTCATACCGGGTATTCGATATATCGAATATATCGATATTTTTTCAATTTATTCGATATCCAATTTTCAATATCGCCCAGCTCTACTCGGAGATACCCGAAAATAATCGAAATTTCATAAATCTATTATTATTTTATGCTGGCGTCATTTAAAGAAATCAATCAATATGAATAACACTTTATTATGGTCACCTTCTTTTTCCTACAAGATAGCGTTTTCAAATATGAAATCCGACGTTTCGTCTTCTAGAATCCATCCAACTCATTTTTTTTATACGGACCTGGATGTCTTATTTATTTTTATGTTACTTTTCAAAACCATATTATTCATCAGTAATATAACTGAGGAACGCTAATCAGTACCTAAACACTGGCAACATTTTAATGAAATCCTTCACCCCTCCACTGCATGATTATCACGAAATTGAATTTCTGGCAAAATAACATCTATATCCAGTCAATTGATGAAACATGTCTAAATCATTATGAAGAGAACAAAATGAATTGATCCCCATAGGTATTTTCGTATCGAAGAATGCCCGATCATTCTTCCTCTAGCTTGTAGGGTTGTTATTTCAAACATCAAATTTTGGATTGAGATATTTATGTTCCCTAAAATATCTTCGATTTAACGGTTCATTTTTGATATCCCTATAAAAATAATCCAGCCGGAATAAATCGGGGCTCCTTGCAGGCCAGCGCAACACTCCTTGGTTACCAATCCACTGATTGGAAAAAGCTTCATTTGCGAGTTTCTATCAAACGCTTCGATCAATTCAGACCATATCACGTTTGTCTGAATTGGAAAACAACATTTTTGATCCCGCAAAATTTTCGAAACATTGAACTTTCATACTTTGACGAGTGGTTGTGACTTTTCATCAAGGGCGCCTTTTCCATTTTTAGTAATTGCATTATATATTTAAGAAAAAATTAAGGAACTGTAAGCTTCTCACATCTAAACATTTGAAAATCAAAATTTGTGAATGCTCATAGTTTTTGGGCGATCCAAAAATAACAAAAAATTAAATAAAAAACTCAGGTCCGTACCTATTAAAAAAAAATAAGTTGATGAAGGTTTCTGGAAGACCAAACGTCGGATTTCTAATTTGAGAACTCTATCTTGTAGGGAAGAAAAAGTGGCTATGATGAAGTGTTATTCATATCGATTAATTTCTTCAAATAACGCTAGAAAAAAATAAAAACGAATTTACATCTCGATTTTTTTATTCGAAATTTTGTTAGGCATCAAATTACGCAACTTTGCCATAATTCAACCGACCCTGTATCTTTTACGGTTTACGAGTTCCTAATGATGAGGCTCGAATTCCAGCCACCCTGTACTATAAACCAAGATTTACTTTTCTGTTCAAGATTTCTTGCTATTTTCCGAGGTATTTTCATCACGCTATCAATGGTGAATAGATAGTCCCTAGAACTACCAGTTCGTAACCTTGAAACAGTTGAAAAATACTCATCTGCATATCAGCATGTCATTATATATGAAATTCAACCTCCGTCCACTTTTTTCAGTTGACTTATTGGCTACCGCTGGAGACATTTCCTTCTCATGGACGTCGCCGATCTACCCGAAGTTGTACTCCAACGATTCCTCCATCAACCCGTTGGGCAGACCCATAACCCCAACCGAAGACAACTGGCTAGGCTCCCTCCTCAATTTCGGCGCTGTGATAGGATCCCTGCCTTTCGGTTACATCTCGGGTGCTATCGTTAGAAAACCTACTTTGCTTTGTATAGCTCTGCCTCACGTGATCGCCTACCTCTTGATGGCCTTTGCCAGGAGCATCAATTTGTTTTTCTTCGCCCGATTCATCAGCGGCGTAGCGGTAGGCGGCGGATACACCATGTTGGCCATGTACATCTCCGAGATAGCGCAAGATTCCACCAGAGGAGGCATGTCGTTGTCCTTGAACGTGTTTTGGGCCATCGGGAACTTCATACCGTTCGCCATTGGACCCTTCCTTTCCATCTTCGCGTTCAATATAATTCTAGCCATGATTCCCATGCTGTTCTTCGTGCTGTTTTTGTTTTTCGCCCCGGAAACACCTTATCACTTGGTGGAGGTGAAGAAATTCAAGGAAGCCGAGAGGGTTTTGATGCTGTTGAGGTCAGCTGATGGGAATGCCGTGCAAGAAGAACTGGCACAGATAAAGAGGTATACCGCATCGGCCGAGAACGGCAATTTCTTGGATATCATCAAGAACGATACTCTGAGGAAGTATCTCTTGATCTGCTTCGTACTAATAGCCTCGCAAGAATTATCGGGCTTTTCCGTGATCACGTACCACTTAGAATCGATATTTTCTGCGGCAGGTAGCGTAGTAGACTCCAATATTTCAGCGCTGATTGTAGGATTCGTATTGTTTGTGTCAAGTTTCATATCGCCATTTATAGTTGATAGATCTGGAAGAAAAATGCTCATCGTTTGGTCGTGTACCGGTATGTGTTTATCCTTGACATCTTTGGGAGCGTTTTTCCACACTCAAGATGTCGTGAAAGCCAGTACGAAGACGATTTCTTGGATCCCAATCGCCAGTCTTGTCAGTTACATCATATTCTTCAATATAGGTATCTGTTCGATACCCTGGACTCTGACTTCCGAATTATTCCCCAGTAACGCGAGAAAAGCAGCCGCTACCTCGTCGTCTTTCTGTAACTGGATTGTTTCATTCACCACTTTGAATGTCTTCAACTCCATGATTGAGGTGTTGGGTAGATCAGGGACTTTTTGGTGTTTCGCAGTGTTATCCCTTTGCTCGACAATTTTTGCTGCGATCTTCGTACCTGAAACGAAGGGAAAAAGTTTCATGGAGATTCAGGAAACATTTATGAGTGGTAAACAAAACAAGATTGAAGTTAAAAATATCAAGATACGGATTGAGGAAGAAGAAAAGGGAAATGGAGTGTTCGAAAGTACAACTTTTGATGGAGGAAGGTAAAGATAAGAAGTCCCTCAAACACATTTGTTTTGAATTTTTTCCTAACTACGTATATTCGAACATATAATATTTCATTTTCATTATTATGGCACAAATGATCACATCATAAAATAAATGTTGATTATTTAATCCAATCCATCATGATGATGAGGATGAATTGGTTTGAAATGGAGAAGTACATCCTTTACTTTACTTTTACTTTATCTGAACATACACTGTGGACGTAGTATGGAATATATTGAATACAATTTAAACAGATGAAAGAAAATAATTTTTCGGGTACATTCTCCTCAATTTATAAACTTTTGATGTAAGAAGATTTTTCATGACTACTATTTTTCTCAAATATTGTAATTTACCAATCACTATCATTTTCACTAGTTGCATTTAACCATTTATGCATACAATAAATACAGATTTTATTCCATTAGCTAACTATTACCTAACTGTTATAAAAAAGAGAAATATGCAGGCGCAAATGACAAAACGCACAAGAGAGTAACAGATTGTGCATAAATCCGAGTTGAATACTTTGAACGATGGATTGACTTTTTAAGAAGAGTTTATATATTGACAAATACAGGACGACTGTCTCTGGCAAGTGTTAAAATTAGAAAGAATATAAAAATGTGAATAATATACGCTCTGCGAGGTTAACGAGATGAGAGCTGTACTGGAATACAGCTTAGTCTGCAAAGCTTCATCAGCATCTTCTCTAAGAATGGCAGATCCATAGGAAAGTTCGCTACATAATTTCCGCCCTAATACTAGTCATTCTTCAACTAGTTGTCATTAATTGAAATGTTGATTGTCGAATTTTTTCAACATCGCTATAGATTAGTCATATGAAATGTTATGAATTCATGTAATATAGTTGTCGAATTTTGTTGAGGACGATTGCATCTTCTTCATTTCTCAAATGATGCCAATGGATGTCAACACAATCATTGAAAATAAATTATTTTATTAGATTTCTACTTGAGCAAAACATTTTTTCTGAAACAGTTATTGCAGTTGATCTAACGAGAGCATTCCATGGAAGGGTATTGTCTAAGATTATAAGCAACATTTCTAATATTTGTCTCAATTCTTCACTCTGCTGGGTTGTTATCTAATTGGAACTCATCTTGCTGTTCCACACGAAGCAATAAATGCTGATTTTACTTCCAAGGCTCGAACCATGGCTTCACTGCTTGTATTGAAGGTCATCAGAGTCGAAGGATCAATCTCAGGATCTCTGAGTCCATCGATGAACAGTTGAACAGCCAGTTGCTCCATGAAGTCATCTGGTGCCTGTGGGTAGGCTAACTAGAACAGTCGAATTCTTTTAAGGTCTCACCAGATTTCTTTACCCGTGTTTTCATTTGCGGCCGGTATAGCTGTTCTCGATGTTGATCGCCATACCTCAACTCAAATGCAGTTATCGTATCTCCATATTTGCTCTGTTGTTCAACAGAAATTGTCTGCAGTATACCCAAAGCTTGATCTCTCAAGGCCACTATAAGTGCAGTAGCCTTCTCTTAATCGTTCCACCCATGGGTCGAGGCAGCAGCCTCAAATTGCCTGCGATACATGGCCCAAGATTATTGTCCATCAAAGGTCGGTGGTTTCACTGGAATTCTTGATGTGGCAACCCTGTCACGACGATCATCCGTTTTAAGCGAAGCAATTTGGCTTTGTACGTCAATTGTTTCCATCTCTTGTTTGATGTATTTTATTTCCTGACCGATTTTGTCATCAATGTTAATGACTTCTTTCCTTAATTCACCATCTTTTTCCTTTACATCTTCCTTCAGTTCTACAATTTGTACTTCGGTTTTCTGCAGAACTTGCTCGAAGAATGTTTCCTGATATTCCAGTTCCTTCTTCTGTTATTCTAGAATTTTCTGAAGTGCTACTTTCTTCTTTCTTCTTGTTGTTATAATATACAACTTGAGTGAAAGCAATATTTTACGAATTAACCTCACAGTAGAATCAACAACCATAGGCATTACAGCCTCATACAGACCATCCTCTACAATTATGAACTCATATATAGCTGATCTAGGGACATACTTGAGCACAATACAAAAACTACAAGTAGATTTCTTCTTGGGAGACATAAATATAAACCTCAACGATAAACAATCCAATAGTGTGAACTCATATATTAATACACTAACAGAGCACGGTTATATCTCTTACATAAAAACTTTCACCAGAGTATCTGAAACATCCAAATCTATAATTGATCATATGTTCGTAAAAACTGGTATCACTGTATAAAATTAAGTTGAAATAAAATCAATGGTAATAAATACTCACCTGACCGATCACCATTCCATAGGCGCCACAATAACCTTCAAGGAAGGGCCCGTAAATAAATCTACTTACAAAGAAAATGTCATCAAATCAATTGATTACATCAAACTAAACAAACTTCTCGGAAAATAAGAATGGAATGACGTTCAACAATGTTACAATATACAAGATGTATATGATACTTTTCTTGACAAATTCACTAACAACCTTGAGCAAGCAACGAAAATTCGAACCAATAACTACATTACTAAAAAGCTTAAACCGTGGATAACAACTGGACTGATAATATCCATAAAACATCGTGATAAATTGAAAAACAAACTTAAGAAAAACTTCTCAATTGAACTCAATTGACTACAGAAATTACAGAAATAGACTGCAAACTAATAAAAGGTACAAAAAATTCGTACTATAAACAGAAACTACTGGAAAATGAGAATAATTACAAAAAAAACGTGGCAAATATTGAATGAAGCCACATATACACAACTCCAAAAAATGCAACACCAAGTGTAAGTCCAATAACAGATCAAAATGGAAGGGAAATAATGGAAAATCAACACAAAGCCGACTTTTTCAATAACCACTTCGCAAAAATAGGAGAAAATATGGCTAAAGATATAGAAGACAATTTCCTATCAGACGAAGAAATCAATTATCACCCACAAATCACGTCCTTGTATTTGTCACCAGTCACAAAAATTGATGTCACTCTGGCCATCTCAAACTTGAAAAACACTTGTTCTCCCGGACCTGACGGCATTAGCTCGAAGACAATTAAAAATACACACCTTAGTCTATTGGAGCCATTGACCTATCTTGTTAACTTAGCCTTTAGCAAAAGCAAACTGCTGAAACAGTGGAAAGAATCTATCATAACCCCCATTTACAAATCAGGCAAACATAACCTAGTAACAAATTTCATACCAATATCAGTAATAAATAACTTTGCAAAGGTCTTCGAATACTGTCTGAAACAAAGAGTACTCAATTATTTTGGCAAAAATGGCACAATAACGGAAAATCAATTTGGATTTCAAAAAAACCTCTCTACCGAAAACGCTGTTATCGAGCTATCCAAGCAAATTATAACTACGTTAGATACCAAAAAGAAATGTTTAGCAGTATTCTTAGACCTGGCCAAAGCATTCGACACAGTATCACATACCATCTTATTGGATAAACTTCATAAAAATGGAGTGAGAGGACCAGCGCTCGACTTATTTCGACATTACATCGAGGGCAGGACCCAAAGGGTAAACATCGAAACCACGTTGAGTAACACATTAACAGTAACAGTAGGAGTTCCACAAGGTACCATCCTGGGACCATTACTGTTCTTGGTTCACATTAATGATATTGGTAACATCAAAAATTTCAATGGTAAAATAATCTCGTATGCTGACGACACCGCTATTGTTTTTACACATGATAACTGGCCGGAACTGTACCATCTCATAGAGCAAAACCTTATGATACTGAAGAAATGATTAAATACAAATCTATTAAGTCTGAATATAACTAAAACTAAATTCATGGCTTTCACACTCACTCAAACCGACCAACCCAAAATCGAAAATATATGTATCCATAAAAAAATTGCCCAGCGGGAAACAACTGCGGCTGTCCCGAAATAGAGAAAGTCCACAAAATCGAATACTTAGGAGTCATAATAGATCAACACATGAGATGGGATGAACACGTAACTTATCTGGTCAATAGATCCAGGAAACTTCTACATAAATTTTATTTGCTTTAAGACATTCTGAGAAAAACACTCTTACTTATAGTCTACAACTCACTAATAGAATCGGTTATGAGATATTGCATTACAGCCTGGGGTGGGGTATATAAAAACGCAATAAACAAACTCCAAACAACACAAAATTCTATTTTGAGGATTATCTTTAGAAAAAATAGGTTATTCTCTACACAACAACTTTACTCAGAAACCAGAGTCTTGAATGTGAGGAGTCTTTACGTTCCCAAAAATTTAGGGCTACGAGATTTTCCACCGATCTTACAATAAACATACCTAGATTCAGCAAATCTCATACACAAAGAACCTTATTCTATTTAGGCCCCAAAATATATATCTCTCTGCCAACAGAAATAAAAGAATGCAGAAGTCTCAACAAATTCAAACTTGCAAGTAAATTATATATCTCCCAAAATCAGCATACCTATTCTAAATATATTCGAATGAAAATGTCTTTGTATGATATCATCGGTATAATCCCCTTATCCATCCAACAATTTCAAATTTGAAATCAAAGGAAATCAGGTGAAGAAACAGTGGTATAAGCATTGATGTAATATAGATAATATGTAATGAAATTAGTGATAATCAATTTAAAGGTACTAGTTAAATTGAGACAGGCTGGCTGAAATGGTAGAGATGCAACACAAGCCCTCCAGGCATGTATTGTGACATGTGATATAATTCAATTTTAGATTAATAATATAATCGCAACATGTATATACCTCATTACTGAATAAACTGAAACTGTTCTAGATCTTTCTGTTCTTTTTCCAATATTTTCTAGAATTTTCCTCTTCTTTCCTATTGACGACGCTGTTCCTCTTCTAGGCGATGTTTTTCCTCTTCCTGACGACGTTTCTCTTCCTCTAATTTTTCTTCTTGTCGACGTTTCTCTTCCTCAAATTTTTCTTCTTATCTTCGTTTTTTCTCTTCCAAACGGCGTTTCTCTTCTTCCAGCTTCTCTTCTTGTCGTTGTTTTTCCGCGAACTAGTTTTGCATGAATTTCATTACGTCCTCCATCGCGTCGTATGCTGTACTTCTGGTATTCACCATATATCCTGAGTCACAAAAATTCTCACTTCTGACACCACTGTAACGATATTTCTACTTGGGTTCGTGAATTTAAAACACTCAGTACAAAACTGAGCAATTTATTTCACTAAACACTCGTAATACAACTCAATAAACACTTAGTTTCATCACAAAGATATTCGCTTTACAAATCTTTCCAAACTAAAACTGACTGTCTGCGACACTGCGCTTTTTTTATATAGGTCTGAAATCTCCTTTCTAGTAAAAACACCGTTTCTTCAGAGGAAACAGGAAGTAACTAGAACTACATGAATCATCCGCTAATTATTGGTACGTCGTGTCGGCGAGTGATATTATCCCGAGGCCATAAATCACGGCCAAGACGCGAGCTGCCGAGATAATGACTTCTTGGAAGCACAGCTCGTGACACTATTATAAAATTGTTGCGAACAATTATAATCAATGTCCTTGGGTGTTTGCTACTGATATAAGACTTTCGCCGAGTGAACAACGTCGTTTTCGTAGTTCTGCTATATTGTGATTTTCAACTCATGAAACACTTTTGAAATGAATAAAAAAAGTGATTTTGATAACATTTACCACAAATGCTGCTGTTTTAATTCAATAAATTTCTGAATGTAAAATTGCTAAATATGTGACATCACACTAGGTAGGGGAGGGGTAGCAGAACACATTGCAGGGGTCATGAGCCACGGCATACTCAATTGGAGATTACTTATCCATACCACCGTCTATCCAATTCTGATTGAAATTTAGTTGTTTAATCGTCCTCGGTAAATATAATTTCTGACATTGCCTAGTTTCATGATCATGGATTTCTGATATATTTTGTTATATCGTTACAGAATGTTTCTCTATGTAGGAAATATATTCGTGAATGTAAAATATCCTCACCGAGTATACAAATCTGTTCTGAGGTATCTATGAGGTGAAATATGTCAATTTTTATTGCCTTATTCTGTGAGAGTGTAAGGTTTTGAGTGAGTTCAAGATGTCGTCAGTGGCTGTGCTTCAAACCGATATTAAATATTGAAGATGACTGAATATATGCGAAAAATGTAGCATCACACCAATGAAATGAACCTTTTTTGTTTTACCATTTTGATATGGCCTATAGAAGATTTCTGCTTTCGAATGGTATCACATGTTATTTGCATTTATTGTTGCCTTGGCCAAGAATATATAGTATGAAGATTTATCAACATTTGGTGTTATGTGACATAGATCTTATAACGCTAGATCCAGCATCATGTATTTGTTTAGTATCAGAGGGGTCTGCAAGAAAGTATAGGTACTATGATCACATGGTATAACACATTTGTATGGTCAACAATTAAAACGACCAATCGATGGCTTAGTACTTTCAACCCCCCCAGACCTCCAAACAAATAACATGGATACCAGATCTAGCGTAAACATATTAGATCTATGTTATGTGATATCAACCAATCATTGAGTACTGCTAGATCAGTTTTTATGTGTTGTTGTATGTTGATAACATCATAACCAGAATAAACTAACGTAGGATCATCGGCGTACAGTTCGTTTTATGTTTCCATGTGTAGTCGAATTAGGCAGAATTGACATAAATGAAAATATGTCGGTCCTCAAATAATTATTCCTTGCGGAACACCACAAGTGATTGTCTTGAGATCGTTTCTTGATCCATTAATATTGACAAAATGTTTTCTGTTGGTCAGATAACTCCTGAATAAATGATTGGCTATAATCCTCTTCCCGATGATTTTTAATTTTTCAAAAAATTTGTATGATTCGAAGTGTCAAATGACAAATTTCAAACATCGAGCAGGACGAGAGAACATGTATTTCCTTCGTCAATTTTCATTTGTAGCGATAAGATCGATCATTATTGCAATCTCTATAAGTACCTATCACTTGACCTTCGAAAACCATATTGACACTTATAAAGGAAATCAATTTTACATAAATACCTGAGTTTCGTAACATTCATACATTTCTCACTGATCTTAAAAGTGAAATATAACTGTTGACAATTCAGATTCTCCAGATTCGAATAGAGGGATTACTTCTGCAATCTCAGCACTATCGGGAAAATAATTAACATCGAACATTCTTTATCTAAAACTCTCAATACCCTCACTCTAACATCATCATAACCACTGGCTTTATTTGGATTCATATTGAACAATGTACTAATGTAAAACACTACAAGATTTTCACCACGACACGTGTTTCGCTATACTATAGCTTCTTCAGGTGGAGCATTTAAACGAACTACTATTGCAATTCGTCTCGTCGGTGATGCCTCGCTCACAAATTTGCTCACTTCTCTGGAACACCGTTGAAAAGTTGACGATTAATCTCTATTTCTCCATTAGCAGTCTCTTCGAGATAAACGCGTCAAGTTCAGTCTTCGAACCCCTTCGTGGTCACTTTAGAGACCTGCAGAACGTCCCTTTCCAAAGACTCGTTCATCCAACGTACATCGACACTTTGGAACTCATTGGCTAGGCAGGTGTTTTCCGAAGCATACAATCTCCAGAAATTCAATAAGAACAGCAACTCCTACCTTCTTTCCCTTGGTTCTCACGATGTTCTCTGAACATTACAGGATATCCACAGTCAGCTAACAGTAGACGAGCATATCATTCTATACAAAGCTGGTGTAGTCTTAGGTATTCTGATTGCGACCTTGGGCAAACAGAAGACATACACAGTCAGCTAACAATAGTTGAGCATATCATTCTATAACAAAGCTGATGCAGTCTTGTGCAATCTGATTGCGTCCTTGGGCAATCAGAAGACATACACAGCCACCAGCTAGAAGCAGGCTATATAAAGCTGGTGTAGTCTTGAGTATTCTGATTGCGACCTTGGGCAATCAGAACACATACACAGTCAGCTAACAACAGTTGAGCATATCATTGTATAACAAGGCTGGTGCAGTCTTCTGCAATCTGGTTGCGTCCTTGGGCAATCAGAAGACATACACAGTCAGCAAACAGTAGGCGAGCATTCTCAATCATCAAATATCACATTTCCTTACAGTTCATGGTGTGATATGCTCTGCGACAATGGCAGCTTCATAGTGTCGGACTGGCCATATAGTCTGGGTGGCGTTTTTTAGCGGGCCCGTCCTGCAATCTCAGCTTACGCGGACATGCGCGGGCACTATGTATATTTCATTATTATGCCGGGCTTATGACGAGCCAACCGGACCCTTCTGCTTTGTATATTTCACATCGATTAGTGTTTCTATAGTGTTCAAATCCCAAGTATTCACCCAACCAGTATCGGTAGTTCTTTAAGCTCTTTATGATGGTGAATGGTCCTTTGTACAAACATATTATCTTCGTTATGTCTTTCATTGATGATTCAACTACGTTGCTCATTTAGTTTCGGTCTCCGTAATACCTCGGTAAATGTTGCCTGAATGTTTCTGGTAATAGTTTCATTGAGTTCCATATGGATTTATTCAACATGTTGATGCGATTATTCTTACTCTGGAATTGCACTACCAACCGCTACTACATCCAATATAGTCTCTACGCAAGCATACGTTCTCGGCACTCCAACTGCCGCCTGGTAGTGACCAGTTCCCATCTCCTCGCAATACACCTTGTATTTGGAAGGAGTAAGTTCACCAGCACCCGAATTTATACGCTTTGGTGCACCAATATACACATGAGACCTTTTTTATATTATGCTCGACTAAGAAGGTTCTTTTCGTTCTACCCACGTCTTTAACGAGTGCAAACTCCTCGAACGAATCTAAAAACTAGCAAACATTTGTTACTTTGAAACATAAAAGGATAGGGAGAAAAACTGGTTTCCTTCTATAGAAACCTTGTGGAACTGACTGGTCTCGACCGCATAGCGGCCAACATCATCATGATTTGCTTGAACATATAGTGCCAACGAGAGAGTATGATTGTATGTAGGTATTTCTGGTCACATCACAATCAGTTCTGATGAATTCGATGTCTAATAAGTAACCGAAATCCTAAAACACTTATTACAATTACCATCTGTACTAGTATGAATTCAACTTGATCCATCGTTCATTGCATCAGGAGAAAATCTCAGGATTTCTATTCGGTGACAATTTGCTGCACTGATGAAGCCAACAAGCCCGAAACCAGTCTTCAGGCAGTCAGGCGCGCATGGCAAAATGTTAACATTGTCACGTGTTATGCAGAAACATTGGCATACTGCATTCACTCATTGAATCAACTGTTTTATCAGAAAAATCCTTGATTTCAAACAATTGAATTTCAGCTCTCCACGTGGGTCTCTCAAGTACAACAACAAATGGCGCCACCGTCGAATGTATTTGAGACATTTCAATCAATCTTGCTCGACACATGAAACTGTTAGAATAACAAGACGCCATTCAGAATTATATACTTCAGTACTGACACCCGTATCAACCTGCAATCTGGCTGAAAACACGGCTTTACCCGGCGGCATTTGTCCGTTTCCTATAGTGCTATCGCAACCCAGTGCGCTAATCATGTAGGAAACGGATGCACAAGACCTGTGTTCCCTTTCCTAAGTGGTTAACGCATAACGCACCTTATTCAACTATTAGTCGCGCGCCCTAAAGTGAATGCTGCGTCATTCGCGATCGCGCCTTCAAGCCATCAGCTAATAATGTGCTAATAATTTATTGTGGTTGGGTAGTGGTTCATTTAGTGAGTGTCAATTGAGCCTTGTTGGAATGGAATTTATGGAAGGTATCATAAAGGAGTTTGATGTTGAATGTCGGATCCTGAAATGTGATATGATAAATTAAAGCGAGTACAAGGTACTAGTTAGAACCAAAATGTCTATTGAGGACTGCAACAGCCAGTGTATCGATTGGATCAATTTTCTGCTGTGACGATAACACAATGGATTGTGCATCAAACCAATAATAATTTGAAGAGACTCCAAATTAGAAAAGATTTTGTTTGTTAACATAGCTGCAAAAATAAAAGAAGAAAACAAGATGGCACGCGTGCCCGAAATTTGAAATGTCCTGCTAAATTGATTATCAAAGTGAAGAAATCCAACGAATACACGAAATTTGAAGATCCGCTGTTGAAGAAAAATACAATAATTGAGGTAAATGATATAACAGTCGAATACCTATATATAATTCACATTTGTAGTGTAAGCCCGTTCAAAATTTCCTAGAAGAGGGTTGTTAAGGGGGTAAACTTTGGAACCAAAATAGATACTTACACAGTGATCATTTATAGCAGTTTCCATTGATCATAAACTATCCAAGTTTTTCTGCACTCAATATATTTCTGTCTATCTTTCAGAAATGTAATAGAAAGAGGAAAGTATACACTGAGTGCGCACTGGTTTATCCGATTTCCAATGGAAATTGCTATTATAATGCCCTCCTCCTCAACTTTGTTACTTTTCACATTGGACAAAAATGATGAATGAAAAAGTTGTACAGGTTGATGCAAGTAATTTGTAGAATATATTGTTATTCATACAGGACGTTTAAGAAATGCGTGACATGTCAAAGTTTCTTTTTTTAAATTAATTCTCAAACAATTCTGAACATTTTTTGTATGATATGCCCTATACTTAAATGTTTTTTCGTGACCGCCTAATTTACCGCCACCTAGAACTGAAATCTATAGAATATTATCTAGAATGTAGCCTGTTAGTTGAAATGCGAATATTTCGAAAACTATTACATTTCGGTATACGACATTTTTTACAAAAATTGTTCATAATCGTTTGAGAATTCTAAAAAATAAATAATATGCAGATTGTTTCATTTGAAGAAATGTAACTTCGACCTGAAACGCATTTCTGAAACGTCCTGTATAAATAACAATATATCATGCAAATAGCTTGCATCATCCTGCACAACTTTTTTACATATCATTTTTGTCTAATGTGAAAAATAACAAAGTTGAGAGGGGGACATTATGAATGATCACCGTGTACATGACGGAGTTTTCAATCAATCCAGTTACAATACACTATTTTGACAAAATTCCGGGAATAATAAGAGGTGGTTTTTGAAGCTAAAACATCAGTGTATAGAGGTATTCCGTATACATTGGATGGGGATCTTTAATAATATTTCAAAGTGCATTTTCAAAAGGAATCGTTCAACTTTGAGTTTTTTTATTTTTATTCTGTTCCTATTACATAAAATCACGATGAATAGATGAAAAAAGACATTTCATGTTTCATCGAATTCACAATGTATCAAACACAGTTCGAATGACTGGTAGGCCACGAGCAGAAAACAACTACATTCCTGGCAAATGCCACGCAAAATATTGAATTATATCCACTCGTAGTCTATGCAACGATTCATACAGAATTCACATGTTTCTTTGACACGTAACAATTCTCACACCAAGATAGACACGCCTAAACATAATTCAATGTTACAAATTTTCAAAATCGGACGAAGCGTTCTTCAATATTTAATTCATTTCAATTTATTCAATATTGAATCTGAATAATTAGGAGATCCGGCAACTCCGAAGTTGGCGACGACATATCAAGAAATTAATTACATCTTGTCCATTATATTATCAAACAAAAATATTTCACTTTGAGTAATAAATATAAATCGTTGAAAATCATTGTTGTTCAAATCACATTGAAAGTTCTTTATCATTAAGGCGACAGTGCAATAAGGAAGTAAGTTCAATCACAGTCAAGCAACGATAGTCGTGGTTAGGGTTTGGATGGGTGGACCAAATCATGATAGCGTCGGAAGTTTTTTCGATTTTTTTTCATTATTTATATATATTTATTCTATTAGCTCTCAGATATTATTCTCAAGTCATTCTGAGAATGATGAAAACTTGAAAAAGTCATAAATGAAGTAAATAAAATAATCAAGACCTCGTAGGGACATCATTTGCATGTGGAAAACGGTAACAGGAGGACATCCTGAGAACGTCCTCCGGCAAATCTTCGACGTCTTGATTTTAGTAAAGAAAATTACGGCACGCTAGAGATAAAGAGCGTCGTTAACAAATTCTTGGAAAGGAAGGAATATTTTGAGACAAAAGGAGTGAGAATATCTGTTTAGGAAAACTCTTTTTGCTGCGTATTAATCACGCCTTTAATACAAAGGGCCCATGCCAAGAACCACTTGAATCTACTTGTGAAGTAGAATCAAGTGGTTCTTGCGATCAATGCGATTCCTCTGTTACGTTTCTATTCGGTGCTTCCCAAATAGGTGGGTTACCACTATGTTGCATGATACATAAATTTCAGACAGGAAAGGCATACGAACTATGTTTCGAAAAATTCCGTGACTTAAGAAGGGGTTAACCTTTACAAACATGTCAGAGTATATTTGCGGTGTAAAGGGGGAAGTAAAAATCTCGAGCGAAAGGGGCGGAGACCAATGTCGAACAAAAAACGCTAAGCGCTGTTGGCGTCTCACTCCAACTCAGTGTCGCGTAAATTCGTAGTAAATAGTCTTGCCCTGGTCAACCCTGGTCGAGTGGTCGCTCGGAATCTGTGGCTCGGGATGGCTCGGGTCTGCGGCCGTCGGCCGGCCGTTACAATTCTCAGAATAGGCCTCCGGCTTTTCATCACTCATCAGTATATTTTGAACTTACTGTGTCTATGAGGATAATTTGATATGATATGGGAAATATAAAAAAACTTGTCGAAACAGATGAAACCCTTTCGAATATCAAAAACAGTAACACAAAAACGTCTACACGAGCTAAATTGAAACTTATAAATACACAAATTAGAAAATGTCTCTCGGTCGTGGGAGAAATGGGACTTTCGATTGGACAAAAGAGAAAATTTCAAGCAAAAATTGGTGAGCTAAAACGGGTTAGATTTCTCATTCCAAAAATAAATCGGGGGCATGTAGGTTCAGGATTGATACCCTCTGTTCGGTGGCTAAATGTAGAATCAATTTGCAACTCGAGAATTCAGACAGGGCTCGTTATCAATTTGAATCACGATGAAATTGAATGCTTTCTCATTGATGCATCGTATGATGAATATGGACACAGAATAAAAAATGCTGTTTATGGAGAAACTATACTGAACATTTTTATACACAACAAAATATATCGAAATATTCTTCTTCGATAGGTATGAATGAATGACATTTTTCAAGGTATTCAGTATATATCTTTACTGAACTTGAAAACTCGAAAACTCACATGATATATTTGAAAACAAAATTTACAAATAACATCCTATTTGTCTCTTATATTTTGACCCTTACCTACAGCATCAAGTATACGAGGTGGAAAAAACATTGAATATAAAAGTTGTAGGGTTTCATCGGTCCTATATTTTATCACTTCCAAAACGAACAAATGCGAATCGCAATTTTTTTTTTCAAATGGATCACCCCCGGTCATAGGTTTATAGTCAGAAGTCCACTTGTTTGTTTTATCTTCTGGTTTCCATGGTATATTGTATCCATATGCAAGGAAAGGATCAAATCAAAATTTCATTGGAAATTTTCATTCAATATTGGAATTGAAATAAGTGGAAAGCGGCTTGAGGAAAAAAAAAAGTATTTCATTCTGGTTGAAAAAAAACTGTATTTTTTTCAATTTTGCAATTCGCATTTGTTTGTTTTGGATGTGCCAAAAGATAGTACCGATGAAACAGCCCGAAGGTAGTACAGAAATATCTCTTATTTCCATATTACTCTCGTATCTACTGGTCAACTATTTCAGGCAGCAAATATTTCATGTAAAAATCTACTAATTTTGATTCCATCTTATCTTGCCAAAATCTATCATTACGATGAATTTTTTTAATTTTTATTCCTTTATTTGTCCATACCGCGAAATAACCTGCATGAAATTTCGAAAAAAAAAAGTCGATGGCGACCCTCGAATGACGAAACGTCGTATTAAAAATTCTATACTGCTAAGTTATAGAGCATGAAATACAGTTTCAAGAAAATGTCTGCTCTTTTCGTATCTATTAAAATAAAGCCAATAAAAAATTAAAATCTAAAATCTAAAATTTGTATTTCTTTGCGGCTCATTGTTGCGCACATGAATACACAACTTTTTCTTGATTCAACCGATCCTGTATCTCTAACCGTTATCGAATTCCCAATGTAGGGCTTCGAATATCGATTCCAATTATTTCTTATAAAAACATTCGAAAATATTTACGTACCTTATCAATCTCAATATCTTTTTTTCGACTGACAATTTCCTCACAGAAAGTCTTTTACGATGTTTATCGCCTGTTCGATAATTTGAACTCGACATGCTTGATCACAATAATAATACTAGTTCACAAACTAACAATAGTGTCACCATCTGAATGCAATCGCAAACTATGATACATGCATATCTGGACGGTCCTTTGATGTGCACATAGCGCCTGCCGCCGCCGTTCGCAAAAAATGTTTACGTTTTCTTTCACCTAATTAGTCTTATTCGAGAATGCAATGAATCCTTTTCGCAACTTCCATTGATATCATCACATGTGCTAAAATTATTGGAATAGCTTCAGTGCTATTTTTGGTTTTTATGAATGAAAATACGATTCATTCATAAATTCATAGTATCCATGTAAAAGTGCTTATTTGGTGCGAGGGCGCTCGAATCAGTCATGAAAAATGCTCCGTAATTGAGTCTGCAGGGGTTCAGCAAAAATCATTTTTGAGCTAGTAATTATTGATGGATCGCGATAATTTTTTTTTTCAATAGAGACAATTGTATGATTGAGGCATCTCTCGGAGTACTTTTTCGAAATACGATATATCTTGTGAGATAAAAAATAGTGAATATGGGAGAAATTTCGCAACTTTTTTACTAGTTTTTTTTCAAAAAATCAAAAAAGTACTACGAGAGATGCCTAGATCCAACCTTCCTCAAGCAGAAAGTGAAAAAAAAATTCGATTTATTTCAGCGAGGTTCGAGTAATATGATTTTTGCCATTCCTTGTTTCACAAAGTTTTACCATCAATCCCAAATAAGGTTAACCCCCTCTTAATTGAAAACGAAAGATTTTATGGAATGGGATATCCAGCCATCTTCATGACGGACGATAGTTTTGCCGAAATAAATGCGCTGAAAAAATCATTTCCAAATCCTGTCCTACTTCTGTGCACGTTTCACATCCTACAAGGTGTGGCGATGGCTGTGGAACAGTGTCAATAATATTGAGATCGATGATCGAAGAACGTTGATGCTCTTATTCCGAGAAGTTATTTTAGCTCAGAACGAAATTGACTGTGAATTAAAAAAATAATCGTTATGCAGTCACCCTTTGGTTGACAAATATAATTTTTTCCGTGATTATTTCCAAAAGCAATACTGGATCAAAAAAGCTGAATGGTGCCACTGTTTTCACAAAGAATATATTACAAGAGGACGTAACACAAACAACATAATCGAGGTTTCAATCTGTATATTAACCTTCCATTACTCGCGCACGGTGTATAGGACCGGCCCAAAATTCACTTCCTTGTTATTACGAAATTCGCGGCTATGCATTGTCCCTTCTCCATGTACCTTTCGAGTACGTCCCTAGCGTACATGGACATCAGTTATCAGTTGATATGAAGAGTTTACCGAAAATGCTAGCTCAACACGGTGCAGTAGGCCAGGTGCGCGTAAACAATAAGTGACTTATTTTTATTATTTTAGTAGAGATTCCAAAATAAATATCGGTAGTTTTACTCGACGTTTTTTACATTTTATATGTTTCTTACAAGAACTACTATAATACCACAATTTTACCAGCTGAAGCCGAAGCTCCAGTGAGAACCCCGAGAACCGTGGGCCGCTGTACAGAGTGTAACTTGATGAAAAACAAAAATACCAAATACCTTTGTCACAAGTGTTCAATATGTTTGTGTTTAGAACACATTAGACATATAATGTAATGCATATTATGAAAATTTAGGTCATTTTTTTTTCAACTACAGTGTAACTTTTCCCTTCTGTTCTTGTGCTTAATATATATTTATGTAAAAAAAACTTTGAAGTATCTTTCATTATGCCACAAAATCATAGAATAATTATAAAATTTGACACAACTTATCAATTACACACAGATATATCCTAATTTGCTAGCCGGTCTGCTGGACCGTGCGCGAGTTACTAAGAACTATAATTTGGCGCGAGTAATGGAAGGTTAAAAGATCAAGTTTTGAAGAGGTGCAAAGCTTTCAACGCGATATCTTTGGCTGATATTGTTTGCGTTTCTTTGGAAGAATTCTATAAACAAAAGATAATTTCATTTGTGAATGAGCGTGATATGAAACTTGAGAATTTCTTCAAAAAGTTTTGCCATGAAGCTGGCCTTCTAGTAGTGTAAAAAAGAACGGACACAACATTCACAGTCGCATCTTCAGAAGATAGCACATAACAATTGAGCAATGCGATTGTCCAGTTGGAGCGGGAGGAAAATTCTGCAATCATCTTTGTGCAGTATGTAACACAGGTGTTAATTTGCAAACTACCCCACATCTGCTATTTTCTGATCGCATTGAGCTTGCCAATTTGGCACTTGGAGAAAGTTAAAGTAATGTTAAATTCACTGTTGTGAGACTGTTATTGTTTGTGATTTTTTCAATTTTGAATTGTGAAGATTCGTGTACAAATATTCCAACAACGACATCACTATTTTCTCGGCTATGAACAGAAAGTTCCAACTCTAACTTCTGTGACAGTTATATTCGAGTATGTTAGAAATTTGCTGGGGAGGTGAAACTTCACTTTTCATCACCTCTGTATTTCCTTAACCGAACAATCTTCCACTCGTCTCAATATCTGTATAATAATCCCGAACAAAAGTAAAAATTATATTATGCGTGATCGGATGATTAACATCAGGATCCAAAAGTGTAACAGTTGACGCTCATAAGTATATTGCAGTGTTTCAATGCAGTTTCAAGTTCAATTTATAAACTCCGCTGCTGTAGCTACAGTTGACGCTGCAGTTACTATTCGTAGATGGAATATGCTAAATATAAACATCTGTTTTTGAACTCCGCAGCTGACGCAGTTGCCGTCGCATATCTCCTCAATACATTTTGGAACGGCAACAATGAAAGAGTATGATGTAACTCATAGACTGGTAACTCTCTTGTACCCTAAACTAACACAACTGTTTCTGGTTCGCTCTCGCTTTATTCTAATTTCAAGTAGAACTACATGACTATATTATATACATACGTCTATAGAAATACCTGGAAAAGCGCATACGGAGAGCAGAAATCTATATCCTATCATTATTATCAATATTCTATACTATTTCCATGAGTATTTCGTCACTAGATATCTGAGCAGCACTGAAAGCCCTGATGTCATAAATTTGTGAGTCTAATCTCAGCCAGGGTTGCAAACAATCCTTGATACTGAGAACAAACCAGATCATTTTGGTGTGGGTACCGAGGCACAAGGGGAGTTGAAGAACATCAGATGAAATGCAATTTCACTGAAAAAGAGTGCCAAGACAAGCGAAAAAGTTAGTGAGCCTATCCAAGAAAAGCTGAAAAGCTTTCCGAGTTTTACAAGAAATATTCAAAATTGACAACGAGACTTTTCACTGGACATTTCGCTCAGAAAAAATGAGCAAACCATATTCGGTGAAACTACAGAATATTCGCTTTGCGAATGCCCAGCGCTTTCCTGCAAGATACTGAAATTCATGGAAAGTGCTTTCTAACAACTTTGTAAGAAGTCTTCTAAAAAAACTCGTACACAAAAGATCTCATAGGTCGAGGTGCTTGTAAGGCTGGATAGTTTTTCGGCTGTCCTACAATCTATAACCTTGAGAAAAAATTCCATAGATTGTTCGTGTTTAAATCAATGGACGAAATCAATCTATACAATAGATATAAGTGTATCGTTGCTGATATCGAATCGAGACTCAAGTGTTTTTATTGTCATAACTTTACTTTCGTTATCAAACGTCTGAAAACACCGATCACCACTATCTCTACTGATTTACGAATAGAGTACAGATTTAAAATCTGAACACAAGAGTTCCACCATCTCGAAACGTTCGTAATGAAATCATGGTAAGCAAATATTCATCTGTGACCTTGAAGCGCAGAAGAATCTGAAGCATCACAAGAAGAACGGCCAACAAATGGGGAAGATTAGCCGTACGTTGCTTGTTGTTTGTGCTGGTGAGTTTGTTCGTTGACTGACCGAAACCATTTGATCTTGTTATTCTTGAGAGAGTTTCATTAATCAAGACGTACAATTTCAATAATCGTAGAACACGAATTCGATTCTCATTAACACTTGAAAGTTTTCATAGTCAGCCGCTACCGGTCCACTAGCTACCAAATCCGTATCGGCTATTTCCAAATATTATCATTAAATGTAAATCAACAGTTCAGTTCATCATTATTTACCGATACCGTCTGGATACATTGAATAATCATGACAGAAAACTCTGAACCACTGAGGTAAAGTTGGTAGAAATATATTAACACTAGCACCAGTTTCACCAATGGAAAACGCTATTAGTATTTGAAGTTAGGTAAATGTCAATGTAATTCAACCTACAACCGTCAAAAAATGTCCAGTGTGTAAATCCTTATTCTCCAAAGGAAGAGAAAAAAATTTCTGGAAATCGTTTTAGTTGCTATGGTAACGATACAAAATATAGGCTTTTGATTGGTTTCCATGCAATACCTAAATTATTCATTTATTTATTCACGAACATGCATATTCACAAAAACGTTTATATTTGAAAGACAAATTAACTTTATCTAATCTATAAACATAGTTGAAATCAACCGAAATAAAGTTATACCAGGCCAGGATAATGTGTGTCATTTGATTTTGAATTAAGATGTGAATTTATCGAATAAATTAATCAGTCGCTGATTTATCCTTTCTCATTTGGGCCACTGTTTGCACTGTGGTGAGGTACAATTCGTAAACTCTCGTCCAATCTGAGCAATTTATAGCTTCATTGATAATTATATGTAAGAATCTCAACTCGACTCTTCACCTTCTTTTTTCCTGCGATCATCTGAATATTGTGAATTCAGTGAGAGTGAATTGATTCGCAACAACTAAAACTTCAATGATTATTGAAATTGCATGATTTGATATACTTACATGCAGTCACTTTATGAAATAACAGATCGAACAAGGGAGATCAGTATATTTGAGAAGTATGATTGAAAAATTCAACTAAAGATCTTTGAATGGCGAATTTGAAAGTAATTTGATATGAAAGATCATGAGCTAAATCACCTGATTAGAATTGTTTCAAGTCAAAATATGTGGCTTTTTCGATCACGGTTCGGATGTAAATGAATTGATATAGCTATTTTCTCGCTGGAGAAATGATCAGCATTGTCATATAGTTCGCACATACTTCAGAATTCTTTGAGCTTACTCAGCTTCATCGATAATTCAACCAATGTTCATCTTCTATAACTGCAAAATATTATATTCCGATATCGAACTTCCTCTTTTTTTCAGTTGACTTATTGGCTACCGCTGGAGACATTTCCTTCTCATGGACGTCGCCGATCTACCCGAAGTTGTACTCCAACGACTCCTCCATCAACCCGTTGGGCAGACCCATAACCCCAACCGAAGACAACTGGCTAGGCTCCCTCCTCAATTTCGGTGCCATTATAGGATCCCTACCTTTTAGCTACATATCGGGGACTTTCGGTAGAAAACCTGCTTTACTTTGTATAGCCTTACCGCACGTGATCGCCTACCTCTTGATGGCCTTTGCCAGGAAGATCAGTTTGTTTTTTTTGGCCCGATTCATCAGCGGCATAGCTGTAGGCGGCGGATACACCATGTTGGCCACGTACATCTCCGAGATAGCGCAAGATTCCACCAGAGGAGGCATGTCGTTGACCTTGAACGTGTTTTGGGCCATCGGGAACTTCATACCGTACGCCATTGGACCCTTCCTTTCTATCTTTGCATTCAATATGATTCTCGCAATGATTCCCATGCTGTTCTTTGTGCTGTTTTCGCTATTTGCTCCAGAAACTCCTTACTACTTAGTGGAGGTGGGAAAGTTCAAGGAAGCGGAAAGAGCTTTGATGTTGTTGAGGTCAGCTGATGAAGACGCTGTGCAAGAAGAACTGACACAGATAAAGAGGTATATAAAATCGATCGAGAACGGCCACTTCTTGGACATTATTAAAAACGATACTCTGAGGAAATATTTCTTGATATGCCTCGTCTTGATTTCCACGCAAGAACTCTCAGGGTTTTCCGTGATCACGTACCATTTGCAGTCAATATTTACTGAGACAGGTAGTGCAATTGATTCACACATCTCAGCATTGATTGTGGGATTGGTGATGCTGGTTTCAAGTTTTATATCGCCATTTCTAGTTGATAGATCTGGGAGGAAAAAGCTCATCATTTGGTCGTGTACCGGTATGTGCCTATCATTGGCTTCTTTGGGAGCATTTTTCTACATTCAAGATGTTGTGGGAGCCAGTACGATCGCAATTTCTTGGGTCCCAATAGGAAGTCTCATCAGTTACATCGTATTCTTCAATCTCGGCATTTGTTCGGTACCCTGGACTTTGACTTCCGAATTATTTCCCAGTAACGTGAAGCAGGTAGCTACTACCTCAATCTGCTCCTTCGCCTGGTTTGTTTCTTTCACCACCACGAATATTTTCAACGATATGACGGATCTGTTGGGTATTTCAGGGACTTTTTGGTGTTTCTCAATATTATCTCTTTGCTCGACTATTTTTGCTGTTATTTTCGTGCCTGAAACCAAAGGAAAGAGCTTTATGGAGATTCAGGAATTATTTATAAGTAGTAAACAAGCACATATTGATGATAAAAACATCGAACTTCTAGATGAAGAAGAAAATGATGACAATGTTTATGAAACTAAAACTCTTGATGAGAAAATATGAAGATTAGCAAGAATCAAAGTATTCTATTATATATACGATGTAAATAAAAACCGTTTTGATAAACGATATTTTATTTTCATATATGCATAGGTACAGTAGGGATTATTCGGTCATCATAAAAATGAAATTTCGGCAGAAATTTACGGTATCAAGACCAAACATTGTGAAATTCTGAGGAATTCAAAGACTTCCATTGTTACGTCCAGCGACAGTAAATACATTTGAAGTCACTGAGCAAACCAGAGAATATTTTCATCTATACCTTTTCCAATTGTAGTTCAAAAAGCGTCAAATTTAATTCAAAAAGTATCAATTGTATTTCAAATTAGACAATTTATTTAAAAAAAGTATCAAATATGTATTTCAAAATTATCAATTGAATTCCAAAATACGTCAATTGTATTTCAAATTGGTCAATTTAATTTTAAAAAGTATCAAATGTATTTAAAATTTATCAATTCATTTTCAAAATGCGTCAATTGTATTTCAGATTTATCAATTTGATTTCAAAAAATTCCATTTCAATTACAATTTCAAAATCCATCATTTCAATTTCAAATCTTATCATTTTTATTTCCATTTCAGTCTACCACAATCTAATATGATAGGAACCAGGAGCGTTCCTATCATATATCAGTTTTGATATTCAACTGAGGCATTTTAAAAAACATTTGATATTTTTGAAAATACAAATGACCATTTTGGAATTCAAAGTGTTAGTTTTTGAAATTGAATCGACTAATTTGAAATACAATTTATAATTTTTGAAATCCAAATGAATATTTGGAAATACAATTGACCATTTTTGAACTAAAATTGGAAAAGGTGTAGATCAACTAAACGATACCGGTGAAGTTTCCAAAAATTGAATCTTCCATCAGAATGTACAATCCTAAGGAAACTGCCTCGACAGTGACCAAATATGGGCTGCAGAACTCTACTTTGATGTGGGTGCCAGGTCATAAGGAAATTGAAGGCAAGCAGATGAAATGAAATCGCGCTGAAATAAATTGCCAGAACAAAGACAAGCGAAAAGGCTAGTGAGCCTTTCGCCTATAGGAAATGGAGCTTTTCTAGAGCCCTTTAATGTCAGGAACCTAGCTACCAGGAAACTGATAAACTCTGCACGAAATCTCGGAATCCCGGGCCTCGAATAGATTAAGGGTTATGCGCACAAAAGATCTAATAGCTCGGGGAGCTTGAGAGGCTGCTCAGCCTTAACGACCCCCCCTACAATCTACAATCTACTCAACAGTTATGCAATATGTTTCTGAGCACTGGCAAACGAGTTTGACTTTGGGGCATTTGAATATCCCGAATTATACACTTGCATACAGCTATAGTAGGTACTGTAGAGGTAGAGGTATACATATAGGGAGTGCTGCATATGTGTCCAGAAACCTATCGAGCAGTACAATTGAAGAAATAAATTCTCCAGAAAAAAGGTTTCTGAGTGTTCCAGTGCTAAATGTGAAGCCAATTCTATAGATTTGATAACATATTGTTACGAACCGCTGGCATTTCCGAGAAGGCCGGAAAGCATCACCTCGACGCGTGACTCACAGCGGAGGTATCAGTCGCAGACGCACCGCTATAATTAGCGGATGATTTATTGCCGTCGAACATGAACAATACTTCCAGTTTATTCCTGTTATTTATGGACAATGATGTTTTTACCTATATAAGATACGCGGTTTCGCGGACAAGTCAGTTATAGTTTGGAATGAGTTGAGATTAGAAAGAAAGCTAGTACAGTGAACATTGAGATTTGAAAAGCGAATATCGTTGTGATTTAACTAAGTGTTTATTGAGTTGTATTAAGTGTGTTTAGTGAAATAAATTATTCAGTTTTGTACTGAGTGTTTTAAATTCACGAACCCAAGTGGAATTAACGTAACAATATACAGATCATCCGTTAGTGACATTCGAGTTTTTTTCGACAAGTTACTCACTCTGCTGAGTATTTAACACGATTATAATCAAATCTATTTTATCTCCGGAGACTTCAAAAATACAAACACTGTGTAGAACTCTTGCATCTCATAGGTAGTTACGTTGCGTAGCTGACTATCTCTGATGCAACTAGAATAACACCCGAATCAAGGACATGTTTCGACAATATTATCACAAATTATAAAGAAAATAATTGAGTAAAAGTTATCCATTTCTCCTTTCAGATCATCCAGTGCAAATTCTGATAGGTGATATAAAAAATAAAATGAATAGAATAAACAGAAATTCAAAAGAATATAGAAAATATTCATATTTTCGTCTCTTAAATCGAAAAGAAATCTTTCGATGAAGTACAACACCACCAGACGACAGACGAAGCTGTGTCATGATGTATGAGGATCTTTTTTCACTACTTTGATATCAATTTTCCAAAAGTAAAGCATACAGTCAAACAGAATGATGCAGAAGTAAATTTGAAATCAGGGGAAATGAAAAATATTAAAACCAAACGAGAATTCAAGAAATAGTTCAGCCAAATAATTGCAATTACTTTCAATCAAACAACCCTATGGAAAAAGCTGTGACTTATCGTTAACAATGCATCTCATACCTCATCAACGACTGATTGACATTCACAATTGCAATGAAATATGCGTAATTTAGGAAACAAAATCTAGCCAACCAAACGAAACATGAATTTATAATCATCTAAAAACAGATAAATGATTCTCAAAAGTACCTATAGATATACCAAAAATGACATGTCAGCGAATATTTTCATAATGACTAGATGCCTATACACTCACCTTGCTTTCTCCAGTTCCTCTAATTGCAGGTCACTAATCACATCCAATCATTAGCTAGATATTAGTTTTGGAATTTTTTTTCTACACGAATGGAAAACCTTCAATGTACGTAGAACATCGTGAAAGCTAATGGAAAAATATTGAGAAAAGATGTAGGCATTTGAATTCACTTTGAAAATTTGGAAGTTATATCCATTAGAGAAGACCTCATTGGGTGATTAATTCCTCAATTCTACTGTTCGATAAATGAACGAATCCTGATAGAGAGAGTTTTGGCAACTGATAACTGGTCTGTGTTCTCGGAATTTTCGATGAGCATCGACCATGAACAAATCAATCAATATAAAAGATAGTGATCGTCTCCTTTCTACAGTAATAATATCAAATTAAATTGAAGAATGAATGCATATTTTAATTTGACCACCTCCTTTACCCCCAGTTTTAGCTATCACTGAATAGTTCTGAAAAATATTTTTCCTACGACCACGTATGAAAACGTCAATAATCACACTGTTTTGTTATTCAGAAAGTAGCTCATATCACCATGGTATTGTTTATTTGAAAGAAAAAAAAAACTAATGTTGATATGAAATATATCACAACGGGCGCATGAATTGATAAAAATAATTAGGTATATTGTGAAGGTAATCGATCACTGTGAATATATAAGCGTTCTCAAATCAAATTCATATTATTTAATGAAATTTCTGTTTCGAATACATATCCTCTGAATTCACTTTAAAACTGGAACATTTACTCTTTGCTGGAACTATTTCGATGTTGATGACAGCGGGTGAGATCATTCAAAAGAGTACGGCTACAGTTTATGTGCGGCTTGCTGCTTGCATCAGTTTGATATCACAGTATCACCAAAGAGAAGATTCTTTGGTATCACAGATGTTTGCAAGGAGTCAAGGACGCACTAACTCGTACGCGCTTGCGCACTACGTACTTCTATGGTTCCGTATTCCTGGTTGCGTGATTACTGGCGCTAGCAGGTGTATGGTGTCAAGTTTTTTTATGTACGCTGATGTCAATATCAATAAAACTAATACCTATAGAAGGAATTTTGCCAAATTTAAAGCTAGTCAATGAAAGGGTGGCCAGTATTAGACAGTCTACTACTTTTCCAATTTCAATTCAAAATTGGGCAATTGTATTTCCAAATTGTCATTTGGATTTCAAAAAGTATCAATTGTTTTTAAAATTAGTCAATTTAATTTCAAAAAGCATCTTTTGTATTTCAAGATTATCAGTTCAATTTCAAAATGCGTCAATTGTATTTCAAATTAGTCATTAGGATTTGAAAAAGCATCAATTGTAGGTATTTGAAAAATTATCAATTCAATTTCAAAAACTACGCCTCCAAATTCCAAAATGGTCATTTGTATTTCCAAAAATATCGAATGTATTTCGTAACGCATCATCTGAATTTCAAAACTGAAAAAGCAAAGGCAAAGGTTAGATGAGTGTTTAGTGATATTTTCACTCAACTTGTTATTCGAATACTCCTGGTTCCTATCATATATCACATATTGTTGACACGGTACGGTTTGTGGTGTTACAACCCGATAAAATGTCTTTTATGTGCTGCAAATCAAGAACTTTTATTCACTATGTGTGTACCAAATGTGCTAATGTTTATCACCGAAGCTGTATACAAAAAAATTTCAAGAATAAAATTACATTTTTACAAGACAACAAAATATTATGTTGTGAAGACCAGGACGAATTCAGTGAGCTGAATGAAATAAACCTGTTGGAGCAGACCGTTCGCGAATTATCATCCGATAATATATTGAAAGATAAACATATGGAACTATTATATAAGGAGAAAGAAGCTTTGTTGCAGGCGGCCGAACAATCAGAAATGGAACTCAATGACTCGTTGAAGGAGCACAAAAAAATCATAACCGAAATGAAAAAACTAATTGATGATCTACAAAATAAAATAGCTGGTAGTAAAAACAACAAATGCTGTATTGGAACTCAGACAAAACCAGTGGAACAAAAAGCAATAGGAATCTCAACACATGAAGACGAGTTCATTGCCGTAGAAAAAGGTAATGAATGTAAAATTAAAAGCACACTGAACAAGGAAGTACAAACAAATTTTATCGAACTACCGACGACAAATATCCCCACTGATGCAGCAAAACAAAATAAGGTACGACTGGAACAAAACTGTGCCCCAAAACAAAGAAGAGTATTGATGGTTGCTGGATACTTCGGAAAGAATATGATGAGGTTCCTTACAAAGTTCAAGGATGATGACCACATAATTGAGGTGTTACTAAAACCTGGTGCAAATAATAATATTCTGCTAAAAACAGCAACACATAATTCAAAAAGTTTCACCAAAAATGATATTGTTATCTTTTGGCCAAACACGATGGATACCCATTTGATAGCCGAAATCTCGTCAGGATTGAGACATACGAGTACCATTGTAATCACGGAACCTTATCGATTTGATATTGAGAATATTAACCAAAGCATTTATAGAACTAATATATCATTTGTCGAAAAAATTCAGAACTGCAGACTGGAAAATATATACATATTCGAGTGCAATAATTACTTAAGGAGATCCAACTATAATAATGGCAACAGAATAAATTATCGAGGAAAATTCTTTTTGAGTAAATCAATCATGGACTTTGCAAGAAAACGAATACTAACGGAGAACTTTCGAACAATCACCAAATGCTACGGGGAAACAAGTATGAAGAATTCTCGCGTCGGACCTGATGTTCAAGTAACCCCAAAATATCCCCAAAATATTGATGAAAACCCAAACCAAATATTCATAGAAACAGGTGTCTCTAGTGGAGACCATCAGCTTTCATATCCGGAAGAAAAACATTTTTTATACCCTCGATTGTCACAGATCATATTGGATGCATGACAGAAAACAGTACCGTGAATAAATCCTCATTATCTTCAAAACAAAACATTAACGAAAAATGTTCTACTTCAAAATGTTTGAGTACCATTAATAGTGTAAACGAAAAAAAGCTAGTGAGTATGTTCCACATTAATATACAAGGTATATCTAACAAAGTCGAGAAAATCAATGCTTTTTTAACTGATAATTACTACGACGTTTTATGTTTTACCGAACATTGGCAGAGTGAAGAATGTCTCAAACAAATTAATATTCACGGTTATAAACTGATTAGCTGTTTCTGCAGGTCTAACAAAATACATGGTGGCTTATCCATTTACTTGAAAAACGACTCGAATCTAAAGCATTCTCTTATTGACTTGAAAGATTTCAGTATTGAACAAGATTGTGAATTTAGTGCAATCTACTTAGCTCCTATAAAAACGGCTGTCATACTTGTTTATAGATCCGGTTTGGGAGATATCGATGTATTTTTTACGAATTTTGAAAATGTTCTACATCAACTCACACATAAATATGAAAAAATAATTATTCTAGGAGACTTTAATATAAACTTCAAGGTTGAATCCGAAGTCCTATTGAACTTTACTTGCCTGTTAATCTCATTTGGGTTATCTGTCACTATTAAAGGATATACCAGAGTAACGGCTACTTCTTCTAAGTGCATTGACAATATAATTACAAACATTTCTGATGAACTGCTTACTACAGGTGTATATGAACCCTGTTTATCTGACCACAGAGGCCAATTTGCCAAAATTGATCTCATGAATGAATCTCATGAAAATTATCCTGAATATAAAAGGCACATATCACATAACGGTATAACTAAGCTTAAAAAAATGTTATGTGACATCAATTGGCAAATTTTTTCTAACGACCAAGATGACCCAAATTATTTAGCAAATTTTTTAGTTAATAATTATAACACTCTCACATTAAAACTTTTTCCGCTGAAAAAATGCAAACCAAAAGTAAACAAATCATTGGTTCAATGGTTCTCAGATGATTTGAGATTATTGAGAAATAATTTGCACAGCATCAAACAAATAGCAGACGCAACCAAGGATCCAAATGGTTTCATTGCGTACAAACAACTCAAGAAAGAGTATGGTAACAAATTGACAACTGCAAAAAAAAATTGCGTATGATGAGTACATTTCTACGTCTAAAAATAAATCTAAAGCTTGCTGGAAAATAATAAATTTCGAGAGAAATAAAATTAATTTAAACCCAACAATCGAATTATCAGCTGATGAGATAAATAACTTTTTCAGCAACATAGCGGATAATATCATAAATTCGCTCCCGTATGTTACAAACGAGGACCTTTTAACTTTTAAAAAATTTCCTGCTCCTTGTAAGTCATTTTTCTTTCGACCAGTTCACGAGGTAGAAGTTTTGGAAGCGATTAATTCATTGAAGGACTCCAAATGTTCGGATACCCATGAACTCAATAGCCAAATACTAAAGGAAACCTCATCTATAATAATACAACCTCTAACTATACTGATCAATTTGATTTTAAGTACTGGTATCTATCCAGACATCTTCAAATTCTCTAAAGTATTGCCCCTCTTTAAAAAAGGTGATGCAGCAGTCATTGATAATTACAGACCAATAAGTATTATTTCAGTGTTCAGTAAAGTGGTCGAAATAATAATTAAGATTCAGCTTTATACCTACTTTGAGAATAATAATTTTTTCAACAACTCACAATATGGGTTCAGAAAGTCGCGTTCAACAATACATGCAGTGTTTGACGTCGTGTCTGTTGTGGTTGAGGAACTTGAGAAGGGCAATCAGACTGCGTTGATGCTTTGCGACCTGTCTAAAGCGTTTGACTGCGTCTCACATGAAATTCTTTTGGAAAAATTGAACTTTTATGGGGTAAGAGGTATTCCGCTTCACTTAATAAAAACCTATCTTACTAATCGTCAACAAGCAGTAATGATCAACGGTAACTTATCAAACTTTCAAACTATCAAGCATGGCGTTCCGCAAGGGTCCGTTCTGGGCCCGCTCTTATTTGTAATTTATGTAAATGACCTGTGCAATAATATGATGCCGTTCAAATCGGTCCTCTTTGCGGACGACACCACTTTTATTCTGTCGGATAAAAATAATGATACGTTACAGGTTCAACTCAACGAAGTAACTAATAGAGCTAATGAGTGGTTTTTATGTAATAAGTTGAAACTAAATGGTGAGAAAACACAAAACATCCGGATATCTACTAATAATCAAGTTATATCTAATTGTGAAAGTAATGAAGTTAAATTACTTGGTATTACATTAGATAATAGACTCAACTGGTCTGCACATATCTCCCAACTGAAGAGGAAACTCTCAGGTTCTCTATTTGTCCTTCGCCAATTGAAGTACATTACTAATACAAATGTATTAAAAACTTCATATTTTTCACTGTTCCATTCCCATATTAGTTACGGTGTACAACTTTGGGGAAATTCATGTCACTCTATTCAAATATTTAGGATGCAAAAGAAGGCATTGAGAGTACTGGCTAATATTGGATACAGAGATCACTGTCAAGAACATTTCAAAAAACTTAGAATTATGCCACTGCCAACTTTATTTATATATTACGTTTTGACTGAAATACATAAGAAGAAATCATCATTGACGAAACAATCTCATATTCACGGACATAATACACGAAACTCCCATCACATTAGAATAAATCGATTTCGTCTGCACGTATCACAAAAAAATTCATTGGATTATTCTCTATACAATATCTTGCCTCAAGATTTCAAGGAGCTCAGTTTGAATACTTTCAAGAGAAAATTAAAAAACTATTTGTTGAGGTATTGCTTCTACTCTGTCGATGAATTTAGAACACATTTTTGTGGTAATACACATGTCACTGCTTCTCTTTGATTAAAGAAGTTCTTGTATTTGTAATGTTGTGTTGTAATGCTGTCTACTAGTCAATTTTAATTTTTTACAATTTTACATTTTTATTTATTTTTTACATATGACTTGCTACACACATTTTATATCATGTAACGTAGTCAAATAAAATATTCATATTCATATTCATATTAGGTTGTAGTAGACTGATTATGAAATAAAAATGATTAGATTTGAAATTATGGATTTTGAAATTGAAAGAATTTTTCGAGATTAAATTGATTAATTCGAAATACAGATGACGCATTTTGAAGTTGAATTGATGATTTTGAAATCAAATTGACTTTGTATTTCCAAATTGTCATTTGGATTTCAGAAAGTATCAATTGTGTTTCAAATTAGTCAATTCAATTTCAAAAAGCGTTAATTGTATTTCAAATTAGTCATTTGGATTTCAAAAAGCATCAATTGTATTCCAAAATTATCAATTCAATTTCAAAAACAAACATTTCAAATTCCAAAATGGTCATTTGTATTTCCAAAAATATCGAATGTATTTCAAAATCATTTGAATTTCAAAACTGAAAAAGTACAGGCAAAGGTTAGATTTTGGTGATATTTTCATTCACCCTGTTATAGGAACGCTCCTGGTTCCTATCATATATCACATATTAGATTGTAGTAGACTGATTTTGAAATAAAAATGATTGGATTTGAAATCGAAATGATGGATTTTGAATTTGAAATGGAATTTTTTGAAATTAAATTGACTAATTTGAGATACAATTGACGTATTTTGGAATTGAATTGATAATTTTGAAATACTTTTGTTACTTTTTGAAATCAAATTGACTAATTTCCGTTCCGTTGTGATATGATAATGTTATTTTTTTTATGTCGTTTTATTTATTCATGTATAGACTTCCCACTCCCACTACCAAGGTATACCTTGATTGGGTAGTATATATTTATTTGCCATTGTGTATTTTCTTCATAATGTATCCTTCAAATGTAATTCTGAGGTGAATAAATATTATTATATTATTATTATAATTTGAAATACAATTGATACTTTTTGAAATAAACTTGACGCTTTTTGAACTACAATCGGAAAAGATGTAGAGTAGCGTGGGGTGCAGCTAAGATAGCTGAACCTCTCCTATTAAAACCCATTAGCGCTCAGTGGGTCATAAGCGACCCAGGTTATAGTAGTGCCCACTATTTTTTTTTAGGTTGGTTGAAGAGAAATGGAGTTTTTTAGGGTGCCCATGTGTCGATTGATCATAGAAAAATAGAAAAAAATATATCTCATTAAAAATGGCGTTACTAGGATGTGGGTCATCAACGACCCACTGAGCACATGACAATTAAATAATCTGGAATATAGAAGTACATAACTTTTATTCGACTATTTATTTTTGATGATATAAAACAAAACATTTATCATGGAGTGTTACTTCGCAAGTAGAATATTCTTTGGTGGACTTATTTTAACAAACAGCACATCTTCTTGCCAAATTAGTGAGAATTATGAGTCGGGCACTGAGTCTAGCATGTACAGGATAGTTTCTTGCAGATGTTGGTCCAGTTCTGAGGGGTACAATTCCATATTATGTTAACAAGGATTAGGCTACTTTCCTTCGGAATGTCAAACTGTTGATTGATAGAACGTGTACTATGGCGTCAAGCATCATTCATTGCAACATCAAAAATTCATAAAATCATAGGCATGTACAGTTTTTTTCCACATATAGAAATCTGATAGTTGGACATCCATCTGTTCCACTTCCCCCATATTCCTGTTATACATAGACACAACGGCTAAAGAATCTCAATTTTTTTCTTGTCCTAAGCTGAACACCTAAGCGCTTTCTGTGTGGGATTTGCCCCAAATTGATTAGATAACAATGTCACATTGCGAAGATATTGTGGTCCTCATCAAATCATCATCTGGTAAGCCACAATTTTCAGTTCTGTCAGCTCTCACGGTTCCTGTAGCTGAATATCCCAAGTCTTCGAGTTGTTGTACCGAAATTCAGAATAACTGATTGTCCAATTCCACTCTTTTTACGAACTTGATAAATATCGAGTTGAACACAGTATCCAAAACATAGTCATGCAACGTATGCTCAGTGGGTCGTTAACGACCCTTTCAATTTGGTTGACAAATTTTGGTTGAAAAATTTTGAAATATTTCAGATACTCGAATTGGGATCATCTCGTGATACGATTGTTATTCTTCATAAATACTGAGAATTTTTTTTACAGAAGGAAGTGAATGTTATCTATTCAAGTTCTCAACACAGCAACTCAGAGTAGATCATCAATCACTACTGAATCGATTTTCACATGTTGATGTATATAATATTGATTAACAATATAGCTTGGGAACATCAAAATATTGTTTGCAAAAGTTGTTATCGTTGTTAAGGAAGTAAAAGTTGATATCCCCGAAAAAAAATATTTTTTATGTATTGGGTCATCAACGACCCACTGAGCATTGATGAATATGAATTTTCGTAAATACTGGACATTAATGGGTTAACCATGTTATAATACCTCTTAATGTCAATAATCCTGATTGCATCAAGCGCATAGGGCAATGCGCACCAACATTCAATGTGTCACTGAGAATGTAGTTATTGGATCCGTCATAGTACCCACTCGAGAAATTCCATCATTCATGGGAACTTTATTGACGCATCGAGGACGATCATGCAAATAACAACGTTTACACACAAAAAGTATGTTTATGAAAAAATCATCAAAGCGAATTATCTCCTGCACCACATGATGAGTATATAACTGAACCAAATACAAAATACAAATAAAACTAATGAACAAACGAAACACGGAATCCTCTGGCGGACAAACTCTAAGAACAGGAAAACAAAACCTGAACACAAGTTCCCAGAATTTAAATTATATTAGTGTTCATGAAATATGTCAGTGATAGACTCAAAGCTTATTCGTTCCTCACTGTAACTCACGAAATTTTTCACAGATATAGAGTTGACTGGTGAATTTCCTTCCTATATCTTTGACAGATAACTCGATTCCGCCTACTTCGATGAACGTGACAATTGGTGACATCCTATGAGTATATCTTGCTAATTATGCATGGTTTTCAGATTCACATCAAGATTCGGTTATGAATGACCTTTAATTAGTTCCATGGAGCCGTTTTCCGATGACATCGAAAGTGGTCGACACATAAATTTTCAAATATCTTTTTTCGCTACCGCATCTATCGATAAAAATAAGAAACCCACATACTGATCCGAAATTCAATTGTTGCAGATCAAGGATATGTCTGCTGAGAAAATTGAAGAGTAAGAGATCAGTGGACCACCATATATCATTTTCATCACAATGCATTATCAACTGGAAGGGATAGTAAAAAATCATTTCTTAAGCAAGTTGGATCAACTCCTGAACCTTCTGCCAAGTAGCTTTCTTTCTTCAGATGGTTCAGTCGATGTCAAAACTAAATCATCCTCTTTATATAATCTGTGACTACTGTCGACTATTCCATTTGTTTTTTCTGTGTAATTATAATAATATTCGAACACTTTCAATTCAACCGTGATAACGATTGTGCATAATCTAGATATGAAGTGGTTATAGGTACTTAAATATTCGTTACGTTACGAGTAGGTAGGATCAAATTATACAGATTTTTCGATTCACATCCATGATTTGAAGAAAATAAAACGAGTATTTGAAATGTTCAGCTTCAACTTGAGGAATTATATTGGTTGCACAACACTAGCTGTTTTGACAGGTGAGTCCCCAATAATATTCAAATATATTATGAAATGAATAATGAAATGTATAAAAAGTTTTGCTGATGGTCGCAGAAGTATTACCAACCCATAACTGACACATTGGCTCTAAGTTCGACCGATGAAGATTTGTGAAATTTTATGTTGCTTTCAAAATTATAATTCATCAACGTTAAGGGAATCATTTATCTATTGTTGATCTGATCATTGTAAACTGAACCTACCATCGAGGGAATGATAATGTGTATTTTGGCTACAAAACTGACCAGTTATAAAAACGTCATAAAGCACAATATTTTGTTATTTGGAAAGTACCTCATATCACTATGGCATTAGTTATTATAAGGATGTGATGCTAATACGAATCTGATATCAGTTTTCATTATGACATTTACTTTTATGAAGTTTTCATTGTGTTTGTTTCTTTGACATAATGTCTAGAGTTTTTTGATGAATAAAGCCTTAATCGCTTAGAAAAGTTATTTCTCACTACAATTTATTCATCAAAATTTATTTTGAGAAGTTAAGAATGGATCGATTTCTGAAGCCCGAAAAATTCGACACTGATCCGCATTCACCAACTGCTACTCAAGAATGGAAATACTGGCTGAAAACTTTTGAAAATTTCACAGCCTCATTCAAAGATCTGGATGATGCAAGTAAGCTGAGATTTCTCATAAATCACGTCTCACACAATGTGTATCAATTAATATCTGAAAGCGACACGTATAGTACAGCTATAGGAATACTGAAGGCAATTTATGAGAAGCCAACGAATGAAATCTTTGCAAGGCATAAACTGGCTACTAGAAAGCAGCAAACTGAAGAATCCATTGATCAGTATCATCAAGTTTTACAACTACTCAGCAAAAACTGTGAATTTGCAGATGTAGATGCTGAAACTCATCGAAAAACATATGTCCGCGACGCTTTCATTCGCGGTAACAACTCAGATCAAATCCGTCTAAGACTATTAGAATTCAATACACTTACCTTTGATGAGGCAATCGAAAAAGCTCGTGCTTTAGAATCAGCTAAATATCGATCTGCTTCGTATTCATTAAGCGAAGCAAACCTCAGCGCAACTTTTGGTAATCATGGAGATAACTCCTCACAAGATTCATCGAATCTGGCTGCCGTTCAATCCAACCAAAAATGCTATTTTTGTGGCCGTGCTCGTCATAAATCACGCGAGCAATGTCCTGCGATTAACGCCGAATGCAATAACTGTGGGAAGACTGGACACTGGGCGACCGTATGTAAATCTTCCAAGAAAACTGCAAATAAAACGCCAAACAAGTCCGCCGCCCTTAGCGCAGCCTCTATGTCAAGTCTGGACAATGCTACGGTTGCTATTCAAGTTAACATAATACCTACCTATGCCCTAATCGACACGGGAAGCTCTGAGACTTTTATATCAAAACAGTTTGCCTGTCACTATGGCATCAACTTCACTCAATTCAAGGATTTCAAACTATTGCTTGGTGAGACTTGATTTACTAGGCTACCTTTACAA
Source organism: Chrysomela aeneicollis (assembly GCA_029955515.1). NCBI lineage: Eukaryota > Metazoa > Arthropoda > Insecta > Coleoptera > Chrysomelidae > Chrysomela > Chrysomela aeneicollis. The sequence continues at coordinate 19,763,712 of JARUHQ010000003.1, read as the reverse complement.
TGATGCCAAACTGAACGTGCTCCCCGATTTATGAGCTAATGTAATTGTTGGTCACGATTTATTAAAACAGCATTCAGAGTTGAAATTCTCATTTGGAGGATCTAAGCCACCTTTAAAGGTCTGTTACCTAGCTCCTGCAAAAATAGAACCTCCCCTACTTTTCGAATACCTAACCAGAAACATCAAACCAATCATCACGAAATCACGAAAGCATTCGAATGACGACTACAAATTCATGGACAAAGAAAGAAAGAAAACTCCTCGAAGATGGAATAATCGAAGAAAGTAGGTCTCCGTGGAGGGCCCAAGCATTCGTGGTAAAAAATGAGAATCACAAAAAGAGGATGGTCATCGACTATTCACAAACAATAAATCGTTATACTTTATTGGACGCCTATCCCCTTCCTGATATTGAACAGACAGTTGCAAAAGTATCTGAAAACTCATATTTCAGTACCATAGATTTCAAGAGTGCTTATCATCAAATTCCATTGAGAGAAAAAGATTGTACTTTTACTGCTTTCGAGGCATGTGGTCGGCTTTACCAATTCTGCCGTCTTGCGTTTGGTCTCACGGACGGAGTCCCTAATTTCCAACGTGCAATCGATGACGTAATTTCAAAAGAAAAATTGGAGAAAACTTACGCCCACCTTGATGATGTGACAGTCTGCGGAAAAGATAGGGAAGAACATGATAAAAATCTCAAGCGGTTCATGGAAACAGTGAATAAATACGGTTTTACAATTAATCAAGATAAAAGTAGTTATGCCAAAACATCCATAAACTTACTCGGATATAAAATAGAAAACAACACCATTTCACCTGATCCCGATCGTTTGAAACCTTTGTTGAGTCTTCCTCCACCAAACAACTCCAAGGAACTCCAGCGTACAATTGGAATGTTTGCACATTATTCTAGATGGGTTCCAAATTATTCAGATAAGATCGAAAAGCTTTTGAACACAAATTTTTTTCCCTTATCTCCAGAAGTGAAGTCTCACAAGGAACCCTTCGTAGTAGAAACAGATGCTTCCGATTTCTCGATTTCTGCAGTTCTGTCTCAATCAGGATGTCCAGTGGCATTCTTTTTACAGAAACTCAACGATAGCGAAAGAAAACATTCGGCTGTCGAGAAAGAAGCCTATGCTATTGTGGGTGCCTTAAAGAAGTGGAGACATTATTTAATAGGCCACCATTTTCGGATTATTACTGACCAGCGGTCTGTATCGTTCATGTTCGACATGAACCATAAGAACAAAATCAAAAATGAAAAAATTCAACGATGGCGCTTGGAACTTTCATGTTATACTCATGACATTTTATACAGACCAGGAAAACAAAATCTGGTAGCTGATGCCTTTTCAAGAGTATGTAGGTCTATTCATTCTGAAAATCTTTTCTCACTTCACTGTGATTTATGTCATCCTGGAGTGGCTCGGATGATTCACTGGGTGCGAACTCATAATTTACCATTTTCTGTTGAAGAAGTGCGTAAAATCAATGCATCTTGCACTACATGCAATGCGGTGAAACCCAAATTTTATAGAAACGATAATTGCTGTCATTAAGGCCACCCATCCTTTCGAGCGAATCAGTATGGATTTCAAAGGACCTCTTCCAACCAAATCTCGCAATAAGTACCTTCTCACTATAATAGATGAGTATTCGAGATTTCCGTTTGCGTATCCTTGTCCAAATATGACTTCGTCAACTGTTCATACAGACCGAGGCACATCTTCCATATCGAAGGAAATCCAAGAATTCTTGCACACACGCGGTGTAGCAACATCCATGTCCACTTCTTACAATCCCCAAGGGAATGGACAAATAGAACGGGCAAATGGAACTATTTGGAGGACAGTTTCTCTCGCCATCAAGCAAAGGAATTTGTTACCTTCTGATTGGGAAGTGATGCTCCCAGATGCGCTCCATTCCATAAGATCTCTCCTATGTACCTCAACGAATGAAACGCCCCATGAACGGATGTTCAAGCACAATCGAAGATCTACCAACGGCTGCTCACTGCCTTCCTAGTTAGTTCCTTCTACTAAAGTCCTCATGAAAAAGCATGTTCGGTCTAGTAAATACGACCCATTGGTAGAAGAAGTAGAACTGATCGATGTCAATCCCCAATATGCTCGAGTCAGACTAGAAAATGGAAGGGAGACAACTGTGTCATTGAGACACTTGGCCCCTAATGGTGAAAGTGTCACACAACCGGAGTTTCGACCAATTTCAAATAATGTAGAAAACTCAGATCAAGAGCAATCAAGAGATATTTCAGATAGTGGAGAATATGTAAATGAATGTGCTGAAACTATTCCAAAGCTTTCTGCTGACAGATATAGTATTATTCCTGTAATATATTCAATAAGGAAACTATATTCTTTCAGTCGCTCCACCGTTCATATAGTGCGGGCGCATGACCTCCTGAAAAATGCCATGTGTATAGAGTTGTTGTTGACAAGTTGTATTCAGGTGTAGGTGTTCGGTAAATTTGGAATTGGAATATAATTATATGTTCGTACAATTGCGAATGTTTTATTGTCTATAATATCCGACCGAGTTTTGGGAATACGCCACAATTCCTAAAGAGTCTATCTCTCCCGACTCATCTCCAGAATCTTCATCCACTCAGTACAGTAACCGCAATCTTTCGACGAGGGAACGTCGTCTGCCAGAGAGGTTCAAGGAGTACGATATGAATTATCATTAAAGGGAGGAAGAGTGTGATGCTAATACGAATCAGATATCAGTTTTCATTATGACATTTACTTTTATGAAGTTTTCATTGTGTTTGTTTCTTTGACATAATGTCTAGAGTTTTTTGATGAATAAAGCCTTAATCGCTTAGAAAAGGTATTTCTCACTACAAAGGATTAGAATGATACATAACCTCTTAAGTTACTTCGATGAAAATACGAGACACATCATGACTACAACTTTTTCAGCGGATGTTGAAGGCATCGAGAGCCATAATCCACAATGAAAAATGAAAAAAAAATTGCTACCAAAAAGTACGCGGCTTGCATTACAAATATTTGCACTTTTAACATTTGAGAATAACTCACTAAATAGTTTTCGGTAGATGTCACAGTACCGGGTGATTCAATAAGGCTGACGAGGTACTGTATCTCAGTATCTAATAGTAGTAGAAGTTTGGGGAAAAAATCCTCAGGAGGAAATCGACCTAGAAAAATTGTTGTAAATATTTTTTAAATTGATACGTCCATCGCTAGGGGGCGTAATAGCTTCGATCTTATAAAAAATGGATTTTTTCGAAAATATTCTTATAAAAGTTCAGAAATGAATACTCTCACGTTAATGCCAACATAATGGTCCGACTTCTTTAACAATAAAGATTCATTGTAGGACGTAAAATAAAATGCAGTAATGGATTCTCAACTTTCTGGACCGTAAATGCCCATAACTTGAGTTTGACTCGACGTAATTCTGCTAACAAGATATGAATCAAGAAGTCAAGGTTCGGTGAATAGAATACAATGCCATCCATGCCATTCTGGTTCTTACCGCTCTCGCTAGGGGGCATATTTTATGAAGTTAACCGTTTTTTCATTTTTTCTACGAAATCTCAAATGCGTCGGTATAATTATATCATCAGATTCGGAAAGAAGATCAAATTTTCAACATAATATGTTCTAACCGCATGGCGATATCTTCATTCGTTCAAAAGTTATGGCTTGAAGAATATTTCATTAAAAAATTCATCAAAGAAACAAATTATTATTGTTCTGATTGAATTGAAATGGAAATAAAGTTTTTTTATTTCCATGGAATGCTCGATTACGAAATGATCATACCGTTTCATTTCAAATTTTGGAGAAAATTTCAAAAAATTGTTAACTTCATAAAACACGCCCCCTAGCGAGAGCGGTAAGAACCAGAATGGCATGGATGATTTTTCATTCTATCCACCAAATCCATCTTTCTTGAAAAATATCTTGTTAGCAAAATTCCGTCAAGTCAAACATAAGTTATAGACATTTACAGTCCAAAAAGTTAAAGGATTCTCTACCGCCTTCATTTTATGTCCTACAAAGAAACTTTTTTCTCCAAAAAGATGGACCATTATGTTGGCATTAACGTAAGAGTATTCATTCCCGAACCTACATAGGAAAATTTCCGAGAAAATTCAATTTTTACAGGAATACGGGAGGTATTTCAGGTTTCGTGTTAACTGGCTATAACTTATAATAGGTGACATTTGAAATAACTTCCATATTCGTGCAGGCATGTGGTTTTAAATAAATAATAAATGAATAAATACTTTATTCATCTTTAGGATCACAAGTCAGAGGCACAAAAGACGTAAATGAGTGGGACATCAAACATATTAAAATTATTTTGGGTAACTTTTATCGAGACATAAATACATCTAGATCACAAAAACAATTCTCAACAAAAAACATCCTCAGTTTTCTTATGAAAGAATTAACATTGTTTTCATTTTTTATAGTTATCGTTTTTTAGTTGGAGAAGTGCATAATAGCCCCTATTGATTTTTTTACAGACATGATCAAGATGAAGTTTCCAAGTCATATCCGAGTTGATGTAGGTGCCTAAAAATTCTGTTGAGTCAGACTTTTCAATGAGACTATACCATTCACGTTGACATAAATTGGAAAATCAATTTTCAACCTCGAGTGAAAATGCATGAATAAAGTTTTATTTGGATTGACAATCATAACATTTTTGGAGCACCAGTTTGTGAATTCTAATGATACAGTATTTAGTTTTATTTCCAATTCCTCTGGATAGTCCGCATTCACAGCAGAATAACAATCATTTGCAAATATATACATATAAATATTCTGTGCCCATGTATGCAGGCATGTCATTTATAAATAACAGAAAATCAAAAAACCAAGTATGGAACCTTGGGGAACTCCTAGGTCAATATCATAAAAACCTGATCGCTCATTTACAAAATCCATATAAATTTGTCTGTCATCAAGATAGGACATTAGCCAAGTTAAGAAATTATCTCTGAATCCCAGATTTTTGAATTCTTCCTTCATAATTGAATGATGCTTTCGATAGATCGAAAAAGAGCGCTCCAACATAATTCTTCTAAAATATTAATGAAATTGTTTGTGCACACGAAAAGAACCAGTAATTGACATATGGAATTGTCGAAAAAGTTTTCAATTGTTAACCAAAATATGGAAATGGACAGTGATATCGAATGCACATCACCTGATATCAAGAGGCCGCTCAAGTAAACTCACTGAAATTCCCTGTGAAATAAAAAAATTTTTTTTGTGGTTTATAGCAATAATAGTGTACAATAGTATATTAAGTATGGAGAACGGTAAGGGTTACCCTTAACGTTTTTTGCACGATTGGTACCATTATAAATTATAAAATTAAACATTTTCCTTCGCTTGTCTTCCGACATAATTAAACACACTGTAGTATCCGATTCTCACACCCAACGGTACGTTTTTATAGTAGAGCACAAAAAACTCTAGATATCTCGCCACTGAATACTGCTGATAAGGACGACCCATTCCGTTTTCGTACCTGACTGATTAGTTAGTGAAGTGTAAATAAAATATGCCAAAACGAAAACTACACGAAGAGAAAGGAAAAAGCCGTTTCAAGAAATTGAGACAGGAATTAGACAAGCTTAGAGAAAAGATATTAGAAGCAGAATCGTCTTCTGATAACTCGGAACAACCGAAAAATTCTGGTAAGTTGAAAATAATAATTTACAGGAAAAAGATGTGCAAGAAACCTATTATCCGAATAACTCTGATGGTATCGCGCGATCACCTGAAGAGAAAAAGATAACGAGCGTTATCATGATGAATTCGTTCATTCCTCACAAAACGGTTCAACAAGTAATTTACGTTGAATGACTCTGATGGTATCGAGCGATCACCAGATGAGTAGGGGTAACAAGCGTTACCATTAGTTCGAAAGGAAACTGTCATTTCAAATTTACAGACTCTGGTTCTGATGGTTCAGATGAGGAAGTAGAGTTCATCGATTGCCAGGCCAGGGAGAATGAAACCCAAATTGACCCTCTCGAAATACAAAACCACATGCCTCATGTTGAACAAGATCCCAATTCTGAAATTGTTCAACGAAATGAATCTGTAAAAGAGAAAGACGCGCCTAAAGCACTTTTCGATGCACTGGAAGTAAGACCCCCCGCAGAAAATTCCGAGGGTTACATAACGAAATAACTGTCAGATGGACAGCATATCTACAACAAAGCCTTCCCAAAGACATAAGGAAGGAAATTATGTCAAAGTATCCAATTCCAAAAAATTGTAAGGCTCTTAACCCTCCAGAAGTGAACGGAGAAATTAGAGCGTGCCTCCCTGATGCTGCAGTCACCCATGATAGGGTTATGACAAGCATCCAACAACAAATAGGACATGCATTATCAGCCATTGGTTATATAATGAATCAGATGTTACCCAAGTCCACTGATGACTCATCTGAATTATTAGCTAAGTTAGCAGACACTTCTCAGATCCTAACAAACACTCATAATACCTTGTCAATGCACAGACGCTATCACATGCTCCCCTTCGTCAACTCCGAATGCAAAAAGGTAATTGAATCCTCCAAGGTGGATGAATATCTATTTGGAAAGGATTTTAATGAATCTTTCAAAAACAAACAAGCAATGAAAAAAGCCAGTGTTGATATCAAAAGAAGAAACGTTCCACTATTCCCTACCTCGAAGCCAAGCACATCAACAGCAACCACTATCGTCCCAAGAAACCAACCAACGGCTTCTTCAAACTACAAGCGAGTCAACAACAAAACGAAGATGAAAGAGAGGAGGAGGGGAGAAGTAGACCCCGGAGGAAGATATCAGCCGAAACCACAATACCAGCATCACAACCGTCGATAAACCAGGTAACTTCAAGATATGCTGGTACTCTTCATATGTTCTATAAAAATTGGCTGAATATTACCAGTGATAAGACGGTCTTGTGCTGGGTCAAGGGGGTGAAAATTCCTTTACATACAATTCCTCTCATCCAGCATAAAGAACCTATAGTTCATATTTCAAGGTCACAAATTGAACTATACAAAAACTCTGTTTCGGAGTTGCTTAAAATGGGGGCTATCTCGAAATGTTCATTTAACAAACACCAGTTCTTATCTCCATACTTCATAGCAAAAAAGCAGAACGGTAAATATAGATTAATTTTGAATCTGAAAAATTTCAATCATTTCGTAGATGCCCCACATTTTAAGATGGAAGACTCCAGAACAGTTGCCAGACTACTACACGAGAACTGTTTCATTGCCAACATCGATTTGAAGGATGCATATTTTTTGTTACCTATTTATGGAAAGCATAAAAAATACCTCAGATTCAAATTCAATAACAGTCTATATGAATTCAATTGCTTACCATTTGGACTCAATGTAGCACCCTATATATTCACTAAACTCTTGAAACCAATAGTAAAGTACCTTAGGTTGAAAGGGGTCGTGTTAGTGGCCTATTTAGATGACATCCTCTTAATCGGCAAAAACAAATCCGAATGTGAGGAATATGTTTCGATAACTGTAAATATTCTAAAGCTGTGTGGGTTTATTATCAATACAGATAAAAGTACTTTGGTGCCCACACGGGAACTAAAATTTTTGGGGTTCCTGTATAATACCCAAAAAATGTGCTTAACATTGCCGAATGAGAAAATCCTGTCAATTCGAAAATCGAAAATTGACCAATAAAGATAAATGTCGAATAAGAGAGTTTGCAGTGGTAATTGGTAAATTAGTTGCAGCCTGTCCAGCCATAAACTATGGATGGCTGCACGTTAAACCACTGGAAATAGCTAAATTCGTATCCCTAAGCCAAAATAACCAATCTAATTCATGAATACAAATTTGGAGACTTGCAAAGAAATAAAACTAGAGGAATTGACGTTAGAAATATTTTCGGATGCATCACCAACAGGTTGGGGTGCCTTTTGCCAAGGTCAAAGGAGTCATGGGTTCTGGATTCCAGACGAAAAACAAAAACACATTATCTTGAGATAAAAGCGGCGTTTTACGGCCTAAAGTCTTTCGCCAAAAATACAAATAATATTCACATCTTGCTCAGGATTGATAATGTTACGGCAATTTCCTGTATAAATCGTTTTGGTAGCATACAATACGCAAACCTCAATGAAATTACGAGATCCCTGTGGGATTGGTGTGAATCAAAAAATAATTTGGTATTAGCCTCATATATCCCATCAATACAGAACATAGAGGCCGATTTGGAATCTAGATCCTCAAATATTGAAACTGAATATGAATTGAACCAAACAGCCTTCGATCGTATTGTGCAGTATTTTGGTCAACCGGAGATCGATATTTTCGCGACTAAACTTAATGCAAAATGCGATCAATACGTTTCTTGGTTTCCAGACCCAGATTCCTTTTCAGTAGACGCATTCACGATTTGTTGGAGAAACATTTTTTTCTACGCTTTATCCCCTTCCCTATAATCACCAGAGTTTTGGAAAAGATTGTGCAAGGAAGGGCTTGTGGGATAATGATTGTTCAAAAGCCTATTGACACAAAGCCCAATCATATTCAAACCGAACAAACATTTACTGTTATCTCCTTTCAGAGAGAGCCATCCACTGAGCAATCACATTTTCCTGGTGGCAGGGAAGTTATCAACTTAGCCTTTGCTAACAGAAAAATTCCACAGGCCGCAATCCCAATTATTTTGGAATCCATTACTGCAAGTACCCTGAAACAGCCACTTAATCCGCTCACCTATAATTTGAATGTCTATATTGAATTCTTGGTCAAGGCTATAGAGAATGGCAACTCTTACTCCGTTATTAACTGTCACAGATCAGCACTCAATCTCATTTTCCATCCTAATATAGATGAAAAAATAATCAAAAGACTATTAAGAGCAGGAATTCAGCAGTGCTGCTGGCATTTCCGATAGATGTCCATAGTGTGAACATATCATAATAAAAATTCAGAATCGAGAAAGTACTACAGATTTCTTTATAACCAGTAATCTTCGTTAGTCATAGCAGATTTCAACAGATGTCAATCGAACAGGCCAATCATTTTTTATACAATGATCCATCTACTCTTTTCCATAGCGCAAATTTTCTTACACTGTGTGCTGTGTGTTATACCTTTTATTGTGTTGGTAAATTGAATTTCATTTCAGACTTGACAGAAATAATCAAAATTCAACAAGATTGAAGTACTCACCTTGAAAAGTATTTTTGAGTGAATACTCATCAATAAACCAAGAATACCTATAAAGCATCTATAAAGTATAAACGCTCGATCAAAGAAACTTCAGACACAGTTTAATGCTCATAAACTGTGCTTCAGCGTTCAAAATTCAAATACCACATAGAGTAAACATCAATTATGTGTCTATGACAGTCTGTATGTCATGTCCATGTCATGTCTATATCATTCCAATCTGAAATCAAACTAAGCAATTTCCATTGGAATGAACTAGCCGAGTATTTATGCACTCAGTATTTTTCTGTCTCTCTTTCAGAAATGTAATAAAAGGAGGTAGGTATACTGAGTTCGCACCCATGACTACCAGACAAGAGACAACTCACATTGACCTTGAATTGCATGTTGAAATTTGAATAGACCGAGAACTCTGTTTCCAAACAAAATAAATTTGCATGTTACTGCCTTCTAATATGATTAATCGTGAATAGTTAACGTAGGTACCTGGAAATTTATACCAGCATCATAAAATAATGAAAGAAGTTCGAAACAACTTTGGGATCTGTCACTAGGCAATAACTACATTGCTAAGTGCTCAACAAGAAGCTAAAATGTATTTTCTTTGTCACGATTTATGAAAAACAATAAAATAATTTGTAGCAAGAGACTTTTATGGGTGTGGTTAAGGGTTGCTATCAGAATTCCTTTACAAATTATTAGGATTGAGTTCTGAGTGACCTGTTCTTAGAATTCTACTAATCCAAAGGGCGCCAGAAATGGTCTTTCACTACAGTGATGACCCAACAACCATTTCACATTTATTTAAATTGCAACTATAGGTAGCAATAAAATATCTCAAAACTTAAACATTGTTTAATGCAGTAGTTCGATATTACAATAATAATGAATTAAAAATATACTTAAAATGAACAGGGATTGAATAGCAATAGGTAAACAAGCATTGAATAGCCATAGGTAAATAAGCGTACCAGGGAAAGTTACATTACTAGAGCAATGGGTAAATAAGCATAACAAAAGCTGGCATCACTCTTACTTGTGCTGGTGGATTCTCTTAATATTCATCCATACCTGATGATCGGTGATAGGTGTGATCTGCTGGTTTAAAGGTGAGCCGGAATGATTGTTATATCAAAGCTTGGTGAACGTTCCAGGTGTAGATAGTGGAAAGGTAAGCCTGGATGCTTCCTTATATCGAAGATCAGTGAACATTCAACATTGCATTCAGAGGCTCAGCCCATATAGCAGCAAAAGTACATGTGAAATATAAACTCAATTAGTAACAGTTCCAGGTAGCTAGATACCCTGATCCCTGAGTGGTACAATTGTGGAAAACAAAGTACAAAAACAGAATTTCATGAACGAAATTACATTAGATACAAAAAAAAAAAACCAGTAAATTACTTACTAACTAATCTTAACTAATTAGAAAATAGAATTGAATCGATTCAACAATTGATCCTTCTAGTAGTTATAAGAATGAATTTACTTTAACCATCATCAATTAAGTATACAAAGCTTGGACTTAAAAGAGAACTGACCAGAAAATTGAGACCAATCAAAAAGATAACTTGTTCTTTCCCAGCACCAACCAAGAATCAAGACAAACCGCAGCCCATATCATATCAGGGATGAAAGATGTGACAAGATATATGGATGAGTAAAATTTTGCTGATTGACTATAAATTATAGGAGTATCTCCATTGTCAAATCAAAATTTTACTCACCTGATATCTTCCAGTAAATCTTTATGGTTGGATCTAATGAATTTATTCAGAAGCCTCTTTCATTCCAGATACAACCGACACACCGGATATCCAGAATCCAAGCTGGTTTTAAGGTATTCCTGACTATTATATAGGCTGAAATCAATAAAAAACAAAGTCTGCTCCCCAAGAGAGTCCAAATCAAGCCTTTTATCAAGCCACTTCAAAAAAAAAATCTCAAAGAAGTGTCAACATGCCCATTTGGCATATAAAAACTATGAAAGTGAAACTGTATGAAAGGTAAACGTAGACTTTTAATCACCGCCTGAAAGAAAAATCAGGAAATATCTCAGTTGCTGTTAAAGGACAACTTATCATCTTTAAGCAACAAAACTTAATCTCCAGTAAAATAATTATCGAAATACCTGGTCTCAAATTCCTGGTTTTTTTTCTTTTCTTCACGATCTGACCTCTATCAGTTCCTAACCTCCAAAAAAAAAACCTCGTTCCTTAACCTCATTTCAGCGGTATGAAATTAGCTCATGAAGGTAGTACAGTAGCGTACCATTAACAGGAATTAAAGAGTGTGATGATACATACCGTTCGGAATAGAGTAACAACAACCCAACTCACTGGTTGGCACTATTTGACGAAAATGTAACGATGAATTTCATTATCGTTACAACCAGTGAGTTGGGTTGTTGTTACTCTATTCCGAACGGTATGTATCATCACACTCTTTAATTCCTGTTAATGGTACGCTACTGTACTACCTTCATGAGCTAATTTCATACCGCTGAAATGAGGTTAAGGAACGAGGTTTTTTTTTTGGAGGTTAGGAACTGATAGAGGTCAGATCGTGAAGAAAAGAAAAAAAACCAGGAATTTGAGACCAGGTATTTCGATAATTATTTTACTGGAGATTAAGTTTTGTTGCTTAAAGATGATAAGTTGTCCTTTAACAGCAACTGAGATATTTCCTGATTTTTCTTTCAGGCGGTGATTAAAAGTCTACGTTTACCTTTCATACAGTTTCACTTTCATAGTTTTTATATGCCAAATGGGCATGTTGACACTTCTTTGAGATTTTTTTTTTGAAGTGGCTTGATAAAAGGCTTGATTTGGACTCTCTTGGGGAGCAGACTTTGTTTTTTATTGATTTCAGCCTATATAATAGTCAGGAATACCTTAAAACCAGCTTGGATTCTGGATATCCGGTGTGTCGGTTGTATCTGGAATGAAAGAGGCTTCTGAATAAATTCATTAGATCCAACCATAAAGATTTACTGGAAGATATCAGGTGAGTAAAATTTTGATTTGACAATGGAGATACTCCTATAATTTATAGTCAATCAGCAAAATTTTACTCATCCATATATCTTGTCACATCTTTCATCCCTGATATGATATGGGCTGCGGTTTGTCTTGATTCTTGGTTGGTGCTGGGAAAGAACAAGTTATCTTTTTGATTGGTCTCAATTTTCTGGTCAGTTCTCTTTTAAGTCCAAGCTTTGTATACTTAATTGATGATGGTTAAAGTAAATTCATTCTTATAACTACTAGAAGGATCAATTGTTGAATCGATTCAATTCTATTTTCTAATTAGTTAAGATTAGTTAGTAAGTAATTTACTGGTTTTTTTTTTTGTATCTAATGTAATTTCGTTCATGAAATTCTGTTTTTGTACTTTGTTTTCCACAATTGTACCACTCAGGGATCAGGGTATCTAGCTACCTGGAACTGTTACTAATTGAGTTTATATTTCACATGTACTTTTGCTGCTATATGGGCTGAGCCTCTGAATGCAATGTTGAATGTTCACTGATCTTCGATATAAGGAAGCATCCAGGCTTACCTTTCCACTATCTACACCTGGAACGTTCACCAAGCTTTGATATAACAATCATTCCGGCTCACCTTTAAACCAGCAGATCACACCTATCACCGATCATCAGGTATGGATGAATATTAAGAGAATCCACCAGCACAAGTAAGAGTGATGCCAGCTTTTGTTATGCTTATTTACCCATTGCTCTAGTAATGTAACTTTCCCTGGTACGCTTATTTACCTATGGCTATTCAATGCTTGTTTACCTATTGCTATTCAATCCCTGTTCATTTTAAGTATATTTTTAATTCATTATTATTGTAATATCGAACTACTGCATTAAACAATGTTTAAGTTTTGAGATATTTTATTGCTACCTATAGTTGCAATTTAAATAAATGTGAAATGGTTGTTGGGTCATCACTGTAGTGAAAGACCATTTCTGGCGCCCTTGTGACAAGATATATGGATGAGTAAAATTTTGCTGATTGACTATAAATTATAGGAGTATCTCCATTGTCAAATCAAAATTTTACTCACCTGATATCTTCCAGTAAATCTTTATGGTTGGATCTAATGAATTTATTCAGAAGCCTCTTTCATTCCAGATACAACCGACACACCGGATATCCAGAATCCAAGCTGGTTTTAAGGTATTCCTGACTATTATATAGGCTGAAATCAATAAAAAACAAAGTCTGCTCCCCAAGAGAGTCCAAATCAAGCCTTTTATCAAGCCACTTCAAAAAAAAAATCTCAAAGAAGTGTCAACATGCCCATTTGGCATATAAAAACTATGAAAGTGAAACTGTATGAAAGGTAAACGTAGACTTTTAATCACCGCCTGAAAGAAAAATCAGGAAATATCTCAGTTGCTGTTAAAGGACAACTTATCATCTTTAAGCAACAAAACTTAATCTCCAGTAAAATAATTATCGAAATACCTGGTCTCAAATTCCTGGTTTTTTTTCTTTTCTTCACGATCTGACCTCTATCAGTTCCTAACCTCCAAAAAAAAACCTCGTTCCTTAACCTCATTTCAGCGGTATGAAATTAGCTCATGAAGGTAGTACAGTAGCGTACCATTAACAGGAATTAAAGAGTGTGATGATACATACCGTTCGGAATAGAGTAACAACAACCCAACTCACTGGTTGGCACTATTTGACGAAAATGTAACGATGAATTTCATTATCGTTACATCTTCAGAAATAAAATGACTTACATGACAGTTTTTCATTAGAACATATTGATAGTGTGATGTTGATCGATATTCACTTTATTTTATATTATAATATATAAGTAGGGTATATATACCGGTGAAGACGGAGGCGCAGGCGCAGGCGCAGGAGGCGCAGGAGGCGCAGGCGCAGGAGGCGCAGGAGGCGCAGGAGGCGCAGGCGGTGGCGGTGGCGGAGGCGGCGGTGGCGGCGGAGGTGCAGGAGCCGAGGATCTGAGCAGGATGAACGACCGGAGGTATATCCTTCGAGCCAAAGACTGCATAGTCCCGAAATTTTCAATCCCACGTTCTCACGCGGCGTTCAAAATAAAATTTATTACATCTATTAAAATCCAAACTTATGAGGTATTGTGACACAACAATGGACGATAAACTACGACATCTAATGCCTAGAAGAAGACAGTCGAAAAATTATCATCCTGATGAAATCTTTGTTCTGAACCATTCCTATCATAATAATGAAAAGTCAGGGGGTTCGGCCGCAGATGTCCCAGGTAATAAAATCCTCACCGTGCGCTTTATCGTTGACCCTCACAGCAGGTAACCTCACAAATTCCATAATATATGAATTAAACTATTTGATGTGCCAAACCGAATTCGTACGTCTACCTTTAAATAGTAAGGACTTTGTCAGTTGTTGGGAGAAAATAAATACAGGATGGACCAGAGAAAACATTGGTACAATTTGGCGTCCAGAAGTGCAGAGTGATTTCAGCGTTTGATTTATCGAAAAATTATATACGGAATATATAAAAAATTGGTATACAGAATGTATCGAAAGAATTATATACTGGGTGTATTGAAAAATGATGTAAATACGCATAAATAGAATCGATAAGGGAAAAATGGGTCAAGCAGACGGCTATCTTTGGGCATAGTGGTAAATCAGCGTGTATTAGAACAGGATGGGCCGAAAACATGGCATCGATCAAAATAATCAAGATGACCGCCTAGAGAAAACAAATATGGCGTTGATGGAAATATAAATTGGGTAAGTCACCTATAGAGAAAATCGAACATGCCATTGAAAATATGAAATAAGATGGTCTTCTAGAAAGAAAAAATCAATATGGCGTCGAATTTTTGGATTAGAATGGCTCTCTACTGAAAAAACAAAGGATATGTATATAATGAATGAAGCAATTCGCTCCCTCAGAGGTTATATATGGGGTTATTCTACGTGTGAGCTATCGTAAAAATAATATACAGGATGGATCGAAAGAATGTCTATACAGGGGAGATTAGAGAAAAACATAGAATTGCTAGTGCAGATAGATTTTATTGTAGTATAAGGTGATATCCTCGTATGCGAAGAAAAAAAAATATACAGGATGGATCGAAATGATACTTGTATGGACTGGACGTTGGTCACCAACAACTTCGAATCGAATATTTGGGATTTTATGACTCAGTTTTACTCCAATGAAATTTCATATCAAGCTCCTAATTCTTTCCGGTGGTAATAAAATTCTATTTCGCCCTATACTCATGAAAAGAACCATCTTATGCGGGATAAATAAACGGAATTGATACAAATATCGGAACGTAGGAACCTGATGTGAATACGCGAATTCAAGACTATACTTCATATACAGCCTATCAAATGAAATATTATGCGCGACTTCAAGACAGTTGAATTCATAGAGACGAAAAAGAAGAAGAATCATGTCTTACTTATTAATATTGCTATTTGGATGTATGTCATATAAAAATCACTGATATCTCTGGTGCTAGCACTTACAAAATGTCAAACCTGCGATTAGGTATACTCATATAAAACACACGTCTATTGAAACATATGATTTAACAACTGTATATTAGTCATTAGGAATTCATCGAATAATCGTATTCAGATAGTTCAACACAGAAGTTCACACAGATCGATGAACCTTCGCCACTGCGAGCAGGAAGGAAAGTCAATATATATGATTATTAACATAGAATCCAAAAATGCATTGATATACAGGGTGTTCCATTATAATGCGCGAGTTCAAGACAGTTGAATCCATAGAGACAAAAGAAGAAAAGTAGATTTTTTAACCACATTGAAGAATCATGTCTCACTTATTAATATTGCTATTTGGATGTATTTCATATAAAAATCACTAATATCTCTACTGATACCACTTACAAAATGTGAAACCTGCGATGAGGTATACTCATATAAAACACCTGTCTATTGAATCATATGATTTAACAACTGTATATTAGTCATTAGGAATTCATCGAATAATCGTATTCAGATAGTTCAACACAGAAGTTCACACAGATCGATGAACCTTCGCCACTGCGAGCAGGGAGGAAAGTCGATATATTTGTCGTCATATTCAAACGATTATATTTTATAATGGAGAGCTCTTCATCAAATGATTTGGAAATTCACCGTGGAGATCATCAATTCCATTACCATCAATAATCTAATTCAAGCTACATATGATTATTATATGGATAATAATACGATAAATGCCTGCATCGAATTTCATTCCACTCATTACAATTATATAATGATACGATACACAATTTTTCATTCGATCCATAAAATCTTGCACACATATGATATCATTTATATATTATTTTTTTGTTCGTTTTCTCTCTTCTCTCTCATCGAACTTTCCCATCAAAAACGTTATGCTATTCTATTGATTTTCGCTGCATAGAGTGTTCAATGAAATATTCGTAAGGTGGAGTTAGATTTGCATAAGTTATTTTCTCTATATCCCATTAAATATGATGGAATATATCAACAAAACGAATTGGGGTTGAATTATCAGAAATTACCAAAATGAGATGTTTTTCAATCAGCAAATACATTCATTCTATAGATATTTTCAGATATTTGAGGAATCTAGCGATCAATGTCCGATTGACATCATCCACTCTTTTGTATCCCGAAACAATGAATAATAGATGCATTTTTTCATGTCTAGGTTCTTCTTTCGAATTTCTCCAAGATACGATGATTTTCAATCATCCTTGGTTTTTACTGACAATCAATCAAATAATTAGGAAACACATATCGTATATGGCATAGTACAAAACAGAAATTAATATATATTATATGTCCTTCGCACATGTTGTTGCTTCATTACTGGTGTACATCGGAAACTTAATCCGGTAGTGATTATAATTGATACATTCAGCTATATAATAATCTAAGAGATATATAGAATATAACACCATCTGCATTGAAAAGTGGAATAACTTATAGATTTTTTAAATGCCCCATATGTTTTCGAGCTCCATAATACCTCAGTTTCTGGTATACTTATATTTCTACTTTGTATAATCAACTATCAGAATAATCTTAGCACTAGCGCCATCTACACTGAATGGTGGAAATAATTATCGGTATTGGTTTATCTTCGAAAATAATATACACTCTATGACATCTATCGGTACAAATTGTTGGATGAGGGTAATGGAAACATGAAGAAAAGAGAAGAAAGCTGCTCTTCACGGGACGTCAAACTTCCAAATCTGTTCATGTGATTAAAATAAACTAGAAATTTTATGCGGCATCTCGCGGTTGGGGGTCAGGTGTTTTCTAACCACAAGACGATTTCATTTGAAAATCATCAACTGGTGGATGCGATTGAACCTGTAATATAGTAGCAGACAAACTAATGAACAGAGATTTTGCGTGTGCTACAACGTTGCTTGTATCACAACTTTTGTGATTTGTGGTCCTTTATTGATTCGAAAGAGATTCTAATACCTATCCGACAACAATAATATACTTAACATCTCCCGTTAAAATAAAAATAACAACATAATTACAAAGTACTTTGATAGATAATGCTGATATACCTCAATAAAGTTACGATACATTTCATTTCTTTGGTATTTTCAATACTCGTAGGTGACGATGTTATTGCTCTCATCCTATCGATTAATTCATTTACATCAGTCCAATTTTCCCACTCGTACACCAAGTTTTCTGGAATTTTATCCGCATTATTCGTACTAATTCGTTTTGATGGAAATCCTCTTCCGGTATCAATCTGCCCTGGCCCCTTTCTGTTACGGTTTGGTGGAAATAATAACGAAATAACGAATCTATACTTCCAAGATGAATTGGCGTTTGTAGAATTCCTCTGGTCATATTTCTTTTTATGCGCACTACGCATAATTAATATTTTCTTGTATTCTCTCAAGTCTTCTTCGGTGTATTCCGCAGGTTCCTTCTTGGGCAAAAGTTGCTTCAAACCTTCTGTCAGATGAATTTTCTCATCATGGATTATTAATTTATCCTCTTCAATATTCACTGGTGTATTGCCAATATTCAATGAGACATCCTATGGGGATATGATGCAATTCATGCTCAGTGAATTCCGTCAGACCATTTCTATGAGTTTTGAGGAATTTTACGAAAACAGTTGTTTCTGACTTCATTGTAGATGATTCAGAGGTTAGGTTAGGTCGGAGACCTAACCTAACCTAACAAACTAACGTCTCGAGACCTAACCTAACCTAACCTCTGAATCTAGAGTCTCGAGGCCTAACCTAACCTAACCTAACCTCTGAATCTAGCGTATCGAGGCCTCACCTAACCTCCGAGTCTAACGCCTCCTCACGTACGACACTAGTGTTCAGATGTCAGACGTCAACTACCAAATTTCGCATGAGAAGAACTCCAAAAATAGCTAATCCGGATATTTACCTGGTAGAGAAAATATCTCGAAGAAAAGGCATATAAACCTTTCAAATGGGATTCGACGAAAAACACAACAGCTGGATTGATGCGAGTAACAAATTTTGATGTCGGCTTATGGAAAACTAGCACAAATCGATGGAATCTGGGGGGCCTTTCGCGTTACTCGCCAACAACGAAATAAAATATCTCATCTACCGGATGTATCGTCATCAGTGGTGATGGTATAAATAATGTCGAACAAAACAGCAAAGGCATCAGTTGGAAAATACCAACACGATGAGCGAAGGGTCTGGTTATTTTTCGTTTAGTGAAGTGAATAATGATGGTGCCGGCTCATCAGAGGTATCGGCCCCAGACTGCTTTTCAGAAGTCGATAGGTGCCTAGCTATGTTCGAGCAGGCGGCACAAGCTGAGAAGCACTACCTGTTGAATACAACGTTTCCGCTCTCCACCTATGAAATCCATTGTGGATTGAGTCCAGCAAGAGAATTCAGCCCAGCCATCACCCTGAAGCAGCCCTACTATTCGGCGGGGATTTTATTCAGTGCATATGAATGGACCACCTTCATCGAATTACTTCGGCACATTCAACGAGATTTTTTTCAAGAACCTCTACCTGGCTACGTGGATGAATATGACCCTGTGAACAGTGCATGCGGAGATTACACCACCGTTACAAGGGCCGTCTGGGATGGAGTCAAGATGCTTACAGTTGTCAAATATCACGTTAAATTTGACTTGATGGAGGGGGATGTTGTAGATATTTTGAGTGCCGAGATGTGTCTGGTATCACATAGAATAACCATGATCAACGAATTGAACTTTTGTGCTTTCTATCATAATCTTTTGAATACTGCAGCTCATTGGATTAAAACTAACCAAACTGTTTTGAGTATAGAAGAAATAATATTTGGATTTTGTGAAGCTTCCAATAGTTTGTCGAGTAATGCACTGTTGGAATACTTGTATTATAGTAAATCCCAAATAATATCAGATTTGAATAAAAAACTATGAATATAATGTGTTTGTTGAATTTCATTCAGTCTGCAAAGTTAAATAAACTCTGAATCATCTACAATGAAGTCAGAAACAACTGTTTTCGTAAAATTCCTCAAAACTCATAGAAATGGTCTGACGGAATTCACTGAGCATGAATTGCATCATATCCCCATAGGATGTCTCATTGAATATTGGCAATACACCAGTGAATATTGAAGAGGATAAATTAATAATCCATGATGAGAAAATTCATCTGACAGAAGGTTTGAAGCAACTTTTGCCCAAGAAGGAACCTGCGGAATACACCGAAGAAGACTTGAGAGAATACAAGAAAATATTAATTATGCGTAGTGCGCATAAAAAGAAATATGACCAGAGGAATTCTACAAACGCCAATTCATCTTGGAAGTATAGATTCGTTATTTCGTTATTATTTCCACCAAACCGTAACAGAAAGGGGCCAGGGCAGATTGATACCGGAAGAGGATTTCCATCAAAACGAATTAGTACGAATAATGCGGATAAAATTCCAGAAAACTTGGTGTACGAGTGGGAAAATTGGACTGATGTAAATGAATTAATCGATAGGATGAGAGCAATAACATCGTCACCTACGAGTATTGAAAATACCAAAGAAATGAAATGTATCGTAACTTTATTGAGGTATATCAGCATTATCTATCAAAGTACTTTGTAATTATGTTGTTATTTTTATTTTAACGGGAGATGTTAAGTATATTATTGTTGTCGGATAGGTATTAGAATCTCTTTCGAATCAATAAAGGACCACAAATCACAAAAGTTGTGATACAAGCAACGTTGTAGCACACGCAAAATCTCTGTTCATTAGTTTGTCTGCTACTATATTACAGGTTCAATCGCATCCACCAGTTGATGATTTTCAAATGAAATCGTCTTGTGGTTAGAAAACACCTGACCCCCAACCGCGAGATGCCGCATAAAATTTCTAGTTTATTTTAATCACATGAACAGATTTGGAAGTTTGACGTCCCGTGAAGAGCAGCTTTCTTCTCTTTTCTTCATGTTTCCATTACCCTCATCCAACAATTTGTACCGATAGATGTCATAGAGTGTATATTATTTTCGAAGATAAACCAATACCGATAATTATTTCCACCATTCAGTGTAGATGGCGCTAGTGCTAAGATTATTCTGATAGTTGATTATACAAAGTAGAAATATAAGTATACCAGAAACTGAGGTATTATGGAGCTCGAAAACATATGGGGCATTTAAAAAATCTATAAGTTATTCCACTTTTCAATGCAGATGGTGTTATATTCTATATATCTCTTAGATTATTATATAGCTGAATGTATCAATTATAATCACTACCGGATTAAGTTTCCGATGTACACCAGTAATGAAGCAACAACATGTGCGAAGGACATATAATATATATTAATTTCTGTTTTGTACTATGCCATATACGATATGTGTTTCCTAATTATTTGATTGATTGTCAGTAAAAACCAAGGATGATTGAAAATCATCGTATCTTGGAGAAATTCGAAAGAAGAACCTAGACATGAAAAAATGCATCTATTATTCATTGTTTCGGGATACAAAAGAGTGGATGATGTCAATCGGACATTGATCGCTAGATTCCTCAAATATCTGAAAATATCTATAGAATGAATGTATTTGCTGATTGAAAAACATCTCATTTTGGTAATTTCTGATAATTCAACCCCAATTCGTTTTGTTGATATATTCCATCATATTTAATGAGATATAGAGAAAATAACTTATGCAAATCTAACTCCACCTTACGAATATTTCATTGAACACTCTATGCAGCGAAAATCAATCAAAATAGCATAACGTTTTTGATGGGAAAGTTCGATGAGAGAGAAGAGAGAAAACGAACAAAAAAATAATATATAAATGATATCATATGTGTGCAAGATTTTATGGATCGAATGAAAAATTGTGTATCGTATCATTATATAATTGTAATGAGTGGAATGAAATTCGATGCAGGCATTTATCGTATTATTATCCATATAATAATCATATGTAGCTTGAATTAGATTATTGATGGTAATGGAATTGATGATCTCCACGGTGAATTTCCAAATCATTCGATGAAGAGCTCTCCATTATAAAATATAATCGTTTGAATATGACGACAAATATATCGACTTTCCTCCCTGCTCGCAGTGGCGAAGGTTCATCGATCTGTGTGAACTTCTGTGTTGAACTATCTGAATACGATTATTCGATGAATTCCTAATGACTAATATACAGTTGTTAAATCATATGATTCAATAGACAGGTGTTTTATATGAGTATACCTCATCGCAGGTTTCACATTTTGTAAGTGGTATCAGTAGAGATATTAGTGATTTTTATATGAAATACATCCAAATAGCAATATTAATAAGTGAGACATGATTCTTCAATGTGGTTAAAAAATCTACTTTTCTTCTTTTGTCTCTATGGATTCAACTGTCTTGAACTCGCGCATTATAATGGAACACCCTGTATATCAATGCATTTTTGGATTCTATGTTAATAATCATATATATTGACTTTCCTTCCTGCTCGCAGTGGCGAAGGTTCATCGATCTGTGTGAACTTCTGTGTTGAACTATCTGAATACGATTATTCGATGAATTCCTAATGACTAATATACAGTTGTTAAATCATATGATTCAATAGACGTGTGTTTTATATGAGTATACCTAATCGCAGGTTTGACATTTTGTAAGTGCTAGCACCAGAGATATCAGTGATTTTTATATGACATACATCCAAATAGCAATATTAATAAGTAAGACATGATTCTTCTTCTTTTTCGTCTCTATGAATTCAACTGTCTTGAAGTCGCGCATAATATTTCATTTGATAGGCTGTATATGAAGTATAGTCTTGAACTCGCGTATTCACATCAGGTTCCTACGTTCCGATATTTGTATCAATTCCGTTTATTTATCCCGCATAAGATGGTTCTTTTCATGAGTATAGGGCGAAATAGAATTTTATTACCACCGGAAAGAATTAGGAGCTTGATATGAAATTTCATTGGAGTAAAACTGAGTCATAAAATCCCAAATATTCGATTCGAAGTTGTTGGTGACCAACGTCCAGTCCATACAAGTATCATTTCGATCCATCCTGTATATTTTTTTTTCTTCGCATACGAGGATATCACCTTATACTACAATAAAATCTATCTGCACTAGCAATTCTATGTTTTTCTCTAATCTCCCCTGTATAGACATTCTTTCGATCCATCCTGTATATTATTTTTACGATAGCTCACACGTAGAATAACCCCATATATAACCTCTGAGGGAGCGAATTGCTTCATTCATTATATACATATCCTTTGTTTTTTCAGTAGAGAGCCATTCTAATCCAAAAATTAGACGCCATATTGATTTTTTCTTTCTAGAAGACCATCTTATTTCATATTTTCAATGGCATGTTCGATTTTCTCTATAGGTGACTTACCCAATTTATATTTCCATCAACGCCATATTTGTTTTCTCTAGGCGGTCATCTTGATTATTTTGATCGATGCCATGTTTTCGGCCCATCCTGTTCTAATACACGCTGATTTACCACTATGCGCAAAGATAGCCGTCTGCTTGACCCATTTTTCCCTTATCGATTCTATTTATGCGTATTTACATCATTTTTCAATACACCCAGTATATAATTCTTTCGATACATTCTGTATACCAATTTTTTATATATTCCGTATATAATTTTTCGATAAATCAAACGCTGAAATCACTCTGCACTTCTGGACGCCAAATTGTACCAATGTTTTCTCTGGTCCATCCTGTATTTATTTTCTACCAACAACTGACAAAGTCCTTACTATTTAAAGGTAGACGTACGAATTCGGTTTGGCACATCAAATAGTTTAATTCATATATTATGGAATTTGTGAGGTTACCTGCTGTGAGGGTCAACGATAAAGCGCACGGTGAGGATTTTATTACCTGGGACATCTGCGGCCGAACCCCCTGACTTTTCATTATTATGATAGGAATGGTTCAGAACAAAGATTTCATCAGGATGATAATTTTTCGACTGTCTTCTTCTAGGCATTAGATGTCGTAGTTTATCGTCCATTGTTGTGTCACAATACCTCATAAGTTTGGATTTTAATAGATGTAATAAATTTTATTTTGAACGCCGCGTGAGAACGTGGGATTGAAAATTTCGGGACTATGCAGTCTTTGGCTCGAAGGATATACCCCCGGTCGTTCATCCTGCTCAGATCCTCGGCTCCTGCACCTCCGCCGCCACCGCCGCCTCCGCCACCGCCTGCGCCTCCTGCGCCTCCTGCGCCTGCGCCTCCTGCGCCGCCTGCGCCTGCGCCTCCGTCTTCACCGGTATATATACCCTACTTATATATAATTTTACATTTGTGTGACTAATTCCTTTTCAGATGTTGATTATGCATTTTCTTTATCACTCCTAGTGTACAAGCTTTCAATTTGTACATTATAGTATTGCTAGAGCTGCCATATGATGGCCAAGAATATATCCTCTTGAACAGGAACTCATTCAATCACTACTGGTGAAGTTGATCTACAACAAATATTTCAAAACCTTCAATTTATCTTATATACTATTATAAATTTTAGCTCACGTCTGCTTTATGTTTAATTATGAATATTAGCATGGATCAACGATCAACCTCATTAAAATCTTGAGACCAGCATCAAATAAAATGATCTGATGATCAAATACCATGTTCTCACCATGGCCTTTTCACCCCTGGATACCAGTTTCTCCTCGTCTTTGAAGAAATACATTATTGCAGATAACTCATTTTTCACTCATTATTATCAGTATACTGATATATTGATGAAAAAACTCAGTCGAAATATCAGGACCCGGAAAGTAAACACTGAAATAACATTACCTCACATAACATAATTCAAATTTTTTAGCGTTTCTCATCTGTTTCTATTTTTCTAATAGGAACTACTATGTTCTATTTTCCACAAATTGTATCGGAATATGTTACTTTTCCACTATAAAATGAGATAATCGAGTTCAAAAAAACTCTATGGAGACTAAACTGAGTAAACATGGAAAACTAATTTGTTTTGAAACAAATTAGGAGTACCAACATAGATTTGACGTCTTAGTTTTCGTTGCAGAACACTGCACTCAACTGTGTCATCCACCGATCCGCCATTCCGCCATCTACGAGCTAAGGGCTGAACTATTATAGTACTAGTTTTTGACGTGTTCACGTATTTTTTACATAATAAATCTGTTTTGCTCATATCTCTGGAATTATTACATTTTGAAACGGCAGGACATAGCCCAATATGTAAGGTAGGAGAGGATACAATATTTTCGATCGTCGATATATCTCGTCAACTAACGAGTTACGATTCCAAAAGTTGTCCTAACTTCGGTTGAACTTTCTTCTTCACGAAAATATAATAGTTTTTTCGATTGCCCATAGGGTGCAAACTATTTCTAAAATTTGGTTCAGTGGGATGATCAAAAATGATGAAAAAATCGAATTTAGAATATCTGAAAGAATCAAAACATCGGGCCCCAAAAGACCACAGCCTTCATTGGTATTCCCTTATTTCAATTCGAAACCAGAGTTATGTGTTGCTACCACTATAGATCAATATTTAAATAGAACAGCTACTAACCGTAATGGTTGCGACAATTTCGTGTTGACCCATAAGCAACCAATTCATCCGGCGAGCTCTCAGACTATTAGCAGATGGATAAAGGCAGTACTGACCCACTAAGCATGTAATGTTACAAAATATTGCAACAATATTATGTATTGCTTGTCATTGTAAGATAATGATATAATATTGCATAAGGCTAACTTCTATATTCAAGTTTTTAACATAACAGAAAAAACTACCAACAAGTTGTATGTAAATTAAAAAGCAAGCTATTGATAATGTTTCAGGTGCAATATTGCGTGAGCCATGAAAGTTCATTATAAATGCAACATTATAGAAACTATATAGGAACAATGTGTGTGCAAGTTACATTTGGAACTATCGAACAAATTCAAATCACAATGTTACACTCGGTTTTAAATCCTATTATATTAACAACAATACATAAGCTAACTTCAAACAATATTGCCAGTATTTAGATAACACAATGCATGTTCAATTTTCGATTGTATCATCGCAGAAATATACAAAATGATACCCTTCGACAATTTTAAATAGTAAATATAAAGAAACTTGAAGAAATATTTCATCTGTCAGGTTACCAACCAATTTTGAATTTCCCGGTCTTGAGGAGATGGAAGATGCCACCGTTGATTGATGTATATGCCACCTAACGGGGCGACACCCAGTTCATAGACAAAGAAAGTTGTTTATGTTTATCCTGTCCCGTATCATGCAATCTTGCGTCGCAGGTTTTTTATTCTTGAGTCGGATACTTTTATAAATTATTAGTAAAGTACATTTGTTTGTTGAATGAGAGTGTTGAAGCAGCACAAAGGACAATGCCAATAATACATTGAAGGCATCTCCATATTCATGTAAGGTAAGCGATACATCATTTATTATTTTAGGTTAGGATAGTTTGGTAAGAAAATGCTTTTTCCTAGTTTTCCTCTTTATATTGCGAATAAATCTGATGGTAGTGTTGTTTCGTGTGCATCTTATTATAAAGTAGGATTGATATCGTCGTAGATCAAAAAACATCGTAATAAGTACTCAAAATACGTCGAAGAAATGGTTACGTGAAATAGTAAGCGAAGATAATACTAAAAGAAAATTGATACTCGAAGGTTGAAGTTGAAACTGATGAGGCCCTTGATGATTCTCAAACTTGTTGCCCTGATATTTTACAAGATAAAAATGAGAACCCATCCGTCACCTCTCCCCTCACATTTTTCTCAGAATCCCCAGTCATTGTTCCTTATTTTCCATTCAATAAGTAGTTTAATGTAGTAAAAACCCAGGCATTACATAACTCTACTACATTAGCTAATAATTTGAGAAATTCGGCAATTGATTGATGCATGTCCAATACGAATTTCAATAAACTTATTGCTATCTTGAAGAAGCACAAGTCATTAAGTGAATATAAAAACCTTCCATATGATTGTCGTACTTTGTTGAAAACCAAAAAGTCTGGTACAATTTCAATTACAGAGAATGGAAAATATCATCATTTTGGCCTATTTGCAGGAAATAATTGAGAGTATTGTATAGATGTGTATGTCAAGGTTTTGGTAGAGTTGGTATAGTAGATCAAGTTGTCAATCTTCCATCCAAACATTCCATTGATTATCATTGTTTCAGGTTCAGGTGCCTGGATGAGATCAGAGTTTTTTCAATTTGATATTTTGATATTTGTGTTTTTTAGTTGTGATATTTCAATTTAATTAAAGGTGTTATTATAAAATGTTTGCCTTTTTGACCCCCAAGACTTTCATAGACATTTGAAATTAATAACTTTTCATATATACAGAATGTATCACAAAGTTGGGAGCATATGGAATACTTTTTTATTATTTATTTTAGAAAAAAAAGTTCTGCTTGTGATGAAAGCTGAAATCATCAGGTATTAAGTTTTTCCAGTTTTATGAGAGGTTTCTTGAAATATGTGAATCCAATAATAAAGTCACTTAGATTTTGACAATATCGAAAAATTGTCAGGTTAATTAGTCAGTTAGAAATGAAAATCACGTTCAGATATTCAAATATACAATGAAAAATTAGGTTGTGTTATTTTCAACATTTTTCATTTTTTGTAAGTGTTTATCCCGGTGTTTATAATGTGTTTCAAGTTTCCGACTATGTTGAACTTTATATAAGCAATAGATTTTTTTCCAAAACTGAATGGAAAAATTTACAAAATTATATTTATCATGGTAGATAGATATGACTGAACATTTGAATGTATTTTAAATTCTGAACAACTTTGCATAACAACTTTCGATTTTGTTTAAAATGAAGGTACATTATCTACTCATAAGTGATTTTTTTGACAACCCGCTTATACGACTGAAAAAATTTAGCCTTTAGAGCATGCAGAACTTTTTTCGTAAAATCAATTATATTAATTATTTTCACATGGTTCCAACCTAGTGAGACCAACTATATATAACAGAAGCATAGGAAAAAATGAATTTATTGTTTCAAATGAAAACACTATATTAAGGTATAATCATTTCAGAAGATTTTTTGAGTTTCAACTCCTTGCTCTAAAAACTAGAAAATTATAATCTGATTTTCATAGAGGGCACATCGATAGTAAATGATATTTTTCAAGATATCGAAACTGATCTGCCTTCCATGAATATTGTATGCATTCATTTTCTATCAATATTTTAGAAGCAACAAGTGAAAATCCAAAAATTGTTCAGTAATGAACAAACCTACTGGAAAGTAATTTATGAAATATTACTGTTATTTTATAGAAAGGAATAGACAAGGTTGGTGGTAAGTTGCTGCTATATAACATAATATTGAATATGTTATTCTCTTCTAATTTATATCCTATGTTACGGTAACCTTGCTGCAATTACTAATTATTAAACATTACATCCATCAATCTATTTCAGCAGTTGCTGCAATATTGTCACTAGGCCACATTTTCAATATCACATTTGCAATATTCCTGTATATTATATGCAATGTTGCAGTTACCTTGCTGGAATAATTGATATGAAATATAGCATTTTTAATATTGCTGAACGTCCGTTTCAGTAGTTGCTGAACCTTTGCAGTAAGGTAGCAGAAAACTCTGATGGAACATTACACATTACGATGAAAGGTTACTGAAATATTGAATGAATGTTACTTTGCTTAGTGGGGAGAGAAAGTGGAATAAATACCGAAATTTTCAAAAGCCACAGTGTCCGGCATGCTGCTACGTCAGCTGCCTTGAGGGCTGGGGTAAACGTCAACAGTATAAAAAACACAGCAGGATGGTCCGAATCATCAAATGTCTTTTTCGAATTCTACAATAGGCCAGTTGGGAAAGATGATGAAATCTTTGCTGACACAATTTTGGGTCTCAATTTGGGAGACTTATTTGAATTATCGTTCTTGAAAATATCGTTCATTGTTAATTGATATGATATGATTAATATATTGTCAATAGTGTATATATATATATATAAACATATTTATACACGAATGAAGTTGAAAATGTTTATACAATTACCATTTATTTACTTGTACTTATTTTGAGTTATAATATATCTAATAAAACAAGCATTTATTCCTTATCATTGGGAGTATCAAAATCACACTGCTTTGAACATCTACAGTGTGTTTAATTATGTCGGAAGAGAAGCGAAGGAAAATTATAAGATTAATCGACTTACCTGAAGGAAGATTAATCAAAATTTTCCGAGCTTATCTTCCGACATAATTACAACCCTACCCCCCCCCCCCCCCCAGTTATGAATCCCTTAAAAAAAAGTGTGATTTTGCAGACTGAAACGGAATGAGTCGTCCTTATCAGCAGTATTCAGTGGCGAGATATCTAGAGTTGTTTGTGCTCTACTATAAAAACGTACCGTTGGGTGTGAGAATCGGAGACTACAGTGTGTTTAATTATGTCGGAAGACAAGCTCGGAAAATTTTGATTAATCTTCCTTCAGGTAAGTCAATTAATCTTATAATTAGCGGGCTCAGTTCTCGGAATTGCAAAAAATGCTATCTGTTAAATACTCAAGATGAATTTACGTGATAGAATATAAACACGCATTATATTTACGAATCGATTTATTTCATATCTAGCGAAAGACTGGTCAATACACACCATATAAAAACAGCCGTTTTTACATCGTATCTTTTTGCTCTATCAATTATACCAGGTGTTTCATACATACATGACACCTCCTCCTTTAAATTAACAATAGATAATATTTCTTTAACCTTCCTCAGAATGAAATATAAATGTAAACGAAAATATAAGCTAATATCCATAAACATAACCTATACCCATGTACATAATGCAGATTGAAAACATCAGATTCACATAACGAATCGCTCCGGAGGTTTGATTTTGCTCCGACGTCTCAATACTCTATCAGATTCACAATTTTCAACCCCTTGCACTTCACTTCCACTGCAAACACCCCCTGAATTACTATCTAAAGCTATTTCTAAATTATTGGACATAGATTACGGTTCATATAACGTAGATCGTGGAACGACAGAGACACATTTTTTTGCAAGATCCGAATTATTCATTATTATTTGATTCGTGTGTCGTTTCCATGTCAAACCACAATCTGTCTTCACCAGGTAGGTTCTTCGACCTAAGACTTTGGAAATTTTCGCCAGACACCATTTCTGAAAATTTTTTCGATAATCACGTACAAAAACTGAGTTGTCCACCTCAAATATTCTGTTTTTCCTATTATGATAATATGTTTTTTGATAGTTCTGTGCAACCTGTACTCTGTTTTTCGTTGAGGGTAGAAGTAGATCGAATTTGGTTCGTAAAGTACGCCCAAACAATAACTTCGATGGAGCTTCTCCTGTAGTTGAATGCGGAGTGTTGCGATATTGAAACAAAAATCTATTCAAAATAAGATTAATATCACCACTGGAATTTTTTAATTTAGATTTAGTTATAGCAGTTTTTAAAATTTTTACGGCACTTTCGGCTTGCCCATTCGTGGCGGGGTGATATGGCGCACCTGTAACATGTTTTACCCCGCAGCTTGATAAAAACGATTGAAATTCCTGACAAGTGAAAGATTTGCCATTATCCGTGCATAACTCGGCTGGTAGGCCAAATCTCGCAAATAGCTCACGAAAAACTTTAATTGTGCTAGTTGCCGTAATATTGGACATCTCAAAACACTCTATCCATTTGGAAGTTGCGTCTTCTATGACTAAAAATTGTTTATTGAAGCATGGTCCAAAAAAGTCCGCATGTAGCCTAGTCCAAGGACTTTCTGGCCACTCCCACACTGCTAAAGAAACTTTGTTCGGGTTTCTTGATGTAATGCCACAAATTTCAAAAGTTTGGGCAATTTTTTCTATTTGGCTGTTTATTGACGGCCACCAAACATACGCACGAGCCAACAGCTTCATTTTAACCATACCCATGTGGGCGCTGTGTAATTCATTCAAAATATATTGTTGAAATTTTTTTGGTATGATTAACTTATATCCCCACATGAGACACTCCTGTTCCGGTTTGAATTCATCAGAAGGGCACTTATGTGGCCACCCGTTCCGAACATAAAAAAGAATTTTACCTAAGATCGGGTCTCTTCTGGTTTCATGTTTAATTTGTTTGGAATCGATAGGAAAGTTCGATTGATTAACATAATGCAGGTAAGAGAATTCGGCTGATTTAGTACTAGGCGAATCATTTGAAGGTACTGGTAGTCTCGATAAACAATCAGCTGAATTATTGCTAGAATTCACATATTTAATATCATAATTGAAAGCAGACAATATGTGCGCCCATCGTTGTAGCCGGTTAGCTGCAAAAACTGGCAAACCTTTTTTACTTCCAAAAATGGACAACAACGGTTTGTGATCAGTGTACAGTAAAAATTTTTTACCATATAAATATTGAAAGAACTTTTTGACTCCGAATATTATTGCCGCTGCCTCCTTTTCAATTTGTGAATATTCAACTTCTGCCGAATTTAATAGACGTGAGGCAAATGCAATCGGTCTCTCCACATTATTTTCGAATATATGACTAATTGAAGCCCCTAAAGCATATTGAGATGCATCAACCGTTAGTTTTACTGTCAAATTAGGATCAAAATGGGTTAAAACGGTATTCGAGAGTAATAAAGTCTTTGCATTCTCAAAAGATTCGATACACCTTGGGGACCAATCCCATGTTGTGTCTTTTTTTAATAACTTATAGAGTGGTTGTAACACCTCGGTACAATTTGGCAAGAATTTTCAATAAAAATTGATCATACCTAAGAATGATTTTAGTTGGGTCACATTTTGTGGTATAGGCACATTTTTTATCGCTAGAATGCGTTCTTCTGAAGTATGTAGCCCTTCTTTATTTATCACATGTCCTAAATACTGAACCGAGTCTTGGAAAAATGCGCACTTTTCTCTTTTTACTTTGAGTCCGCATTCATGTAAACGTCTAAGTACATATTCCAAACGCTCCATGTGTTCCTGATCATTTTTACCTGTTATCAGTATATCATCTAAAAAACACGTGACACCCGGTACAACGAACATCTGCTCCATAATATTTTGGAAAATTGAGGGTGCACTGGTAATTCCATAAGATAAGCGAGTATATGAAAATAATCCCTTATGGGTGGATATGGTTACAAATTTCTTGGACTCCTCCGATAATAAAATTTGTTGATAGGCATCCGATAAATCGATTTTAGTGAATTTAATTCCGCCTTGAAGTTGTGCGAAAAGGTATTCTATGCGGGGTAATGGAAAATGTTGTATTTCTAATTGGTTAAGGTTATTTTAAAATCTCCACAGATTCGAATATTACCATTTTGTTTCAATATCGGAACAATTGGAGTTGCCCACTCTGAGAACTCTACAGGAATCAGTACCTTACTTTCAACTAACCTTTGTAATTCTGTCTCAATTTTAGTTTTTATCGCGAAAGGGACAGGTCGAGCCTTGAAAAATTTTGGTAAAGCGCCCTCTTTCAACTTCAGAGATACTTCAAATTTGTTGAAGGTGCCTAGTTTGTTATCAAAAAGATCAGAATATTTACCCAGTAACTCTGTTACCTTGTCGGAAGAAACTACCTGATTTTCGTTATTCCCTAATGAATTGAAATTAATTTTACATATACGGAAATTAAGCATCTTCATCGCATTCCTCCCTATCAAAGGAGGGCCCCCATTTTGAACTACGTAAGTTTTCAAAATGAAATGTTTGTTTTCAAATACAATATTCAAATTCAGATAACCTATTGGTTGGAAAGTGTATCCTACATAATCACGCAAGGATAAATCATTTTCTAACAGACTTATATTATAAAAAATGTTTTTTATACAATTTTTCTGAAATGGCCGAATGCGCAAACCCTGAATCAATCTCAAAGCTTAAGGGTACCTTTTCAACCGTCAGTTTCACAAAGGCCGGTTTAACGTTGCCAGAAATTACATTCTCTATGTTATTCATCTAACCCCGAACCTTGCTTTACTATTTGACTATGTTCTCGTGAAAAGTAAAAAATTGAATTTTCTTCATAATCCTCTTCTGGATCCGCTTCACTTGTCCAAAAATTTTGTCTGACCCTACACAATGGTGCAAGATGTCCTTTTATACCACACTTGTGGCAAGTACAATTCTTGTACGCACATTCGTGAGCTGAGTGATTTAATCGCCCACATACCGAACACTTACTTGAGCTTGGTTTTGGTGATTTCTGGTTGCTTACCCCAGAATACTTCCCTTTCGACCTCTTCTCAGCACTAGCACTGGCGAGATGACCATTTTTCGGCCTCCCTTGTTGTCGATGGAAATTCATGTCCGATTCAGTTTTGATGCTGAGAGATCCAATTCCATAATTTTCTCTTAGAGCTGAATGTTCTCTCATCGCAGACTCCTTGGCTAAAGCTATCTTCACCATTGTTTTCAACGTGATGCTTCCACAAGAAGCGTCCTCTTCAAATAGTCTGTATAATAACTTTTCATCATTGATTCCGATGACAAACACATCTCTCATCATCACTTGTAGTTCACTACCAAAACCGCAATTTGATGCCAAATTCTTTACACGAGCTTCCCATTCCGAAACACTTTCGTTCAGGCTCCGTCGTGCAGAATAAAATTTCAAACGCTCAGAGAAATACGATTTCACTGGTGAAAAATGACCGGTTAATATAGATATCAGCGCCTCGTACGTTTTTGTGTCAGGTAAGTCTGGTACACACAAACTTCTCACTAGAATATAGCAATCTTCTGTTAATGTGTTCAAAAGTATTGCCTTCTTTTGATTCTCGTCCACAATTTTATTGGCGATAAAGAACTGCTTGAGTCTCTCATTGAAAACAATGAAGTCCGACGTTTTTGGGTCAAACACTGTTAACGAACCCAATGTTCCTAAGACAGCTTTTTCCGTCGTCATACTAATTCAATCACTTGCACTATTTACAATTATTACGCAAGTAATTACACTAATCCTCGTCGCCAATTGTTAAATACTCAAGATGAATTTACGTGATAGAATATAAACACGCATTATATTTACGAATCGATTTATTTCATATCTAGCGAAAGACTGGTCAATACACACCATATAAAAACAGCCGTTTTTACATCGTATCTTTTTGCTCTATCAATTATACCAGGTGTTTCATACATACATGACACTATCCCAAACCGTTCCGATACTGTTCCAACATCACCTGAAGTTAGAAATGATGAGTATCTTTATCATGTCTGTTTTTCTAATATACCTACTGTCCTTCCACTTTTTCAGGTATTCTCAGAATAGATGTAT
This sequence comes from Chrysomela aeneicollis, assembly GCA_029955515.1. NCBI lineage: Eukaryota > Metazoa > Arthropoda > Insecta > Coleoptera > Chrysomelidae > Chrysomela > Chrysomela aeneicollis. The sequence continues at coordinate 19,729,630 of JARUHQ010000003.1, read as the reverse complement.
TCCGAATCAGTATTGGTACACCAACATAGTTAACTGTGGTAAAAAAACCAACACAATTATAAGTTCAAATAGAAACGGACCTTTTAGCAAAAACACCACTAAGAAAATCAAAATTAGTTATAGAAGTACCAGTATTTGGGAAAACCTGCAGCAAAGGGAACTCGCACCGATTTCGATGAAATTTTCACAGAAGCTTCCTAACATGAATATAAAACCATACAAATGAAAATTTTTCTGCGGAAACACTTCAAACTATTTTTTTTTGGAAAAGTTTAGAAAATTTTATCACTTTTCAGTCCTATGAATGTGCTTGAAATTTCAGTTACATTTTCAGTGGGGAATATGTAAGTTATACCAAAACATTAATATTGAGTCCCGAAATGGATTTTACAGGAAATTTCATGATGAAAAACTTCAAAAACTGTTATTTTCGCATTTTTATTCAAGCATATAAATGCAAAAATATCAATTCGCAATATCAACTGTCAAGTCACAAATGGAGAAAGCAACGTTGCCACGTTTAAAAAAACCTATGCGCTCATTTCCTGATGAGTGCAACTCGTGTTTATGAGACTACTAACCTGAATGTACTAACCTATCAGTGACGGCCTAGATCACTATTTTCAGTAAATTTTTGAAGAAGGAAAATTTGTTGAAAAAAAAAGGATGCTGAACGGGAAATTTCAACGCGTTGTATTTATTTGTTGAAACTACTCACCTGAACGTACTAACCTGTCAGTGACGGCCTAGATCACTATTTTCAGTAAAATTTAGAAGAAGGAAAATTTTTTGAGAAAAAAGTATGATGAACGGAAAATTTCAACGCGTTGTATTTATTTATTGAGACTACTAACCTAAACGTACTAACCTATCAGTGACGGCCTAGATCTCTATTTTCAGTAAATTTTTGAAGAAGGAAAATTTGTTAAGAAAAAAGAAATTCGAAGGCGCTATATTACCTGGCCTCAACATACTAACCTATCAATTGAGGGCAGATAACTATTTCCGTTGCTGTTTTAAAGAAGGAACATCACATTTAAAAATCGGAAAACAAACAAAAAATTGTAGAATCTGTGAATTTTTCAAAACTTGGCAGCGTTGTCCCCTGTATGTCATGACGTGAGTACCGTGACATTTGACATTGCACATCAGTCACATCACTCACATCACCTGATACTTGGAATATGGAATATAATGAATAAAAATTCGAAAATAATTCATTTTGCAGCTTTTACTGGTAATGTTTTTATTGAAATTGTTTTTTGAGACTCGATTTTAACGTTTTGGTATAACTAACATATTCCCCACTGACAATGTAAGTACATGAATCAAGCACATTCATAGGACTGAAAAGTGATAACATTTTCTAAACTTTTCCAAAAAAGAAATAGTTTGGAGTGGTTCCGCGGAAAAATTTTCATTTGTATGGTTTTATATTCATATTAGGAAGCTTCTGTGGAAATTTCATCGAAATCGGTGCGAGTTCCCTTTGCTGCAGGTTTACCCTAAAATATTCCAATCATTACAAAAATAAATTATTTTAATCTATACTGGTTATTATTGATAAATCTACCCAATAAAATAGACACCACATGATTGATAGAATACAAAAATAACTATAAAAAGATTGATATGTAGGGAAAATTCAAGAGAATATTATTTGAATTTATACATTGATTTGTGAAGCAATATTCAGAATAGTTATCACCTCAAGATTATTTCAATTTTAACCATGGTTCATTTATTGTATTTTGACAACTTGAAAACTTCTCCTGTACTCTGAATCACTGGATTTCTGCAAGTAACAGCAAAAACTTCTTTATTTTTACAATCTTAGGTAGGTAGTCATGCCAAGACCTCATAAAGATTTTGAAAGTTTTCCATTTTGATCTGCTGCATAAAGCCAATTACTTGAATTTCGTCAATTGCAATATTTTGAAAACCTTCTATTATTTTAGTACACTTGAAATAATCAGAAAAATCTGATATCATTTATATATGTTTACGAAAATACAAATGATAACAACATGGGTTCATATGATATCTTATGATTTTTAAGGTTAGTGTTTTGATTGGCTCGATATTGACATACGCTACAGAAGTTGGTCTGTACAGTGTACACACATAGTGTACACCAAGGTGGATATAGGATGGTGAAACAGCTTCCTATTAACAAGCACTAGAATAAACTGTAGACCTTTGCCTACTCGATTTCATACCGTAGTAATATTTCCTGAAATCAACAGAGATGGCGACATACCTTGTGTCGGTAAAACAGAAACTGTGCTTCTGTCATCTTTTTATCAGTTTCATCGTCTGAGGTTTCATCTGTTCCAGATGAAAAATGACTGAGAAGTGAGAAGAGTCAAAATATCAATATTCATTCCAGATTTATAGAAACTATATTGTTTAATGTCGTTTCAAGTTACGTCTGTCAGATGCGAACCACAGAAATACGTAAGCAACAGAAATCTTCTTCCATAATCGATCTTACCGCCATCTTCAATCAAGTAGCTGAAATATTACTACCTTCTCAAACGGTCTACAAGTTTTTCGCAGAAACAATTGAAGAGCTGTTTCACCATCCTATATCCACCTTGGTGTACACCAATGAAAACCCTAGACCTTATGACCGGTGTGAAACTAGCAGACCCGGACAGCGGCTAAAATCTCCGAAGACACCGGAAAGTTCAGTAGCGTTTCCCGGGATTTTTTCGGGCAATACATGTACATGATGATAAAAATATTAATTTTAATGATACGTTTATAATAAATATGTTTGCTATCATTCTGAATTTATTATCAAGACCAATACTGGTATCAATACTCTTTCTTTTGACGCAAGGGACAATGTTTTCAAGGAATGATTGCTACCCTGACGATGTTCAACCCTCACATAAACAAATTAATTGCGGGGGTTGGCTCAGGACTATCAACATGGGATATGATAGAAACTCTTTATTTTGACCTATACAACAATGTTATCAAGAGATAATCACTACCTCAACCCGCCAAGTAAATTTTTTTGCGATGTTCAACCCTTACCTATACAAATTAATTGCGGGGGTTGGCTCAGGACTATCAACATGGGATATGATAGAAACACTTTATTATAACCTATACAACAATGTTATCAAGAGATAAACACTACCTCAACCCGCCAAATATTATATTTTGCGATGTTCACCCTTAGAAATAAAAAAAAGAACCCCATCATTTTCATTAATGTCCAAATATTTCAACTATTATTCGTAAAACTGTGTATATACACTGAGTAAATGTTTATTTCTTCAATACATATCAAGAGAAGGATAGATAGCAGTATAAGTATAAATGCAATGATAATATGGGCAGAGGATATAGATAGTGGATTTGGTATGTGCGGCGTTGCCAGATATGAATTCATTTCCTGAAAGTGATGAAATTTGGCAAAGTCATCGATATATTATTTTTTTGTATAATATCAAGGATAATATGTAGAACAATCATATTCCAGGATTTATCTGATTCAGGATTACCGAATATAATATCATAATGGATATACAAGTTTACTTAAAAAATAACCAACAATTAACGTGTCAAATAATTATTAATCACAAATTTTTCATCTGATTCATCAACAGAAGTACAATGTATTGTTATACCACCCTTTCGATATAGACATGTACGTTTGGCGTTTGGAAATACTGTCATCATGATTGTCCCACAATGATTTTGGTTTCAGCATTGATTGTATATCCATCTAATCATTGAGGCGTTTATATTCCTTTCCTCTTCTGATTTGGGCATGCGAGGCGTTTGGTGATATCAAAAGCACCCTGTGTTGAACTGCGCCTTGAAATACTATCAAATAGATACTGAGCAAGAAAATAGGGCATAACTTGATGAACGTTTTAATAAGTATTCTTTACTTCGTCGACGTACAACATACAACTCCCACGAGTACAACCCGATACATAACCCGTCATACACGAGAACACGGATACAGAGCTATATAAAATCAAACAGATGATATATGTCAATTACAGGATTGACAATTTATTGACTTCAACACCCTGCTCCATATTGATGAAGGCATAAAGAGCGAAAGAACCATTTCTTTTTTCCACGTTTGTCTTTTAAATGCTTTCAACTAGAGAGCATTCATCGTGGATTTATACCTGCTTGATAAGGAAACTGTTTCGAGAAGCGGTCTCAACTCACGGAGTTTACTTCTGATGTTATTATTTTCTTCATTGATGCTTCTCCATTAGACGTATTCCAGCTCATGTTGCAGTATGGCGGAGAATATTTCGACCTCTCTTAAATAATTTGAAGTTTTTGATAGCTCATTTGATTCTTTGAGCTGTGAAAATCTCCCCAGCTAAGCTTCTGCTTGTAGTGTATAAGATAAACATAGAAAGACATGATAAAATATTAAACATTATGTTATGTAATTATGTAGGTTAAGGATGATGGTATTTTAAACTTACTTAATCATCATTATTTAGTATGATAGATTTCGTTTATTGTTTGTGTTCAGAATCAACTTGGGATTTGATATTCTGTAATATTGATCAGTTACATCGAGACATTAAACGATGTACCATTAGTCTTCGGTGTATCATTCCAAAAAGATACTGCATGATCAGAAATATATCAGATCATCCATCGAACAGCCTATCATACTACATGGCGATCCTGCCAGCCGAAACAGGAGCTGATAAATAAAAACTTTGTAACGTGAAAATTTACCTTTTTCATAAAATTTTCAGTTCCTTGATCTTAGTAGGTAAAGTTCGTTGGGTGCCAGGTGTTTGGCTGATACCTTTCTATTCTCGATAAATAAAGATAAGCACTCACACGGTATGTGATGGTTTTTATTCAGTTCAAATTACATGACACTGCAATATTACTGGGTTCTGTTTCATGAAGTTCTTGGCCGTGCCTGAAAAAGAATAAATAGAATGTTAGACACAAGATAGGTTCGGCATGGTGATTCAATTTAATCTAGGAAGCAAGCTGGAAATATAAAGCAAACTTCGCTACTTACCCTGGATGGTGATCGATGCATTTAATGAATATTGCTGTTAAAAGTTGAATCAATAAGTTTATCAATATTGTTTATATTTTGTAAATTGTTTGACAGTGACATATGATTAGGGTTATATCTTCTCATTCCCTTTTGAGTGACAGATGTATCGGTGTAGGTAGTTCCATTGGTATGGTCGCAGTGAGATGACACGGGACCAAAGGTTTAGCAAGGTTCTCTGTGGCAGGACTTCGAAGCGGGCTAAGTTTCGATTCATTCTGAGGTCATATAGTTTATGGCTATCGGGTTCGTGCCTCGGGATAGATCGAGTAGTCTCTCAGTGATACTGACCAATCAGGGATCAGAATTATACTCACGGGACCGACGCTTCGGGCTGTCGTGGTGCGCAGAGGATTTGTATGTTTTTTCTTTATAGAATTTCGTTGAGAAATTTCTAGAAGGCGCCGGAATTGATATTGGCAGCTTCGGGGATCATTTCCGTCGGCACCATCATGGTTCGATCACAGGTTCGATACAAGATGACCAAAGATTATTCGTGTATAGATTTTTGTGGTGGTGAGGCCTCTCCTGATCTCAGGGGTAAGTGTTGAGTTTTCGTGGGAGATGAGCTATCTTCTTTACCTTGTAATTTTGGTATACGGCATGCGATAAGGAGGGTTTTTTGTCACAGATTCGTGGGCCTCCTGGGTTACCACACGTGCTACGACCATTTTGCTTTTGGATCCGCTGGACTTCTCTTTGGTTGTTCCTCGTGGTACGGGGACTACCTTTTGGACGATCTCGTGGAAGATTTGGGGAGACCAATGGGGAGCTGTTTCTGCTGAATTCTCCGATGGAACATCTGATGACGACCTGCCGCTATTACCCCTGACGACGAACTTCCAGACCACTAGAACATCTGACGACCGCAGTCTGCAGGTTCTGTTGCAGTCTCTTTTGCTTGCCCTTCAGCAGCTTCTGGAGCAGTACAACCAGCATTCTCCAGGGCAGTCGTTACTGCAGGCGTCAGAGCAGTCTTCGTGGATGCGGTCTCCGCAGCAACCTTATCGATGCTAAGATACGCTGCTACAAGTTGGATTGGGGTTACTCTGTCATGGGGTTCGAGTAAGAAGTATCTGATCTGATTTTCTTTTATTTTTGAAGTTGATACCTGTCAGTTCTGGTTAAAACCTCCAGTTAAAACTAGTGTAATTTTCACCAGATTGCATCATCATTTATTCTTAGTACTTATGTTATATTTTTCCATATGAAATGTGCGCCCCAATATAGATCTATAACGGGAACATAGGATTCACATAAGAGATAGTGAATATTAATTCTATGATCATACTCTGGTTGTTTATAATTGAAATTTTGAGTGTCATATGATTTTACCATATAAATGTATGTCATCTGGGTTTTACAAGACACCATTAAACCACAATTGAGTTCACACAGTGTTTCTATTGATTTCTCTTACAGGAAAGTAAGTGAATCGTAGATCTATGTCTTTTCTTGGTTTAAAGTCTGATTCAAACTAAGTGGCGCCCTATCAACTCAACCTAATATTGAATTCACGATCACAGCTCACCAGATGAAAAGCTGCCGGTGCCTTGCTAATCAGTATTTAGAATAATTGTCTTATAAATAGCAACTCAAGATAAATTGTCTAAAGTTGGTTACAACTTCTAGAAGACTGCCGGATGGTTTCCCGATTCATATTGGAGATACAATAAGATGGGTGGCAAACAATCCAAAGAAGAAGAAGTGATTATTGTACAAGCAGGAAACAGTGGTGGAACTACGACCGGAGCCAATACTGGAAATAAGTACACCCTCCTTGAAGTTGTTGCAGTTGTTGTTGGTATCCTGGTGTTGGTTGGAATTGGTCTATGTTTATGGAATAGATCAAAGAAGGCGTTGGAGAAGAAGATCCGCAGAGAAGTCTACAGGAGCAGAGAACTTGTTAGCGGAGAACAAGTGTAGGAGCACTGACGACAGCGAAATGTTTGGAGAATGCTGACGTGACGAGACGAGGATCCAAGGAGAATCAAGCAGCACACAAGAAGATATATGTTACAATCCAGCTAAGTTTAGATTAAGTTAGGATAGTCATGTTGTTAGGTACTTTCAAATGAACCAATTTAGAATTTTATCTGAAGAAATATTAACATTTAAGCGCAATATTCTAAAAGATAATCAACAAAGACGTGAAAGTTTGGATATAGTTAATAACAAACTTACTGATTTAATTGAAATTGAAAGTACATTTGATTATCTGAAGGATACTTATAATAAACGAGTTGAAAAAAGTGAAAAGGAAATCAAATTAGTTAGGAATTATGCTAAGGATATAAGTAATAATATTAGTGAATCTAGAAAAATTTCATCAGAAAGGCTAAAGGAAATAGAGGATACATTAAAATCAGTCAATATGTCAGAAAAATTCGATCTCAGAACTGCTTCATCATTATTGCCTCTCATGGATGGATCTGAAGACACTACAAAACAACTGATCGATGCGATCGAACTATATAGTGAACTTTTGGATGAAAACGGAAAAAAACTTTTAATATCTAATGTTTTGAAGACTAGATTATCACAAAATGCTAAATTGAGATTAGATAAGACGTATGATACCGTGGATAATCTGATAAGGGATATAAAATTACATTTGCTAACTAGTAGGTCTGCCGCTGCTTTGTCAGTTGAACTACATAGTAGCAAACAAGATGGAAAAACTATCGAAGAATTTGGTAGAAGTATAGAGGATATGATGGTAAATTTGACAATTTCGCAAGCAAATGGTGATGATAATGCGGCTAGAGTTCTTAGAGGTGTCAATGAGAAGATATCGATTAATGCATTCGCAAATGGTTTGAGGAATTATGAGTAACGAACTATTATTAAAGCCAGAAATTACGATACATTACGAGATGCAATAGTAGGAGCCACAGATGAACAAAAATCGAAGGCGCCCAGTAGCAGTAATTCAAACGTATTTCATATGCGAGGTAAACAAAGCTCACGTAGGGGTTTTGCAAGAAGTCATAATAATAATAATAAAATGAATCATTCATATAACTATAGTAATCAGAGACGAGATTTCCGACCAACTCATAGTGGAAATTTCAATAATCAGCGAAATAGTAACAATGGCGGAGTACGAGGTCGCGGTCGAGGATTTATTAGAGGTCGAGGTACTCACAATAACAATAATAATAATGGAAATCGCACTCACCAAGTTTATTTCACGGAAGAATCAAATTGTGAAAATAACGCTAGAATTGAAGTGAATCAGTCATTTTCAGACGAGAAATTTTTTCGAGCCCCCCAATAATGGCAATAATACGATTGATAATGTAATATTGAGTATGAATGGGATGAATTTTGTTAACATGAAGTATGGATGTCGAAATTTGAAACTTTTAATTGATACAGGTGCTACGATTAGTGTGATTTTTTCAAAATATGTGGATAAGTTTGAAAAAATTAATAATTCAAATAAAGTAAAAATAAATGGAATATCAGGCTCAACGTTTTCTTTAGGTTCAGTAAATATTTCATTGAAAATAGATGATGTGAATGTTTCCCAAAAATTTTCAATTATGAATGAATTTACGAATGATATGCATGGAGTGTTAGGTGCTGATTTTCTCACTAAGTATTCAGCAACAATCGATTTCGAAAAATTCTGTTTTTCTTTTGTGAGTGATGAAAAAAAATTTATAATTCCATTGGAATCAAAGTACGACTGTTATACCGTTGTGGTGTCTATTTATTGTGTCATTCCTACATTCGATGTAAAGGGTTAAATGAAACAACTATTTCCTATTTGTCCACCCTCACTTTGTCACGGTCTGATATCAACTGCCACATTCATCAATGCTATCTTCAACGTGACTCAGTGAATGCGAATATCTTTATTCATTATATAATCCAATACACTACATCTCTCCCTTTTTTTATAAAGTATAATAATATAAAATATTATAATATAATATAATATAACAACTAAATTTGAACATATATAAATAGCCTAAATCATATATATATACTAATACTAAATTATGAATTTATCAGACATAATTCATGGAATTGTATCATTAGATCTATCTTCAGAAAACGTTTCTAATTCATTTGGTTTATTTACTACTTTCCATTCTCCTTCCATTTTTTTCAAATGAACCACGTTTCGGCGATATTGCTGTCCAGTTTCATCATTCTCTACCTCTACATCACCGCCGTTTTTTCCGATCACCGTGTGTGGTATGGGGTTGTTGAAATTCGATGTTAATTTATTTTGTTTGATCATATTCTTTATGTAAACTTTATCGCCTAAATCTAAAGAGCTTTGATGTGCTCTTCCTTTTCTATCGCTATATTCCTTTCCACTCGATTTCTTCTGCATGTCATAATCTCTGAATTCCTCATCAGTTATTTTGTTCTCTAAATCCCTTACTGTTGGGATTTTATCCAGAAACTGTCTACGAAAAATAATTCGGCAGGTGTTTTACCGGTTGTGGAATGTGGCGTAGCATTGTACATCATGATATAGTTCAGTAAATCTTGTTTACAATCGGTTTCAATTGACCGGCTGTTGTTAAGTCGCTTTACAATGTCCCTATTTTGACGCTCAACTTCTCCATTCTGCTGAGGCCAATAGGGGATAGTGTTGAACAACTTAATGCCCGATTCTTTACAAAAATCTTTCATTTCTGTACCACTGAACTGTTTACCGTTGTCAGCTGTAATATATACTGGGTATCCCAAACGTGAAAATATTTCTTGGAGTTCTTTTATGGTGTTACTGGCAGTCGTTGTTGTCATAATTTTTATCTCTTTACATCGACTGAAATAGTCGATTACAACCAAGAGATGATGTCCACTTGGTAAGGGACCTAAAAAATCCATCGCTACATCTATCCAGGCTTCGGTTGGTAACTGACGTCGTTTCATTGGATGCGGCGGATTTGGTGCTGTGACCTTTGCAGCTTCGCACCAATTTTGGGCCACCATACTTAAGTACGTAGCCAATTTTTCATCGCTACGATACCCGGATGACCTTCATGGGCTGCTTGTAATACGTTCTGTCTGAGGGTTGTTGGAATCACAATTTTATTACTTCTCAGAAGGAAGTCTTCATAAAAACATAACTCCGTTTCAAATGCTTGAAATTTGTTTATAGAGTCGTCCTTCTTGTTGTGCAACAGCCATTTTTTCACTTTCAATATTTCCAAATCAGTTTTTGAATGTTTCATAATGTCTGATAATGAAACAGCTACGGGTCGCGAATGTTCGACGATCTGTCGGATGTGTTCTTCCCCGTCGAAAGTGGCGCATTTGATATTACTGACACAAAATCTTGATAGAGGGTCTGCTATATTAGTCTTGCCTGGGCGATAGACAACTTTACCCATCTTTCTATTCTGGCACATGGTTTCGACTTGGGGCCAAAGGTTACTTCCAGTGGCTTATGATCGGTAACTAGTTCAAATCCCACTTTGCCATATAAATAAATGTGAAAATGTAATATCGCCCAGACAAGAGCTAAAGCTTCTTTTTCTGTCTGGCAATATCGCTTTTCGCAGTCTGACAGACTTTTATTTCCATACGCTATTACTCGTGGACCTTCCGAGTCGTACTGTATTAAAACTGCTCCAAGCGCTACAGGGTTGGCGTCTGCTATGACCCGTGTTCTCTCTTAAGGGTCGTAGTAGCCTAGGGTTTCGATGCTGCTCAAAGATTCTTTCAATTTAAGAAATGCTACATTTTAGTTTATTAGCCAATGTTTTCAAATTTTTCCGTGTTTACCCAATTTGAGGCGTAACAACTGTCTTAGTGGTTCGGTTATGGTGGCTAGATTAGGAATCCACTTACCAATACTATAGTTGACCAACCCAAAAAAACTTTGTAGTTCCTCTATTGAATTTGGTGTTCGAAAATATTTGATAACTGACATATATTTGTCCAATGGCTTCATGCCCTTTTCTAGAAATGAAAGTTGTGATATATCGTGAATTCTTCAATTTGGTGAAAAGCATTTCTAATATCCAGTCTAGAGAATAAATTAGCTTTTCGAAATCGTGTTGAAAGTTGGTCCATGGTCGGTAACGGATGATTTTCTCTTATAATTGCTTCATTTGCCCTTCTCATATCAATACAGATCCTTATTTCCCCATTAGGATTCAATACTGGAACCATAGGTGAAACTCATTTGGACGGCATATCCACGTTCAATTATATCGGAATCCACAAGTTCCTCAATTTTATTGTTTACTTTGCTTTCAAGTGGAATTGGGATTCTTCGATATGGTTGAACGATTGGTTTTTCATTTTCATCGATGGGTATGTTCACCAACACATTTTTGAATTTAGGAAAATTGGATACATGATTGATATGAAAATCTGTTCCAATACGTAGTACCCCTAAAGACTTCGCAGTGTTCCTACCCAGTAGATTTTTTGAGCCATTTTTCACATAGAATGTAGTGCTTATAGTTTTACCATTTATTTTGATTTCGGCGTCGAAACAACCTAAAATGTCTAATGGCTTTTTGCTAGCGTATGCCATGAACACTTTTTCAGGATTCTTGATTTGGTTGAATACCTTCACTTTTGAAGTCTTTAGTTGTTCCCACGTTTTGTCGCACAATATATTACAAGTACTACCTGAATCAACTACCATTTCAACAGGAATTCCAGCTATAGAGCACACCAGATCATAATCACGATCGACGTGAAATACATAGTCCACTCGATCATCATCTTTATCATCACGCTTCGGTCTTGAGTATCTTGATTTCTTGTCCGTCTGATGATGTTTTTGTATTGTCTTCCAGGATGATTTCCTCTTGCTCGCTCTAGTTTTGCATTGTTGATGAATGTGCCCAGCGAAACCACACTTGCTGCAAATGGAGTTTATTTCTGGACAATTTGAAGCCAAATGTTTGGTTGATCCGCAACGGTAGCAAGCTTTGACTTCTGTTCGATGGTATCTTCCTTCCTGTTTTTCATTTGGTTTTCGCTTTTTTGAAATTTCATTTATTTCTTCAGGACGACTTTCTCTTTCATTTAATTGCTGTAACTGTCTTTCAACCGCCTCGAGTGCAATTGCTTCTGCAATAATTGTATCTAAATTGATGGTATCGCCTATAGTGAGGATTTTCTTCTTCAACTCGGTAGACTGACATTTTTCGACTATCTGGTCGATGAGGTTCTCTTCTTGATTAGCAAATTTGCATTTCGTCGCTTGATTTCTCAATCGTATAAGGAATTTTTCAAATTTTTCATCACTTTCCTGCTTTATCAGACGAAAATATGTCGCTCGTATACTTTGCTCTGTTTTGGAGAAAAATATTGATCGAGTTTTTCCAATGCTACCTTGAACACATCAATGGTGCCCTCTTCGGTACTCTCATTCTCAGATACGTGAGCTCCTGGCAAATTATAATAAATGTCTTGCAAGCCTAAACCTCCAGTGTGCAATAGGGTAGCTCTCTTCTGTGAAGAGTTTTGGATTTTGGCGGCTTCTAAGTAAACTTCTAGGCCTCTCTTCCATTTTTCCCATTTAATTCCAACGAACCCAATTTCACCATCACTGTTGAACGGTTCTAGTGGTGTCATATTGGCCATTTCAGGATTCTGTAATTGAAAATCTATGTGTCAAATTCATAGATTCAATTCATTATAATAATGCTGCGATTGAGAATCTATGTGTCAAATTCATAGTTCATTTCCAAATTTTGTGGAAATCTATGTGTCAAATTCATAGTTCATTTCCAAATTTTGTGGAAATCTATGTGTCAAATTCATAGATTCCATCTATCATAGCTACCTTTCTCATTCGTAGTATGAATTCGAATTTATGTGACTTTTTCATAAATTCTGTTTTCATATGCTTGTATTTTTCCATGTATCCTATTCATGGTCACAATGTTTCTATTTTGCCATGTATCGTATTCACGGGCTCAATTTTGCCATGTATCGTATTCATGGACTCTATTTTGCCATGTATCGTATTCATGGACTCTATTTTGCCATGTATCGTATTCATGGACTCTATTTTGCCATGTATCGTATTCATGGACTCTATTTTGCCATGTATCGTATTCATGGACTCTATTTTGCCATGTATCGTATTCATGGACTCTATTTTGCCATGTATCGTATTCATGGACTCTATTTTGCCATGTATCGTATTCATGGACTCTATTTTGCCATGTATCGTATTCATGGACTCTATTTTGCCATGTATCGTATTCATGGACTCTATTTTGCCATGTATCGTATTCATGGTCTCTATTTTGCCATTGCTGTTATAAATTATTGTAAATGGTTTTCCTACCTTTAATCCTCGTCGCCATTATGTGGTGTCTATTTATTGTGTCATTCCTACATTCGATGTAAAGGGTTAAATGAAACAACTATTTCCTATTTGTCCACCCTCACTTTGTCACGGTCTGATATCAACTGCCACATTCATCAATGCTATCTTCAACGTGACTCAGTGAATGCGAATATCTTTATTCATTATATAATCCAATACACTACAACCGTTATTCCTCCGAGGTGTGAAATAGTAAAGTATTTTTGGGTTGATAGTAGTGATGACTGTTTTGTTTTGAATGAGCAATTAACGGAAGGAGTATTCACAGCTAGTGCTATTGTTAGACCAATAAATAATATGATACCAGTACGGGTACTGAACGTACAAGATAAGGAAATCAAACTCAAGAATTTTAGACCTAAGAGTGAAAAGTTTTTCGATTTCGAAATATGTAATTTTGGCAATGACGATATATCTGTTGCACGGGTAGATAGATTGTTAGATCTGATTGACACAAAATCGTTGAATAAGGAAGAAAAAGTATCAATAGATAAGATTTGTGCTGAATATGCTGACGTTTTTCACATGGAAAATGATCACCTGTCAGTAACAAATATTTGTACACAAAGCATTCAGTTACAGAAGAATGCAAAGCCTGTATATGTGAAGCCCTATAAGTTACCACATGCCCAAAAAGCAGAAATACATAAACAAGTGGACAAAATGCTTCATGATGGAATTATTGAGGAGGCCAAATCAGAATGGTCGTCCCCATTGCTTATAGTTCCAAAAAAGGTAGATAGGGATGGCAATAAGAAGTGGAGAGTGGTTATTGATTATAGGCTTTTAAATCAAAGAATAGAAGATGATAAATTCCCATTGCCATGCATAACTGAAATATTAGATTCGTTATCAGGAGCTGTTTATTTTTCGCATCTTGATTTATCACAAGGGTACTATCAAGTCGAATTAGACAAAAGTAGTAGACCTTATACAGCGTTTACCACTGACCGTGGACAATTTCAGATGAAAAGGCTTCCAATGGGCCTAAAAGTTAGTCCAAGTGTCTTTTCCAGAGTGATGACGATAGCAATGGCAGGTCTCAACTATGAATCGTGTTTTATTTATTTAGACGATTTGATTTGTTTCGGTAATAATTTGGTAAATCACAATGTCAATCTTGTTAAAGTTTTGGAACGATTGAGAGCTGTTAATCTCAAATTGAATCCTATCAAATGCGAATTTTTGAAGAAGGAAATCTTGTACCTTGGTCATACAATATCTGCAGATGGTATATTGCCTGAAATGGGAAAAATCGAAGCAATCCGAAACTATCCAATTCCTAAAGATTCCGCTGAGACCAAACGTTTTGTTGCATTCGCAAATTATTATCGCAAATTCATAAAGAACTTTGCTCATATCACTCATCCTTTGAATAGACTGACTCATAAAAATGCGGAATTCAATTGGACAAAAGAATGTCAAAATTCATTCGACACCCTTAAAATAGCTCTTTCAAATCCACCTTTGTTGCAATACCCAGATTTTTCAGAAAATAATAGATTCATATTGAGGACCGATGCGTCAGGATATGCTGTTGGTGCTGTTTTATCAAATTCAAATGACCAACCAGTGGCGTACGCAAGTCGTTCCTTGAACAAATCCGAAAAAAATTACTGTACAATTGAAAAGGAGCTACTGGCCATAGTTTTTTCAGTTAAACACTTCAGGCCATATCTGTATTGTAAAAAGTTCGATATTTTTACAGATCATAGGCCATTAGTGTATCTATTCGGTATGACTAATCCATCTAGTCATCTAACTAAGTTCAGACTGGCGTTAGAGGAATATGATTTCACAGTGACATACGTGAAGGGTTCTCAAAATGTAATTGCAGATGCTCTTTCTAGAATTCAGATTGATTCGGATGAACTTAAAGCCATGAGTGGAAAAGTTTTCGATAGTATGTTTGCTATGACACGAGTTCAAACGAAGAAAACAAGTGATATCAATAGGGACAAAATTATTTCTACAAACAACAGGATTGATCACCCTGGAGTGGTAGAATTATTGAAACGCCCTATAGAGTCTGTCGAGCTAAGACCAATTAAAGATGTCAATTTCAAAAAAATTGTACTCAGAAAAGAAAACAATACATTTATAAGTGATAATTTGAAATATGACGTCAATCAGTTATCTCAATCAGTGTCAGCATTTGGTGCATCACTGAGAGAACTGAAAAACTTATGTGTGAAACAAAAAATTCCAGAATTATGTATTGTTAACAATGAAAACGCTAAGGTATTAATTGAGAGTATATTGGAAATAAAAAATGAAATGAAAAAGGCCGATGTGAAAGTTTCCATAATTAAGGACGTTCAAATAATTGACGATGAAGAAACTAGACAATTGATAATGAATGATTTCCATATGTTACCCACAGGGGGACATACTGGAATCAATAGAATGTACAATAATATAAAGAAATATTATTTCTGGCCAAAGATGAAAAATCAAGTTGAAAGATTCGTAAAGCGTTGTGATGATTGTCAGAGGTACAAACATTCCAGACCTAATAAAGAACCATTGACCATAACTACTACTGCAAAGACTGCATTGCAAAAGATTTATCTTGATCTTGTTGGTCCGTTGAATCCAGACGATAGCGATAATCGGTATATTCTCACTTTACAATGTGAACTTTCTAAGTTTGTTGAAGCATATAGAGTAGAGTAGAGTAATTTATTTGACCACTTTACATACAAGGTACATTTATAGCAAGTCATTTATAATTTTAGCCTAAAGCCTAATTTACTAAAACCTAATTAAAAAAAAAGATCTCAGAGTGAGCGAGAACGTCTGTGAATAAAAACAATAGAGTGAAGAGTAAATATAGAAGTTGCACAATTTAAAAATCTTAAAATGAGAACATTGTCACTTAAAAATATAATTGAAATCAACAAAGATTTATAAACATGAGTTAATCACAAGCATATCAAAAATATTTAATTCTCAAAAACTATGAATTGTCCAGCTACAGCAACATATTCCTCGATTGTGTAAAAACAATGTTTGAGAAGGTATCTCTTGATATTATTTTTGAAATTTCTGAAATCCAAAGATTTTACTGATTGATGGAGACAGTTATATAAATTCTATTATATATTCCAAATAAGGAAGCTGTTACGGTAGCAAAGGCTTTTGTAGATAACTTCATTCTTAGATTTGGCATTCCAAAAGTCATATGTACCGACCAAGGAACCGAATTTTTAGCTTCTACACTTCAGGAAACTCGTAAGTTACTAGGGATAACCTCAATGAAGTCTACAGCATATCATCACGAGACTTTGGGAGCACTTGAAAACACTCATAAAAATTTAGGTGTCTATTTGCGTATTCAAATGGCGAAGCATCCAGACAGTTGGAGTTTATGGGTACCTTATTGGTGTTTTTCTTACAATAACACGGTACACACCGAAACTCACTATACTCCGTACGAACTTGTTTTTGGGAAATGTTGTCAACTTCCAACAAATGTAGTTAACAGAGTAGATCCTGTGTATAACTTTGAGGATTATCCAATAGAACTAAAATAAAGATTGCAAAAAGCATAGGACGATGCAAAAAAAATAACTTGATAAGATCCAAAATGAAGAGAAAAGAAGCATGGGATACGAATAGTAAAGTGATTATTTATAAAAATGGTGATAAGGTATTAATAAAGAATAATAACCCTTTGAATAAACTAGAACAACTCTTTAAAGGACCGTATGTGGTTCATGAGGAGAAATCTCCGAATTTAGTTATTAAGGTAGATGATAAGTTTATCGAAGTACATAAGAACAGAGTGAAAAAATAATAAAATTAGTTAATATTTATATTTTTTCTTTTCCGCGGGGAAGGTGTAGTGTATAAGATAAACATAGAAAGACATGATAAAATATTAAACATTATGTTATGTAATTATGTAGGTTAAGGATGATGGTATTTTAAACTTACTTAATCATCATTATTTAGTATAATAGATTTCGTTTATTGTTTGTATTCAGAATCAACTTGGGATTTGATATTCTGTAATATTGATCAGTTGCATCGAGACATTAAACGATGTACCATTAGTCTTCGGTGTATCATTCCAAAAAGATACTGCATGATCAGAAATATATCAGATCATCCATCGAACAGCCTATCATACTACAGAATCTGTTGGAAATAGTTCTAAAAGTGTTTTGAAGAGTGTTTTAAACCGCCAACTTAGTTGCGAAATAAACCTCGTAAGACTAGGACTTGTATGAGTTAGGAAGACGGGGACCTTAGCTTTTCAAGTGTCATCCGAAGCACTACTCGGCTGGTTATCGTTGAGAGTCCAAAGGATTGAAATCTAGGTACCTAGAATGTTCGGTTGGTCACCTATCTCCTTCCACTAAACGATGCTACAGAAATAAATAAATACTTCCAATAGCCGCCGCGGGATTGGAACCCAGGCCCTCTAGGCTATTATAAGCCAGCGATTCAACGCACTCGACCACCAGCCCAGTTTACTTGTTGAGGTTGTGGACAACCTCTTCTAGGAAAGCTATTAGTTCTCCACAACCGTTTCGGTACCAGGAAAGTGTGTCTGCAGGAGAACACTCAAGCTTCTCTCGTTTGGCCGATGCCGTTGGAGTGTTATTCTTTCGATAGAACTTATTAAAAACGTGGTTATACGGTGATCCCCTTACACATTTGCCTCCATGTTCTTTCTTTCAATTTTTTGAGTTTTTCATTGTACTCAGAAAGAGCTGTTTTGTAGTGTTTTTCAGTATCCCAGACTCTTAGCTCTATTGAAAGGTGTCATTCTGAAAACTAGTGCCTTTACAGTACCTATACAGATATCTTTCAGGAACTATCAGCGATCAGCGAACTTATCTTTTAAGTTTGGCTCTGAGAATCTCATACAATGCCTGTAAGCATGTCCTATATCATATAAAAAAATTTATGTATGGAGAGCGCGTGTGTTCTAAATGATTACAGTAATATGTTCGTTAATAACGAACCCGCTTATAGCGAACTTCCGTTTATAACGAACCAATCTAAGAACGAACTAAATTATCGTCAATTCCTGATATGTTTATCATTCATCCTTTATAGCGAACTTCGCTTATAGCGAACCAGATTTGTCGGTCCTTTATTGCGGTTCGTTATAAGCGAACATTACTGTACATTATTATATCTCATCATGTATTTTTATTTCTATTCTGTAATTGTACAGAAAAAATAGAAGTTGATGTTCTCATATCGACAGACAAAGGAGGAGAAAGGCGAGGCTGAGTGGAGCGGAAGGTCTAAGCAGACCATCCGGAACCACCTCGAAAGCCAAGTACGAAGCGCTGCAGTCCGAGCCACGAGGTCCTAGCCATAGACCCATAGATTGAAGGGCGCTTAGTGGAGGGGGACTGTCCCCAGGAAAGCTGTGGAAATTCACAGTTGAAGGATTCGAAGCACAAGCATACGCCAACGATGGACTATTCCTTGTCAGCGGGTGATTCTTGAGATTTGTTTGCGACCGTATGCAGGTAGCCTGCAGGATAATCTGAAGATGGTGGATCTCTGTCAATTCGAGAAAAACAGAGATTATACTATGTTCACCAACATAAGGATAAAAGACAGGTTCAATCCACCCACCCTGTTTGGAGTTAATCCAACAGGTCAAAAACCTGGGGGTGGTTCTGGAATCCCAGACTTTCATGAAGACCGCACGTGGATAGGGTTACGCAAAGTCGGTGAAAATGTTATGGCAATCGAAGAAAGTAGTTGGGAAAACGTTGGGTTTCAATCCCGGTGTTATGCGCAGTACACCAGTTAGTGGTGAGGCCAAAGATTCAGTATGGAGTACTTACAGGACACAAAAGGCTGAACAGACACAATCAGTGTAAAAGATAACTCCACCTATCTACAAAAAGTGTAGAAGATAACTCCACCTGCCGTAGATGTGTAGAATACGACGAAACATCATTTTACTTTCTCGGTGAGTGCGAGGCGTATAGAAGATTGAGATATGAACCTTTGGAGTTGACAATCAAAAGGAGTTGATTGAATCAGAGTGGCCGGACATACTGCATGGCCTTCATCTGAAGGTATCGAAGGGTCGAAAAGAAAAACTATTGGGAAGGAAGCATAGATATGAGGAAAGCAAGTATTGACAAAAAGGTTCAATGAGGGCCTACTTCTCTGGCATCAGAGCTTTCCCACGAGCACTACTACTACTACTATAGCTACATTGCGCATATCAATCATTCCTTGAAACCAACTCTGGCAACGATGTATATATCAAAGTCGATATACAACTATATGATCTGCCCAAGACATCGATTATACTTATCTTCATGCAAGCATAAATATAAATATATAGTTGAATAAATTGAAAACTCAAACTGATATTTTAAAATTATATGATGCAATGAGGGCGTTCAGCAAAAAGTAAGTAATAGAAACTAAAATGAAAAAGATTCAACTAAAAGACATTTATAAAAATATTTAGCGGATCGGGGTAGTGATTAATCCTCTAAAACATTGTTCTGTTTGTCATAATAAAGCATTTAGATCATATAAATTGATAGTGTTGAGCCAACCCCCGCAATTAATTTGTCTATGTAAGGGTTAAACATAGAAAAAAAAAATTTGGCGGGTTGAGGTAGTGATATATCTCTTTATAACATTCTTGTATAGGTCAAAATAAAGCGTTTCTATCATATCCCATGTTGATAGTCCTGAGCCAACCCCCGCAATTAATTTGTCTATGTAAGGGTTAAACATAGAAAAAAAATATTTGGCGAGTTGAGGTAGTGATTATCTCTCGATAACATTGTTGTATAGGTTAAAATAAAGCGTTTCTACCATATTCCATGTTGATATTCCTGAGCCAACCCCCGCAATTAATTTGTCTATGTAAGGGTTAAACATAGAAAAAAAATATTTGGCGAGTTGAGGTAGTGATTATCTCTCGATAACATTGTTGTATAGGTTAAAATAAAGCGTTTCTACCATATTCCATGTTGATATTCCTGAGCCAACCCCCGCAATTAATTTGTCTATATAAGGGTTGAACATCGTGAAAAATAATACTTGGCGGGTTGGGGTATTGATTATCTCTTGATAACATTGTTGTATATGTCAAAATGAAGCGTTTCTATCATATCCCATGTTGATAGTCCTGAGCCAACGCCCACAATTAATTTGTATAGGTAAGGGTTGAACATCGTGAAAAATAATATTTGGCGGGTTGAGGTAGTGATTATCTCTTGATAACATTGTTGTATAGGTCAAAATAAAGCGTTTCTATAATATCCCATGTTGATAGTCCTGAGCCAACCCCCGCAATTAATTTGTTTATGTAAGGGTTGAACATCGCAAAAAAATATACTTGACGGGTTGAGGTAGTGATTATCTCTTGATAACATTGTTGTATAGGTCAAAATTAAGCGTTTCTATCATATCCCATGTTGTCTCTTGATAACATTGTTGTATAGGTCAAAATTAAGCGTTTCTATCATATCCCATGTTGATAGTCCTGAGCCAACCTCCGCAATTAATTTGTATAGGTAAGGGTTGAACATCGTGAAAAATAATATTTGGCGGGTTGAGGTAGTGATTATCTCTTGATAACATTGTTGTATAGGTTAAAAAAAGCGTTTCTATCATATCTCATGTTGATAGTCCTGAGCCAACCCCCGCAATTAATTTGTATAGGTAATAAGGGTTGAACATCTTGAAAAATAATATTTGGCGGGTTGAGGTAGTGATTATCTCTCGATAACATTGTTGTATAGGTTAAAATAAAGCGTTTCTATCATATCCCATGTTGATAGTCCTGGGCCAACCTCCGCAATTAATTTGTTTATGTAAGGGTTGAACATCGTCAGGGTAGCAATTATTCCTTGAAAACATTGTCCCTTGCGTCAAAAGAAAGAGTATTGATACCAGTATCGGTCTTGATAATAAATTCAGAATGATATAGCAAACATATTTATTATAAACGTATCATTAAAATTAATATTATTATCATCATGTACATGTATTGCCCGAAAAAATCCCGGGAAACGCTACTGAACTTTCGGGTGTCTTCGGAGATTTTAGCCGCTGGCCGGGTCTGCTAGATTCACACCGGTGCTGTTATGAACGATAACTGTCTTCACGTGAACTCGTCTTTACTCTGGATGTAATTTTCTTGGCATTTATCACGTGATCGTTACGACCAATGAGTTGCTGGATTTTTCAGATATCGTTCATTCATGAAAAATACTTCAAGGTCATCCAGAATGTTTTACTATTTCATTCATAAATACGGCCACTGAAACCTCTTGTTACTACCTACCCCTTCTCTTTGGCATTATCTTGGACCCGAAGAGTGTGAGAAGGGTATCAGTCAGGTCAGAAGGATAGCCAAATTCGCCCACGATAAAGGTTACCTCCAAGACTGAACTAATTCCCAGAAATGGCGGGTGTATAACAGGCTCGACTGAGTGGCCTAAATGCTTATAGTTCTGAGTTCTGACCGCCAGCAATTCGACACCTAGCAGGTTTCATAGTCAGCCGCTACGGTTCACTAGCCAAGAAGTTCGTCTTACGACTATTTTGAAAATAATTGTTAATTACTCACTTAATCAGTTTATTGATAACTCATTTAATTTTTCAAAGAGATGCAATACCAGATTTATATAATTATTATTCGCGATAAAGCCTTAAGTAGCTCTATACTCGTGAGTGAACGATAGCACTTTTTCATGAATTTTCGACGTACCCACTGAAATGTTCGAGGATATGAGGAGGGGAGTTCCCTCTCAACAATTACACTGTTATTCCATTTTACAACAAATACTAGCATCCTTCAATTCACTTTTCCATAGGTTATTCAACACTCCACTTTCATGTGTTAACTTTAATAAAGAGTTAAACATTATTTAGCAGATCGGATACAATAATGATTTCCCCCTATCTAGAAAGAATGTCAATTGATATTTCCAATATAAACTACGCAACACTAATTACGTTGCACCCCGAAATTTTGCCCCTGTTGAAATTTGAATAACTTTTGTCTGCTTTGAACAATTTGAATTCTGTTTACACTGTTCGCTAGCTCAGTCCTTTAGGATCAATTTCGTGCTTCTTAGATACATAAGTTATTTCCATAAAATTTCTACACGATGTGCAAAATTTCTGAATTTTTAAAAGGATCCCAAATGAAGAAAAACCATTTTTTTTCAACTTTAACAGCAGAGGCATGAAGATTATCTTATTACCTTTGGCCATCTCCAGAATTTTCTTCTTATCACTTTTATTCACACTTTTTTCCTCTTCGAACGATTTTCAGAATATCAGGCTCATTTCGAAGCTGAATGTATACGTACGCCTATGAAAAATAATTCTTTATCACTTTGATCAACTCTTTCCGCTGAACACAGCTATGGGTACCGCTTGTCTCGATTCTAAAAAAGAACTTCTTTTCGTCCTGTACATCAAACTATGATAATTGGAATACAAAATAGTAGTTTTGTTCAAAACTCACGAGAATAATATGTAAAAAAAATCACAAAAATCTTCTTCCCCTTCATCCGTACCCAAAGTACCCAAAGGGGGGAAGGGAGGGATGTGGGGGTCAAGGAAAATATGTTTACCGATATTTCCAACTGTTTGACCAGCAAAAATTTTACTTTAAAAAAATTTGGGGGGGGGGGGGAAGGGGTCACAAATTTTTTCACAGTCTTTTTGGTAGTGATATTTTCGATTCGATAAAACAACTTTTTGTATATTTTTCCTTTTTAATCGGGATTTCGAGGGGGATTTAAATTTGGGTCACCTTTGCAGAAACCCTTGATCTTTAATATTCATTTTTAGTCAATTCTGATCTTCATGTCTGTTCATCTAATGTTTCAGCTTCAAAATGATCTTGAGATTTTGAAAATCGGTTGAAGATGAAAAAAGTTATGACTGCAAAACCAAAAAATTGATTTTTTGTGGTCACTCTGTAAATAAAAGAGATAAGAAGACAATTCTGGAGATGGCTCAAGTTATTGAGATCACCTTTATGACTCTGCTGTTAAAACTGTTTTTCTTCATTTGGGATCCTTTTGAAAATTCAGAAATTTTGCACAGTTTAAAAAAACATCCTTCAGCAATTTTATGGAAAAAACCTCATGTAACAGAAAAGTACGAGATTATAGCTGAAGGAGTAAGCTAGCGAACAGCGCAAACAGAATTGTTCAAATCAGAACAAATTCATTCAAATTTCAACAGGGGCGAAATTTTGTGGTGCGACGTAATCAGTGTTGCGTAGTTTATTTCAATGCCACAGTCCAGAAATTAAATCTTTTTAAAATTTTTGGAATCAACTCTTCTTTGAAGAATTCCAACATTCTTTCAAATGAACCAGTGAATTTTGACAGTATTTCCTTTCTCAACTCCCTTAATTTTTCATAGTGTTTTAATAAATATACAAATAATTTCATCCTATCATGATCCAATTTTTCATCCTTCTATTTCAGTGGTTATTAATCTTTCTACTTCGTCCCTATGTCAGTTGTCTTCTCTGCCATACTGTGTTTGACTTTTGACTTCCTGCCTGGTCTGACTCCAGATGTCACATGTTCAGCAAAATGTCGCCAAGCTGTACAAAAATGAAAATGTGTCGTAATTTTTTGATAACTACATTTGACATAATGTAGTTTAATCTTCCCCTATATTTATATCAATGATATGTAAAATTGTATTTTATTATTTTTTCTCCATGTAAGTAGTTACTTAACCTTGAAGATATGACATGTGTCTACTATGTACTTTTTATTTTAGAATGTTTCAATTCAGCTGATGATGGACCTATATAGGTCCGAAACATGTTCTGTGTGAACTAAAATGAAAAATTATTTGTGGGGACGCCTTTGAATTTTCTTAGTATTAATGATGAAATTGAAATATTTAAAATTTGAAGTATGCTGTCATTTCGTACGACCATAGAGCACAAGTATAAAACCTAGTTTAATGCTAAGCGATTTTGGCTGTTGCGATACCAGCGGTAAAAATGCAATGTTGTAATTGTTGTTACTGATCAATTTTAATGAAATCACAATCTGAATTAAAATTTACCAAGAACAGCATTGCGTTTTTCACTGCTAGTATCCCCAAATCTAAAATCGCTCAGCAGTAAACTGAACCTAACTCTTCTGACTCTCATTTGACAGTTCGATATCACCAACAACAATAGAGGCTACTTTGATACGCATTTACGTTTCATAATGACTTATTATTTCCGAAACTGAAAGCGATATTCTACTGTTTTATATTTTATTGCCATAACGAAGTGTCTGTATAGAATAATCAAACTGAAATACCGTTTGTCTTAAAAAAACAAGTTTTTCACGATTATTTCAGGAACCAAAAACAACTGTTATAAAATATCAATATAATCATTAAAAACATCATAAATCATTTACTGATTTTGTAGTTCTTATAATAAAATCTGAGATAGCATTATACATGCAGCATCAATTTGGGACACAATGTATGTAACAATTATTATGTTCATTTTCAATAACCTTGAAAGTTGAATAATAAACATAATCATATTACGATTCTTACTGATTTTGTAGTTCTTATAATAAAATCCGAGATAGCATTATACATGCAGCATCAATCTGGGACACAATGTATGTAACAATTATTATGTTCATTTTCAATAACCTTGAAAGTTGAATAATAAACATAATCATATTACGATTCTTCGTTAGGTAGGTACCTCATTTTCAAATCATAAGAGTCACAGTTCAACTACTGGACACCCAGTCAGCACAAGTACGTCTTATGGACGTTTTAAAAACGTCCACTCTGGACATTCGAGACGTCTTAAAAACGGCCATTTCCGGACGACCGACGTCTTATGGACGTTTTGGGGACGTCCATTGTTACTAATCAGGATGTCCATAATAGGTCAGAGTAAAATAAAAAGAGCAATTCGAACTATAAGGTCACCCATCCAAATTCTATCCTCGCCTGACGTTGCTTGACTTCCGTTATCGAATCAATCTGCCTAGTATGGTAGCTGCTGTCTTCTTATTGATATAATTATGTATGTATCTCGATTCGTATAAATCAATGAAATTTGAACAACAATAATTTTGAAAGGTTTATATAACTTGATCATTTATATATGTCAAATTGACCTATATATGTGTTTATTCATTATTATATGAATTATTATTGTTTAATATTTAAATTATATGTATTTATATATCGCAATTTCGAGTTTGGGAACTCCCCATGAGTCAAATCCATACGGGTGGAAGAAGCGAGACCAACATCAGCTTATGCTGGAATCCGAACCACTTCTAGGAGTCATGGTTTCCGACAGGATTTCAAATGTTATATATTTTTTCAACATTGGGGTTTTTTGAGTTCTTATTTCGACATACTCATTCATGTACCTATATCAAATTTATATGGAATTTGATATAGCGATTTTTTTATATCGCATCTTCGAAGTTGGTAACTTTTTATGTATGAGCAGTGATGAGGAAAACGATACCAACAGCTGATATTTACCATTTATTTTATTGATATCGCATTTGTATCTCGAAGCAGAAATGAATAACATTTGTATCTGAAAAAAAACAAGTTTTCCTAGAAACGTCCACACATGTACGTCCCCAAAACGTCCAAACTAGGTCCTGGACGTTCGGACTTGAAATGGACCTAAAATGGACGTCCCCGGGACGTCCAGTGCTATCTGGGCACTAGAAGTGAACGAAGTATCTGCTTCCTAATCACCATAAATCATGTTTTTAGTGGACCTGCTGGCCACCTCAGGAGACATCACGTTGACTTGGACCTCTCCGATGTATCCGAAACTCTACTCAAACGACACCGCCGTCAACCCCTTGGGAGCGCCCATAACAAAGGAAGAAGACAGCTGGATCGGATCCCTGATCAACATTGGTGCCATGCTGGGGCCCTTTCCCTTCGGCTTGATCTCCGAGAGGTGCGGAAGAAAGATCGCCCTGCTGGTCATCGCAGTACCCCACTTCATCTCCTACGTCACCATGGCCTTTGCGCGCAACGTATACCTGTTCTATTTCGCAAGACTCTTGGGGGGGATAGCGGTGGGAGGGGGGTACACGCTGCTCCCCATGTACATAGCGGAAGTCGCCGAGGAATCCAAGAGGGGCCTCTACTCTGTCACTTTGGGCATCTTCTGGGCTTTCGGCAACTTCTTTCCATATGCCATCGGGCCGTTTCTGTCGGTCATGTGGTTCAACCTGGTGCTGGCCTGCTTTCCTCTGGTGTTCCTACTAGGTTTCTCGATTTTAGGTAGGGAAACACCGTATTACTTAGTTGGGGCTGGTAAGACACGAGAAGCTATGGAAGTGTTGACATACTTGAGGTCTACGGATGGAAAATTAGTGGAAGCTGAGCTAAAACAAATCCAAACCACTCTGGAGAGCGAAGAACGTGGACATTTTTCAGATATCATCAAGAACAGTGGGCTCCGAAATGCATTATTCATTTCAGTGGCTTTACTGGCACTTCAGCAACTTACTGGGATAGGCGCGATTACTTTCTATTTGGAGCCAATCTTCAGTGCCTCAGGAACCACCATTCCATCTGACTGGTCTGCATTTTCAGTAGGTGCTTGCATGTTCATTTCCAGTCTGTTGATACCTGTGGTTGTCGATAGATTCGATAGAACTATTCTTATAGTGTATGCCTCATTCACCATGTCGATATGTTCACTAGCGATGGGAATCTTCTTCTACATCAAGGTGGAGACTGACTGGGGCATAAAGGCGATATCTTGGCTTCCTCTCACTAGCCTGGTGGTGCTGTTATTTGCATTCGAGGTGGGATTCGCTGCTATACCCTGGACCATATCTTCCGAGCTGTTTCCCAAGAATGTGAAGCAAGTTGCCGCCGCAGCCACCTCAATTTCTTGTTATATGTTTTCTTTCCTCGTGACGAAATTCTTCCAGGATATGTCGACCAAGCTCGGTACCTACGGAACATTTTGGGTTTTCACCTTCTTCAGTATATCGAGTGCTGCCTTTACTTACTTCTGTGTACCTGAAACTCGGGGAAGAACTTTTATAGAAATTCAAGAAATATTGCAGAAATGAATTGTGGATCTGAGATCTTTGGTGATTTCAGAATCATGGTAGATGCTGATTTATTCTGAATTTCGTTTTGTACTGTTTAAAAGGCACGACGACACTCTATCTCCTACGATTCCTATAATCGGGTTATCTACGGAGTTCATGAAGTGAACTATTTTGTATTCAATCTGTAATAACATAACATTATTAATAAGATGGCGTACTGAACGCACGTTGTGTCGCGTGACTCCCAAATAAATTTCATTTTATTAACGTTGTGAAGTACCTCAGTCAAAAGAATTGATATAAAGAACCTAAGTGTCAAACGGGACTACTGAGTGATTAGACAGTGCAGGAAATCAAGCAGCTGCAAGTATTATGGGGTTAACACGAAAAGACCTCGAAGAAATCGGCTCCGTAGTCGAAACTAAAACCAAAGCCATACTATGTTCCGAGGACTGGCTGAAACAACTAACAGAAAAAGTGTCTGTGGTCATAAGTGCAAAGTTTGATGTCACAATGAAGACCCAGATGGATGAAATAAACGTCCTGCAAAGCAAAATAAAAAGGGTTGAGGAAACTAATCTCAAATTATATGCAGAAATAGACCAAATGGAACAAACTCGCCGACTCAAAAACATTAGAATATTTGGTCTAAAGGTGAATGACCCTAAGAATGTGATAGAAATAACGCTCAGAAAAACTGAAAATCAAAGGTATGTCAGCATCAGATATAAACAGTTGTTACGTCATTAACAACAAAAAAAAAACCAAACACCAAATAATGAGGATAGTGGAGAAAGCAATAAAATTCCTGCAGTTTTTGTTCGACTCAAGGACAAAGCAACGAGAACCGAAATTTTAAACAGCAGATATCAACTCAGGTCTACCGGCATCTACATTCGAGAAGACCTTACTAAATATCGGCAGAGCATCGTCATGGCAGCAATCAAGGTATTTCCGAAAAACAGTGTATGGAGTAGCAATGGATCGGTATTGGTCAAACTTGAAGGCGAGGTGCACCGACTGAAAGATACTAGAGATATCGAGCAGCTGATACAAGGACAACAGACTTCAATAAATCACGAGGATAACAAATTATTCTAAGAAGAAGATGTTTCGAGGTTATATTATATAATTGGACATTATTGTTATTCTCTAATTTCTACTCTGTATTATTATTAATTTATATATAGGTAATAAGTAGGTACTTTAGGTTGAGATTACACAGGGATCTTTATTTTAATTATGCCATGCACACATAAAAACAAATTCTCAAATGAAAACGATATATTTGTTCAACGTCCAATTCTTGTTTTGAAAAAGCGCATTCTTCTTCTGAAATAATTTATTTGAAATGAATTTATTGAATATGTCAATTGTAGAAAATTATTTCACTGGAATATTCATTTGGTTTAACAAAATGTTCTCAATTCAAGAAATTCAAGGTATCCAGAAAAAATAATTAAGTTCTTGAAAAATATATCACGGAATGTCTTCTTTCAAAATAACATTCAACATTTAATCTCTGAATAAGTGAATCTCTGAGAAAGTTTCTTTGGATTAAACATAACATTTTCTTGAATATAATTGCGATCCCTTCGAGCCGAGAATGTTGCCAAACGGTGTGAGTGTGTTGTTTCGGTGCTCTTGTCGTGCATCCATCATTGTTCAACCAGTTCAACCTATTTTATTGGCATAGAAATATTGGCTACCACTTTTAGAGGTAAGTTACATGCCTATATCTTATCGACGTTCATTCTTGGGTAGGTATTATTGTGTATCTAATCAATTAACGTAGCTATATCATCTCGAAAACTGATAATTCGTGAAAAACTTGAAAAACCAGGATCGGCATAGTGAGTGAAAATTGGGGTTAGGTACCTATGTGCGGATGAACGTTTAAATTTGTCCAAACACTGATTGAACAGTGGAAAAGAGCTTCTTGAACTTGTAGACATCTTAGGTATTTTGATATTGCATATAATACCTAACATATTTTTACATTTTTTTACCAAATTTCGATCCAAGGAAAATGAATTCAGTCGTAAGAATGTGAACCCAGATTTGAAGAAATATAATAACCATACATTGTGCTGAGTCAGATTATCTCTCACATTGTACCTACATGGAGTTGTGAATGATATATTTTATATTTTTCAGTAGTTTGAAACCAGAGGAATACAACTTTATTGCGAGGTAAACTGGTGGACAAGTTCAGAAATAATCTCTACGAATAGGGGGAAAGGTTGTCAAGAAGAAGGTCTGCAAGTGATGATGTGATTGATGAGAGCCCCAATAAGAGAACGGAAGTTGAGGATGATTCTCATTTCAAGAAATCGATATAATTCCTCTAATTTGATAAAATTCTTGATACAAAACAATCTACAGCTAAAACTGAAAATCTGATTCTTTTCGTTCAAGAAAAATGCGAGTCATTGAGAGATTATGATTGTCTTGATTTGAATATTTATTTATTTATTTATTTATTTCATTTCAACAAGGGCAGAGGCATAGCCTATTTTGCCCAAAAAAAAAAAAGGAATATTCTATATCGCAAAAGTGCACAAAAAAAATAATAACGGGTACATTAACTGCATACAATTGTTATCTTATTATGAGGAAATAATGGTTTTCACTTTTCACTGACGCATAAAGGAATCATAACGGTTCTTGAAACTATTCACACTAGGAGCCAGCACCACATCACTAGGTAGGGAATTCCACTTCGGAAATACCCTGTTTGGAAAAAACTTTTGTCGTGTAGTGGTCCGGAAGTTTTCCTGTTTAAGCTTATATATATATATATATATATATTGTGTTATCAATCTGAAATATTGTATTATATTGTATATTTAATTGAAAACATAATAGTCTTGAATTGAGCAGACATTTATTCCAGTATATATAAACAAGCCATACTCTTGAATCAAAACATATCAAATCAAATCAAGTAATTCTTTTTATGTGTGTGGGTAGGTACAATTCTATATTAATCAATAAATAACAAAATGGTATATTTATAGGTACTTATCATGTTACTTTCAGTTATTGGAGGAAAGCGATACTATTGTATTTTGTATCTATTGAGAAAGCACTCACTTTGAAACCAAGAATATAATTTCTTTTCTCTCTCTTATTCTCTACTCTTCTCTTACTTCTCTACTCTTCTCTTACTTCTCTACTCTTCTCTTACTACTCTACTTTTTCTTACTACTCTACTCTTATATAAATACTTTCATCTTGCAGATGAGCTTGCAAATTGCACAAGTTAATGTGAGGTCCTTACTGAACAACTTTGACCAATTTCAAAATTTTGTCCTTTGTGGTAGATATGACTTAATTGGAGTTACTGAAACATGGCTGAATGATGGTATAGGTGGTGATGCAATAAACATTCCGTTTTATGAAATAATACGGCTGGACAGGCCTGTACGTGGTGGAGGCGTAGCATTATATATGAAAAAACTAATAAATACATTTCTACTCTTTATAAGGCATGTACTGATTATATGGAACATATATGGGTTAAAATACAAGCAAATAATGAAGTATATATAATGGGAATTATATATAGACCCCCAAATGCAGACCTCGATGCATTCTTTAATGAAATAGAGGATATCCTAGCTAATTTAGACGCAGAATTCAAGAATATTATAATGGTTGGAAACTTCAACATAAATGTGGAAAACTTATGTTGTAAGAAAACTCAAGCATTAATGGCAATTTCCGAAATCTTCAACCTGAAACAGGTGATTAATGAACCTACCAGAGTCACCATCACTTCTAGTACTCTGATTGACCTTATTTTCATTAACAAGGAAGCAACAGTAGTCCAGAAAGGAGTAATTGATGCTGGAATATCTGACCACCAAGCAACTTTTTGTGAAATAAATATCAGTGTCAATGTAGAGCAAATATCATTCATAAAATACAGACCGCTGCATAATATAAATCAGACAATGTTTCAAAACGATCTCGAATCACTGCCCTGGCATTTTATTTATGAAATAGATAATATTGAAGAAAAAGTACAATTCATAAATGATAAACATTTTATTTATTTTTGATACTCATGCGCCAATCAGAACGATTGAAACAAACACCAAGTATAGGTATGCACCATGGATTACGGACAACATAAAATTTTTACAGAAACTGAGAGACAAAGCATTGAGTAAATTCAGGAAATATAAACTAAATCATCAATGGGAATATCATAAACTGATCAGAAATTATACTAACACGGCTATCTTGGCTGAAAGAAAAGCATATCTCAATTATAAATTACAACATTGCTCCGTAAAAGATAAATGGAAAAAATTCAACAAGCTAAACTTTTTGAAAACCAAAAATCGTAATTGCACAACATTACCAAACCACCTTAAAGACGCAAATGCTATAAATAATTATTTCATGAATGTATCACAAAACTTACCAGCACCCGATATGAACCTAATAAATTATTACAATCAAAATCTCAAGGATGACTCGATTGAACAATTTTGTTTTAATGCTGTAGATGAAATCACTGTACTGAACATCATTAACAATATTCACACCAAAGCTTATGGGCTAGATCAACTGAATATAACATTAATACACTATTGCTGTCCTTTCATAATCCCGTTTATCACTCATTTAATCAATGAATGTATATATCTGTCATATTTCCCTGATGCTTGGAAAAAATCAAAAATACTGCCCCTGTCAAAAATACCGACTCCAACAGAGTACTCTCACTTGAGATCTATCAGTATACTCCCCACTCTCTCCAAAGTGTTAGAAAGGATTATGGATAAACAAATGAGACAATTTGTTGAACAACATAATTTATTACTACCAAAACAGTCAGGATTTAGGGCAGGGTATAGCTGTACAACAGCACTACTTGACCTAACAGACGACATTATAACAGCCTTTGATAATAATCAAGTTACCATTCTTATATTACTCGACTATACAAAAGCTTTTGATCTCATTAATCATTCAATCCTTTTATCCAAACTACATTATTTCGGATTTGGAACCAACGGTTGCGCATTTATAAAATCATATTTTACAAATAGGAGTCAAACAGTGGTGCTACAGGATCAAATATCCTCTTCATCCGAAGTGGTAACAGGAGTTCCTCAGGAAAGTATATTAGGCCCATTGCTTTTCACGTTATATACAGCAACATTTCATGAACGATTAAAATATTGTAACTATCACATGTACGCGGATGACACTCAGATCTATTTATCATTCGACCCAAAAGACCTAATTCTATCAAACTATCTACTGAATGTCGACCTTCAATCATTGTATTCTGTTAGCAACGAACACTTATTAAAAATCAACCCATCTAAATCCAATGCAATCATTTTCAATAATAATAACCTTAATACTAGAATCCTGCAAAATATGAATATACGTATAGGAAATGAAACTATAAATTTTACTGATTGCGCAAAAAGTCTAGGCTTGAAAATCGATTCGAAATTGAGATTTTCCCAACAGGTTAATCAAATGCTGAGTAAATCTTATTCTGCCCTCAAGCTCATATACCCTCATCGTCACTCACTAAGTCGTAGCACAAAGAAAACTCTATGTGACGCATTGATTCTCTCACAGGTGAACTACTGTGATATAGTATATGGTGCCTGCCTAACAGAGTTCGACAAGAAAAGGCTTCAAAAAGTTCAAAACTCATGCCTTAGGATGATCTTTGGAATTAAACGCCGTAACAGAGTTTCCCATAGACTGCAAGATATAGATTGGCTAAATATGAATGAACGAAGAATTTTACATATGAGCTGTTTTTGTCACAAATTACTAAAATTTAAAAAACCTAGATATCTATATGATAAAATCAGCTTTAGATCCGATATCCACACTCGGTTCATTCGGAATATCTCTCACATAACTATTCCCAGACACCGGAAAGAATTATTTAAACGTAGTTTCTCTTATCGCATTGCCACCTGTATCAACTCCATCGAAGAATATAATACAGATAAATGATGTTTTACATTCAAAAAACTGATGACAAAAGGACTTAAACAAGAGCATATCCTCACTGCATGAACTCTATGACAGCTATCAATAATCTCTCTCTCTCCCTCTATCTTTTTCTCTCTCTCTTTCACTCTCTTTCTCTATCTATCTCTCTCATACATTCACACACTATCTTCTCCCTTCATGGTTAAGTGGAAGAACAGGAGCTCCCCTAGGAGCAACCTGAACTTCGCCATTTGAATAACAACATCTATGTATGAATAGTACGTACACCTCAATCTATAACTGAACGTTATTCAATAAAGTTATTATTATTATTATTATTAAATATCGTGTAGATGAATGAGGGAATCAACCGAAAATCAAAAATGGAATATCACGTGAATGAAAACCATTAGAGAGTTGAAGTGATCACAGTACGTAGACGTAGACGTTAACGTGCGCTAAATAACGTTTACTAGTTGTTGAATAAAAGAGTTGAAGTGGGGACTGTACGGTACGTCCCGTCCGCACGTAGTGGCCATAGCATTCCTAACCTCATTTTTGATAATACAGGCCCTATTTTTGTTGTGAAGTGATAAAAAAATCCACATTTACCCGATTTTATGATTCAGGTGTAACATAACTATGGTCAGTACATAAAATCCTTATTTTTGATCATTTCACCTATTATTTTTTTTAGATGGAAGACATCCTTGATGCCCAACTTCTTGGAGATTCGGACACGGATGAAGATGAACTAGATGATGTGATTTTACTTCATGTATTCAACAACAATCCTGTAGGAAATCGAGCAGAGCTCTATGGGCGATTCACCCTCAATAATATATCAAATACAGAAGCCAAACATTGGTTTCGTTTTGAGAAAGCTCATATTCCCAGATTGGCAACAGCATTGGGCCTGCCTGAGAATATTACTACTGATGATAACATAACAGTGAGAGGTATGCTGAGTTTTTTTTATGTTTTGTGACACTGATGGTATTCACATTTTTCAGGTTTTGATGGTTTATGCATTCTGTTAAGGAGGTTTGCATATCCAAATCGACTAATTGATTAAGAAAGCATATTTGGATATAGCTACAAGGCTATCTCAAGCATAATCAACCATACCATGAACATGATATGCACCAATAAAAGCCATCTATTGGAAAACCTTGGAAACGTACCATGGCTTAATGAAGCCAAATTGAGGGAGTATTCTGAGGTGTGTACTAAAGTCAGTCTTGAATCATATTGAATTATATTTTTAGGCTATTTCAAGAAAAGGAGCTCCAATAAACAATTGCTGGGGCTTTATAGATGGTACTGTGAGACCTATATGTAGACCAACTGATAACCAAGCAGAATATTATTCTGGCTATAAAAAGGTGCATTGTGTGAAGTACCAGTCACTTTTATGCCCTGATGGAATTGTTGTAAGTTTGAAGGGTGCTTATCCTGGTCATCGCCATGATGCAGGAATGCTTAGGGAATCAGGTCTCTATGAGGAATTGATGGAGCACACAAGATTTGAGAATGGGAATTATGTAATTTATGGGGATAAAGGATATGGTTTGAGGGAACTCATTATAAGGCCATATACTGACTTGGAAATAGCAAGAAACCCAGGACGTTAGCATTTCAACACCATAATGAGTAGTTTGAGGATTTCTGTTGAATGGGGATTCCAAAAAATAATACAGGAATTTGCTTTTGTAGATTTCAAAAAAAACCAAAAGCTTCAATTACAAGAAATAGGTTCAATGTACATCACTTCAATGATATTGACTAATTGTCATACTTGTTTATATGGAAGTCAGACAAATATGTATTTTAATATTGAACCTCCAGAGCTGGAACAATATTTGGGAAATTAAAAAGTTTTGAAAAAAAATCTGCTTTGTAATTTTCATCCCCAGTACATTGAAATAAAAAAGGAACTCTAAAAACTACAAAACACCTATTTTCAAATATCACATGTTTTTGAAAATGAAATTCAAATACAAACTTTTCATGAAGAAATAAAAAAGGAACTCTAGAAAAACAACAGAACACCTATTTTCAAAACTCTAGATATCACAAATGAGTTTTTTTAAAACAAAGTTCAAATACAAACTATTCAAAAAAATACTCTAGGAACATTTTTCAGTCACTAACTAGAACAATAAAATAGCGCCTTTGATAACAAATAACGAAAACATTAATAAACTCACTAATATTCACAGGGTTTTTCCCCACCTATAGGAGTTTTGGGAACGTTACAAGATATAGGGTTTCATTTTATGAAAATGACATGTGGCCATTCACCAGGATAACATTTTCTATAAAATAAACACTGTATACATGTATCTAGCTTTCCCTTTTCAACAATCTATCTATCCATCTCAAACTGCCTCTCATTCAATGATTGTTTCCTCTCCTGAAGTTGTAGTTCTTTGCATTTCAATTCAAATTGCCTTTCACTTTTTTTTCTAAATACTGTACAGTAACTTGTCTTATATTTTTATTACATCTTTTTCTGTTTGGTGCTGAAATTAATAGTTATTCAATTCAATATGTTCCTAATCATCTAAATTTCATCACTTACTCAAAATGTTGGTCTGTGCCAAAGGCCTTCTTTTTGTTGCTGTTACAGCTTTATTGATATTATGAACTGAGGAAGATGGAATAGTTTCTATTTCATGTTCTGTCACAGACTGATCATTTGTTATATCAGGTATTTCTTCAGCTTCTTGCATGATTTCAAGCTCATCTTGCAGAGGTACATCTTGGATTGTCTCACAGTTTAGGTAATCTATCTGTGATACATCAATATCTAAAACATTGATTTGGTATTTTTCTCATTGTAGACTCTTTGAGGTAGGTACTTATAATATATTCACCTACCAACTTTGTTCAAGAATGTGAATGATTAAAAATAACATAACATAAAAATAAATTTATATACAAATTGGCTTGAAATGTAGCCTACCATCTCCAGCATCATTTCCAAGGAATGTTGAACATGCTTTTTCTCTGGCCTCATAGCCTTTCATATAGGAGGATTTGGTTTCAATAGAACTCTGTACAGCACTGCAGGTTTTGTTGTGGTACTCAGCTGACATTACAGAAATTTGATGAAGCAAGTCATCAATTTCTGATACTGAGATCTCAATTCCTGACCTACAATTGGAGAATGTAAGTATAAACGTCTGACTTTACAAGAGTAAGATACAGAATATTAACATGTGAAGAAAAAAGGAAGATTCTATATGCTATGAAATAAGTACTACAAATATACTTACAGCCCCTTCAATGATTGAGCTTTGAGTGAATATTTTTTAAGCAAATTTTTTATCCTTTCCTTCAGAGGCCTTATACTAATACATTTTCCAGTGATTTGCATTATGTTCACCTGAATCACTGCCCACCTTTTCGGGTCCTCAAAAGGATTTTGTCCATAAACTTCCCTGCTAAGATATAGATCAATTTCGTCTGTGAATCTGAATCGGCTTTTCAATGAATTCATTGTTATTTATTCAAATTGAAGACAAAACCAAAAACTCAGTGCATTTTTTATGAATCAAATGTCAAAAACATCAATTCGGAACTTGTCGGTATGTTTCGACGGTTGCTCGGTTAGCGTACGTAGATTTTTAACGTGCCCGTGAGCTGACGGAAGATTACGTACGCCCGTTATGAGGTTTTCGACGTAAACGTGAATAGTGACGAACTGCGCATGCTCAACTGTCATTTCGAACGTTTACGTTAACGTTCATGGTAGCACTTCAACTCTCTATTATCAAAAACTTAATTCCGTTAGGGAAACTGAAATACAAATTCGATATTTCCACCCTCATTTCAAACCTGCATGTAAGAAGTTACTGATAACAGTTGAGCAGTTGAACCTTTGGTTAATGATAAATGCACGAAGCATACCTATTATTATTTTAACTATGTCCTGTTCAATTGATTGAACGTTACTTAAAATGCATCTGAAGTAAACAGTATAAACTGCAATATAGATTTCACGTTTATATCCAGTAAAACATTTTGATTTTTTGCAGACATCGGTGAATTTTTGCATATACTTATCGAATATGCTGTAATATTTTCCGTAGACATGTTTCTTGAAATACTACTCTCCAATCAAGATACAATAATTTTATAACATCTTTCGTAATGTTTGCTGTCAGTATGTAATTTTGATATATATATTTTTTAATTTCCGTGTAGGTATAATTTTTATGGGGTGGTGAAATCTCAGGATAGCAGACTGTGTGGAATTGTATGAAGTTCACTCGAGCTCTCACAAGATGGTGAATTCAAAGGATTATAATATTCTTGGCTTGATTCCTTCATAATTAAAAAAAAACATGTCATGACATTCCTGCGCAATACACTATCACCTCAGTTGTAGCAGAACACTAACTTCTCAGGGAATTATAGCATTCTGTAGTCTTATCCCTGACGCTTGCCATGGTCATCCATAGAGGTCCGTACAGATACCATCATTATCTTCGATAATGTTTTTTTGTTTTTTTTTGCGCGTTCGCCAAGCGGCGAGTAAATGTTTTATTTGTGAATAATATCTCTTCGAAAGCTAAGAGCCTTGTGGGTAGTCTGTGATCTTTTATGCAAAAGAGCAAAGTGTCCCTGGTTTTAGGTACGTAATGTTTTCACTCTT
Organism: Chrysomela aeneicollis; assembly: GCA_029955515.1. Classification (NCBI taxonomy): domain Eukaryota; kingdom Metazoa; phylum Arthropoda; class Insecta; order Coleoptera; family Chrysomelidae; genus Chrysomela; species Chrysomela aeneicollis. Next base: position 19,691,525 of record JARUHQ010000003.1, on the reverse strand, counting down.
ATTTCTTATGGTCATTTCGGTACCGGGTGTATCACTCATGTTAATGATTTTAGTTTTCGAGTCTAACAAGAATTCGTGTACTGTATCAATAATATTCCGTTACGAATAAACGCTTACCACTGAACGACTGCTTTCGAAACCCGTACCCTACACAGTTATCGGGGATCTAGTATCTTTGATTCAGTTTGTTTTAGGTAAACTACTATGTAGTCTTAATTTGATAGACAATTCAGAAATTACTAGATCAAACGAACTTACCTGTAATGAAGTTCGATCGTAATTATATGAAGTCCTCGTTGAAGTAAATAAGACCAAATGTAGTATCCCCACTCCGCGCCGAATACCACGAGTTTAAAAATAGAAACAGCCATCTCACCATGCTAACCTCTGCCCGCATGAACCTGCTTCAGTCTTTAAAGTTACTGGTTTAAAGTTGTTGTAAAAATACAAAGGGTTGGGAATTGGGTGGGACTTATTTACTTCAACGACTTATTTACTTCAACAAGTTCGTTTGATCTAGTAATTATATTTCGTCCTCGTTTCGTAAATAAGACCAAATGTAGATGTTGAAAGCAAATTTTACAAGAAACTTTAAACCTACATACAGATCTAAAAGAAGAAAGAAAAACATATAAGAGTTTCAATTCAAGAAAATAAGGCTTTATTGTTCTAAGTATGCAAACAAAACTGAACAAATACAGATGTTCTTGAAAAAAATTTATGATCAATGAACAAATCACAAGCATTCGCTATTCAATATTGCACTCGCAAAGCTATAAGTATCTTGAATAGGTCTTTTATAAAAAGTTGCAAATGTTCTAGAATTTTCCGACCATCCTGCGGCAGATCTTATTATATCTAAGGATACTCCCCTATTGTCTGCGAATGAAGTAGATGCATGTCTTGTAGAATGGGAGGCGAAGATAGATGTATCAATCCCCGAGTCATACAAAACTTTCTTGATCCAACGAGAAATAGATTGAGAAGATGCATTGTGATGTGGTTTTTTAAATGTTAGAAATAACTTATTACATACATCAGAATTACGAAGTGATTCTGTTTTTTCCATATAGTATAAAAGAGTTTCTGCTACACAAATTTCTGGATCCTCAGAATAAAACGGTAGAGAGATGACCGGCTGTAATCGATTTCTTCCGGAAGTTTTGATTCTATCACCCACATGGATTTCAACTCCCCTAGAGGAAGACTTGACATTTTTTGTCTCTATTAAAGAAAGAGTCTGTACCCTCTGGCCTGAAGTCAGGGCTAGTATCATTGCTAATTTATGAGACAATGTTTCCAAAGAAATCTCTTGGTTCTTTAAAGAGCGAAGATAGTTGAGAACAACAAGAGGATCCCAAGTATTTATATACTTCGGTTTATTAGGTTTCAGATGATAAACACCCTTAAAGAAACTTTTAACTCGAAAATCCTGTGCAATAGAGGGGCCCAGAATTTGTGCCATTGCAGAAGGATGAGAATTCAAAACACCGTATGAGGCCCCCTTCATGAACTGTTGTGTCAAAAATTCGATGATTCCCGGTACAAAAGCATCGAAACAGTTTAAATCGTTCTCCTTACAATATTGCCACCAGAGCTTCAAACCCGAATTGTATTGTTCCATAGTTGATGAAGTAATAGATGCCATACAGATGTCCAAGGCTGCTTGCGGTATATTTCCTAATTGAAGCGCCTGCCTGACAAGAGACCTACCACCAGATTAAGTTGCGGCCATAACAGGTGTGGGCTCGATCTGTCAATAGAAAAAAGTAAGTTTATGTTTGGTTCAAGATATATAGGAGGAGTTCTCAAAAGAGACGAAAAAATAGGGAACCAGGGCTGAGTGGGCCAGTGAGGAACAATCAAAATTCCTTCAGCCCTATCCGTAATAATTTTGTGTAAAACTCGTAAAACCAAAGAAAAAGGAGGGAATGCATAAAAATTAAGAGTGTCCCAGTTCAATGTAAAGGCATCCACTGCAAAGGCTTCAGGATCCTTATACCATGAGACAAACCTTTCACATTTCTTGTTGATGCGGCTAGCGAATAAATCGATACCGGGAGCCCCAAAAGTCGTAATAATTTGGTGAAAAAACACCTCGTTTAATTCCCACTCTGTCTCGAAATGTAATTGACGTGACTCACTATCTGCGATTATGTTATCCTTAGAATTGATGTAAGAGGCAAAAATGAAGAGATTCCTTTCCTCACACCATTGCCAGATTTCTCGGCATAACCTGTTCAATTTCTGGTATTGGATACCACCCATTCTGTTAATATAGGAGATCGCAGTGGTGTTATCTATACGTAACAATACATTGCAATCCTTCAGACCATTAGCGAAATATTTCAGCCCAAAGAAGGCAGCCCTTAATTCTAAGAGGTTTATGTGTTCCTTTCCTTCAATAAGGGACCAAAAACCATGTGATTTCATATTATCACAATATATTCCCCAACCTGTCATGGAGGCATCTGAGAAGATCTCTAACTGAAAAGAATTGATTTGAAGCATTTGGTATCTTTGAAATCCACCATTTCAGGTCATTATACAAGACAGGGGAGATTGACATCATTTTGTTGTAATTGTCAGAAGCACTCCCTAATGCTAGATATTTTTGTCTCTCTAACAATTTGGTGTACAACCAACCATAAGGCACAGCAGGACATATAGAAACAAGCTTTCCTATTGATTTTGCAAAAAATCTTATCGTGCATTGATTCATCTTCAATAATTGTTTTATAAGTTTTATAAGTGGAACTACTTTATCTTCAGGCACAGATATTGTCAACTCTATGGAGTCATAAACAAAACCCAGATAGCGACATGTTTGAGAAGGTATTAAATCACTTTTAGTGTAATTGATAACAAAACCTAGCTTTTCCAATGTTTCAACTGTAACTAACATATTTCTCTTACAATCCTCCAGAGAGTATCCCAAAAGTAAGAAATCGTCCAAATATAAGACATATATTAAACCTCTACCTCTCAAAAAGGCAAGAACTGGTTTCATCAACTTGGTGAATACCAGAGGGGCACAATTCAAGCCAAAAGGCATACAATTATACTCATAAAGGACTCCCTTGAAAGTAAATCTCAAAAACTTCCTATATCTTTTGTGTATGGGAATTAAAAAATAAGCATCCTTGAGATCCAAAGTACACATGAAATTGTTCTTCTGAATAATATTACAAACAGTCTTGTTTGAAATGATCAGTTTTGATAAACCTATTCAATGATTTCAGATTTAATATCAGTCGTTTAGATCCATCAGACTTGGGTACCAGAAATATATTTGAAATATATTGACCCTTACAAGGTTCTACTCTACTAATAGCTCCTGAATATAGAAGTTGGTTGATAGAATCTTCAACAGAAGATTCTTCTTTTTTGGACCAGCCCACTTCAGATCTCTTAACTATCTGTGAAGGTACATGAAGAAAAGGAATCTTCAAACCAGTTATCCAGGACAGAAGTGTTTTATCCTGTGTGATATTATGCCATTCTGACACAAAATTTGCGAGTCTACCTACATTACTACCTCCTGAGCTGCCAGCCAGGCTGACTATAGCCGGTTGAATTTCTCCCTGGGTCGTTGAGGCTCCGACCTGGGTCTCCTTCTTTCTGGACTGGGTTTCTTCTGCGGTCGTCCACCCTGACTGACTCCCTGCTGTGGTTGACGAGGTGGACGGCGGTAGTTTAAATTCTCCCTTTGGAACCTGGATCTTTTTCTTGAAGGAACTCGGTTTGGTGGGCTTCAAGTCTGCACAGACCTTCTCCAGGTCCCTAACCGCCTTAACCCGTTTGCCAAGGTTGTTACCAAATAACCACCCACCAGGAACAGAAGTGAATGTGTCCTTCAAATCTTTCCTTAGGTTTATAGCAATCAAGTGTCTTCGAGTTATTGATTGCTTATGGTGAAAATCAAGTAGAAGTCTACTAGCATCACTTGCTAGCTTGATGTAATTCTGGTTTCCCCCTCCCTCTTCAGTCAAAAAAGCAGTCAAAAGCTGACCAAGGGATGAAAGTGCTGGAACTATTTGCATTTGCAGCATTGCCAATTTTTTGTCCCTCTTAGCAACCTGCTCATTTATAGCTGAAGCTACCTCTGGATTAAGTTTCGACGCCTCCAGTAGGGGACAATTCTCAGCTGGGGGGTGAAGCTTGTTAAAATTATTCAAAACCTCATCATTGAGTCCATTCTTCAGCACATTGGTCCAACGAACTGCCAAATCCTTTTGTAAATTTGGGCCAACTTTTTGTTCCTCGGTCATCTCTTCCCCGAGAAGTGCTAATACTGCTTGGTCCAAGGTACTCTCCTTGACCTCACTTGGTCTCATCCCATCTGAAAGACATGATGCAAAAACCTTAGAAACAAACCAAGTACAGGATTTTCTTCGTCATAAAACGAATATACGCCCATTACCAGAAATAAGCGAAAAAAGCTTGTGTTTCTTCTATTACCATAAATAGAAAATAAAATACAAGATGGAGGAGCTAGTCACTCTGCACAACAGCATAGTATTCAACCTATTACCATAAATAGGGAAGATTCGGAAAAAATGAGAAACTTACTGCCATAAGCAAGTTTCCATAATCCCAAGTTATTATAATAAATAACTCGTGATTCTAAATACCTTCTATAGTGTCCTCTCTCTCACAATCGGCCGCCGCAAAGAGCATGTCCCTCTCACTGTCTCTCTCGCCACAGAGAGAGTCAGCCATTGACGCCATTGTCGGCGGAGAGATACTGTTGTCGCTTTTGTCCGATTGTTTGCGGCTATTAATTCTTTCTAACCGCCTCTTTATTTTCCTCATTTCTCTACGAAGATATTCCTCATCCTCCGATGAACTATCACTATAACGTCTCTTTCTGTGACCAGGCATGGTTATATGTTCTTATTGAAACGAAAAAAAAAAGGGAAAAAACACGCGCAATGAACCGAGCGCGTGACCCGTGTTATTCGGCACGAGAACGAAGACTGAAGCCAAGGAAGCAAGGATGGACTAGAGAAGGATGGTTCATTGCCATAAGACGCAATGTTGGCACATCGAACGACGCGATCGTGACGTCACTGGCGGCCCTCAAGCTTTGTTTACGTTTATGTTTCGATAATCATACTGTGGATTGTGGCTGTACAAATTGTTTTTTTTTCAATAGAGTTCTTCAATAATTGTAGGTATAATCAAATTACTCAGTAAGAAGATTTAGTAGTGTGGATAAATATTAATAAATTATTACATCACCTCCATTGAAAAGTGTGTAGTGTTTATGAAATCATTTCAATTTCATATACAATCTGCCAGTATGCCAGGTAGCAGATTTGCTATTTTTGGACAAAAACCAAGAGGATTCCAGTATTATTTACCACACATTTCCAAACGGCACTGATTTTGTTTGAAAAGGTGGATGAGTTGTGAACATCCAGATGTTGTGAATCCTGATACAAGTCGCATACATCAGAGCTGTGATTTGTCCAACCAAATTTAAGAAAGAGATCTACAAAATGGGTAGATGAGAATGTGTTATGAAAAAGGAGTACCTATTCTCATTATTTTATGATGTTCCATGTAATCAGATTCAGGAATTTTGTATCCTTCGAGCTATAATGAGGATATAAAAATCTGCAAATAAGGAAACAACCTGGATTGCATCTAGTAGAGTCCAATGTATAAATGAAGAAAATAGTCTGCTAATGAGAAAATCGAAATTGATGTCAATATATTTATATACCTATTATGTATAATGTGTAATAAATAAGATACCCATAAATCAAATTAAAGAGTGTATTTTATTTTCACCATCCACTGGATAATTGTTTAACTTGATAAAATAGGTAGGTATATATCAATTTCAATTCAAAATATGAACTTTCAATAACCTGTGCATTGAATAATATATATGCACACATACATTACATGCATCATTCATCAGTATCTATGAATTCTTCATTGAAATTTCTCTATTTTTAATATGAAATTGTTAAATTATCTCATGTATTATTATCTGGGTGGACATTTAGGAATTTTTGTGAATCATGGAGTTTTTGTTCACAAAAATTATTAATATTTGAAGCCATATGATACCAATAACCATCAATAATCAATATGTATCGATTATAAGAAGGTACATCACAGTAAAATGACTTTTGATGCTCATTTAGTGATTTTCAAAGCATAGATACGTCTATTCAGCATTAATAATTTTGAATTCAGGGCCGTTGACTACGTCATCGCGCGCTTTGGAAGCCACGCCTTCTGGCCGAAAAAATCGCTTGAATGAACCATCCTTCTCTAGTTTACCATCCTTGGACTGAAGCAGGTTCATGCGGGGCGCGGGCAGCGGATGTGAGATGGCTGTTTCTATTTTTAAACTCGTGGTATTCGGCGCGGAGTGGGGATACTACATTTGGTCTTATTTACGAAACGAGGACGAAATTTAATAATATATTTTCAAGTCTATGTGAAACTAAAGCTGACCATAATGAGGGACCATTTTAGGTGGTCGCTACTCACCGTCCAGACCTGCTCATGCCACTCCAAGACTGAAATGACATTTTGCCCGTCGATTATATTATGATCTCAATATGTCTGTCTAAGAGGGTGACTCACATAGAGGCCCAGTATTTATATGATGATTTCATAACAGAGATGATAATTTCAAACCTTGATTCAATAGAAGCTGCAGAAGTAAAGGTTTAACTAAAACATAAATTGAAAGCTCAATATTTTTTTATCGGTTACCAAATAATCCTCCACTTAACTTAATAGCACTTTTATCGAACAATGAAGCAGAAAAATATTGCATAAAGAAAGTTTATTATGGATATAATCTGATACAAAAAATCATTAGGAGAACGACCGTCCTCTTATTCAATAACAATGCAATATAAAAAACATTATCTTTTTGAGTAACTGAATATCCAACTTCATTCTCGGACGATTTAGATATATAGCCCTCATCAAATGCAGGAAGAGATAGTATTGCTACCTTATTTGCACTCACTTCAATAGAATTTTCGAGACCCAAAGGACTGCTGAAGCAGAATAATCTTGTCGATGATACACAAAAGTGAGCCTATCAATATTTCATCTAACTGCACAGGCCTAATAGTACGATAAAACCAGTTCAGAAATTACCCAAACATCCAAGAAAAAAATTGATTTTGGCGCCAAATTGAGTGTTGGGTGGAAAGACGGAAGATTTAGTTTTTTCGCAGTTTTTCGCCTATAACTTGAAAACTATGAGGTTTAGCGCAAAGGTCACTATATACGAAAATCATCTACATTGAATTCAGAAGAAACAAGTCATTACTCTTTCGTTAAATGAATGGTTACGGAGATATGGAGGAGGAAAAATCACATAATTCTCTAGTTTAGCAAAAAAACTGCAAAAAATTATGAAATTCGAAACTATCAGTAGCTTTCTGATGGTTACATATCGAGAGTGGAGATGATAGCGGAGTGTGTTTTGAAACCTTGTAAGGACCAAGAAGGTCCATTGATTCACCTGAGCAGGAAGGCAGTTGACAAAATCATTGATTGCAGTGAAATTTGGATGGATGAAGTGAAAAAAAAGTTTATGAATGATGCATCGTTTCTAGAGCATAGTAAATACACGTAATAAATACAATCGTATATATTACGTCCAAAAGCACCTGAACAGGAAACGGGCACATCAGAAAAGATACCTCGCGTAACATTCGATTTCAAAACCTCATGTTATCTGTGTGGTCGCATGTGTTTAGAGGCAAGAATTGATGTTGACACAATTCCAGCTGCAGCAGTTCTGATGGGAAATACCACTACACTGAAAAAACAACTATGGATCACAGATAGAAATTCAAGCTACAATAATGTAGTTTTAGATATTCAGGAGTGTAATAAACTGATACATCTCCTCTGATGTATTGAATTCATGGACTCGTAATATTTCTGCGAATAATGTGTAAAAACATCGTGTAATTCTACTGTGGATAAATCCCAATGTATTGATACAGAAATAAATGGAATGTTGTACAATGAAATGAACCAATACATCAAGAACGTATAGTTACAGAAGTTAATGTTATGATACAGTTTGGCATGTAAAATTACATTTAGCATGTAATCATTATCCAATCGGAGGACAATTATGTGTCACGTGGTGTATTTGCTATAGTCATGACGGTCTCATCGCAGCCGCGGCGTCCATTGGCGAATGGCGTCATCACATGTTGCACACACGGATTGAATGAGTGCATCTTTTTAGTATTTCAAATTGAAGTGATTTTGTGAAGGAACCTCAACGTGAATTTGCAGGCAAGAGGTAAGTGATGTTTACTTGTAGAATTTGTAGAATATAAGGAAGTGATGTAATTTACATCAATTCTATCATACAGAAATAATTTAGGTGATGGCAATTTTGTTTGTTTAGAAATTAATTGTAATCGTTCATTCCGATTATATAATGCTTTCAAAAGTCACCCGGTGGGAATACATACCACTAATGAACACGAAGTGAACAACTCTTTCAATTTCATATGCAACAAACAAGATTGTTCATTCAATTGCAGTACACATGAACATATTTATAGTCATATGAAAACTGGTACATATTTGTAATGTCCTTTCAAACCATGTAAAATAAAAACAGTATTTAATAAGGTAAACTCATTGAGTAATCATATTTTCAGATCACATATAATTCAAATTGTAATAGTGTGCAAAATATTGATGACAACAATTCTGGTACTTCTAACTCAAATACTGTTTTTGAATAATTGGCAGGAATCAAAATTGAAAATCTTATTGTCAATCTCGAGGAAAAAGCTAAGAAAATAGTTGAGGCTATTAGAAATATTTCTTATATAATCAACCAATACAATTATTTAGGTTGTTTATCAAAATCAAAGTCATCTCTAAGCTAATACTTACGTCTGAAATACATTTTTCATCAATAGATAATTTAAATTACATGGGAGTTTTTATATCAAAAATAAGATGAAATAAAAAATGGCGAAAGCTTAATCGATCGACTTTCCATTTCCCTCAATTCAATGTGTAAATTTTGTTGCAGAAAATTTTCTAATCAATTTATATTTTCAGATTCTAAGCAGTACGTCATTGTTTTAGAAGGAAATATGTTATGTACGTAAGTACGTACTAATCACCTCATCTATTTGGGATAATTATTGGGTACTTCACATCAAGAATTGATATTTGAGTTTTATTTTATGTTGTATATAGGTTACATATATAATATAGTTCATGTTATGTTCATGTATATTATATGTTGTTTTGACTCATCAGTATTTTCAATAAATGATATCTATAAAATGAATAGAAGTTATTTCATCCCATGTTTATCCACATAATATAACACGAGATATAACACACTAACAGTAAAAATAACTGTGATATTCACAGTGTGAAAGTACTTATATAATGTGTAAGATTACCAAGATATTTTTCAATATAAATGTAATATTACATACATTTATTACGTAATCCACGTAATAACCGGAAGTTATATCACATCAAAACTGTAATATTGCAGATACATTCAACATGTAATATTCCGTGCTAAATGTATTGAAACATGTAGCATGTAAAAATATTCGATTTCTTATGGCATCACATAACCAACGCTAATCACTGTGATTTTACCTATAAAATTTTTTCAGTGTAGTACTGGTACGTCAAAATCCAAAAAAGAAGCAGATGAACTGAATCCTAACCTCAAGCATTACAGTGACATTCATTTAAAAAGGAAACCGATTCAGCATTATGGTAGTAGTTTGCATTTTGCAGAAACGTCTGGAAAAAGAGATTCGCTTTCACCGGGACAGCGTCTAGTATTTTATCAGACAACTGGTATGACAACAGGAATAGGGAAGATGATGGGAAGAGAAAATTAGAGTACTCAAAGCTGTAGCTGCCATCATTCGCCGCTAGCTGAAGTCACATGTTCAAGACTGTTCTCAATTTCCAACTATCGAAAAAATTGTTGATATGTGCAGCAATTGCTCAGGAATTGGACAACAACAGGAAGCCCTTCCTTCCTGAAGACGCCTTGATAAGAAAGGGGACCTGTGAAGTGATATTTCTTGCCGTAATTATACAGAAAAATATAATTGAGAATATTGAAAATTTCAATCATCTTCTCCACCCCATACTCGGAGGTGCAATTTATTTCAAATACGCATGCAGAAATACGATTCCATAATTTTTTGCAGCCTTTTTGCCAAACTGGGTAATGATGTAATTTTTCCTCCTCCATACCTTCGTAACCATACAGTTAACAGAAAATTTGTGGTGAAGTTTCTCCTTAAGAATTCAAAATAGATAATTTTTTGTTCGGAGTGACCTTCGCGCTAACCCTCAGAAGAAGTTCTTACTTGAAGAGATATCCATATCTCAAAATTTGCCACCGGAACTGGTTAACTGGGTATGAGCACCAATTTACACCACTCAACAATACCAGCATAACCACCAGTGACACCAGCACCCCTACGATGAGCTTGCGAAAATACTTGCCATATCATCCTTGGCTGTCCAGTTTCCCTTTAATTTGAACCACAAGATCCTAAATATTTACAGAGTCCATTTTCAAAGATATATTCATCATCGCACCCATATTTTCTGTTGCAATCGAAAACAACTAGTAGTATTTCTCGCGAACTTCTCATTCTCCATCAATTTACCTAGAATTGGCGATATTTGGGATTATTAGGATGAACAATAACAATTTATATTATTTATTCAATATAAATATTTGTGTTGATAAATATGACATGATGATAAGTAGACGTAGTCATTCGAGAGGAATATTATTGAATGCATATTAATGAGATGATTTCATTATTTTTGAAATATTCAAAATATGTACATGATATACTCAATGAGTTCATTCTGAGCAAAACTGAGAGCAATTTCTATTAGTAGTAGAGCAAAAATACGTGCATGAAATAGGCGCCAAAGCAGTTCATTAGTTGAGTCAAATAGAACCATTCTGCTATAAATGCTCTATTTGCTTGAGAGTTTTATTATGATAATATCACATTTTTATCAAATAACCGACCGATTTGCGATAGATATCTTTTCAATGAATGTTTTCTGTCACTGGACATTTTTCTTGCTACTGTTAATATATTTCCAAATAGCTATTAGAAGGATTTGTGGATTAGTCTGGGAAGATTTCCTTATAGTTATATATTAAATATATATCCAAATAGCTTTGATAGGGTCGTTCAATTTGAATTGATTCCGAGCAGATGCTGTACAGGATGATTGGAGAAAATAATTCACTTTTGAAAATAAAATTATACTGTCTGAATTTTACGAAGTTTTGACTAGTTATTGATGATTCATTCAGCATCCAGAATAAGATACCTAAATAACTAGTCGAAACGTTGACAAACTTGAACAGAGTATAATTTTATATCAATAGTAAAGTATTCTATCAATTTTCCTGTACGCAGCAACCATCACCAACCAATCACCATTCCATGATTATAAATCTGATTCAATTACGTAGGTAAGTATAGGTACGCAACAGATGATAACTTCTAGGACATTCTGTCGAATATACCTACAGGAGATACGAATTAACACAGACTGCCCCAATAATATAAATATGGGAAAGCTGCAAAGAGGTTTCAGGAGGCACTAGAAAGAAGGTCATGCATCACCAGCTCCATCAACATCTGAATAGTCAACAAAAAAATTGGCGTTTAATGATTCTAATGGTGGGGATATCAATTGCGCATGCGCTTCCAAAAGAAGCAAATGTATTATCAATTAGATGGTAGTTGATTCCTATTTATCACATAGTAAGATTGGTAGGGAATAAATAAATAACCTTCCTGTGGCAAATAAGTGCTTTCTTAGCAGAGTCAACCTGTTCAGAGTCGATCGGAATATATTTGTTTTGAATAGAAAAATCGTATTGAAAGCAATTTATGAAAGTAATTGTATTGAAACAAATTGATATCATGATAGGCTACAAAAAAGGCCCCAGCAAAATAATTGTATCTGTACTGGTTCGCTCCTAGTTTCAGAGTGAATGAGTATTTCTTTGTCAGAGCATGGAATCCATTGAATAGAATACATAATATGGTCTTAGCAAAGTACTTTATTTGGTCGATTTCTCTCAGTGAAAATGAGCATCTGATGAAATGAAAAATTCCTTATCTTCTTTATCATACAATGATGCTTTAAATTGTCCATTCTATTGAGGGTACTGAAAACATGGAGTTTTCAATTCGAAGTAGTATTTCAAAAACACAAAAATGTATATAATTCAAAAAATAAGGCATGGAAAAATAAAATGGGCATGATCCTGGTAGTATCCCGATCCTTGACAAGAAACAGTGAAGAACTTCATATACTATGAATTCAATTCAGATTGAATCTCTTCCAAGCTCTTTTTGCTGGTCTCAATAGCTACGAACTTGGTGAAAACAATAGAGATAGCACAGCACACTGAGAAGATCATGAAACAAACACCCAGTCCAATTGAGTCGGCTACACTCTCGAAATACTTAACAATGAAAAAGCCCAGCAATAAGCAGACAGCGGTCACTAAGGACGCCGCTTTAGATCTAATGCCAGTAGGAAACATTTCTGCCATGATTGTCCATGGTACCTGCCCGAATCCAATATTGTAGGTGAGGATGAAAACTACCAAACAGACGATCGGTAGATAGGACATACTGCTACTGTTCTGCTGATGAGCATAAAAGTGACTGTATAAGCCCAGAGGCAACTCGGATAGAACCATACCGATAGCTGATATGATGAGCAGCATCTTTCTGCCCAGTTTATCGACGAATATGGGCGTCAGGAAGCTAGCTCCCAGTTGGACTGCACCAATAATCATCGAACATATCTCTGGCTTCAGGGAAGTTCCAGCATCTTTGAATATACTTTGTGCGTATGACAATATAGCGTTGATTCCAGTGAGTTGCTGGAAGCACAGCAGGACCACTGTGATGAGGAATGCCCTCTTGTTGCCCTTGGACTTGCATATGTCCTTGATACTGGGCCTCCCTTCTTCTTCTATCGCCTTCTCTATCGTGGCTAGCTCACCCTCTACGTCAGCTCCCTTGCCCCGGATGCTTTCTATCGTGGATTTGGCGAGGTCGTACTGGCCTGTTTTGATCAGGTAGTGGGGACTTTCTATGGCGAGCAGGTAGAACAGTATCAAGCAGGCGGCTGGGAACATGGCCAGTATAAAGTTGAACACTATGACGCTGGTGTATGGGCCCACTGCGTAGCAGAACAGCATACCGCTGCATTGGAACACGTTGAGAAGGCAGGAGAACGTCCCCCTGTGAGCTTTCTCCGATATTTCGCTCACGTAGTTGGGCAACACAGCGTACATGCCTCCTGTCGCCAAACCTAAAAATAAAACAGGGCCTAAGTACACAAATTATTGATTCAATGAATATTTCCTGAGCATTTAGAAGTTCTCTATGAAGACTCATATCATAGAGTATAATAAAAGAAAACCTTAGTAAATGCTTCAGAGTCCTTATTGCGAGAGGACGGGCAAACTCACTTGAACAAGATTTTGGACGCTAGGAAACAAATAAAATCTGACGAAAATAAAGTGTCAAAACAAAGACAAGCGAAGAGGGTACTGAGCCTATCGCCAAGGAATGTTAAATAGCTTTTCGAGTTGGACAAGATTCGAAATTTGTAACAATGCTCCTCACTGGAAACTGCCCTCTGAAGTACAACCTCAATGAGGTGGTCAATTTCTATAGTAATAGTTGCCGCCAAGAAGAACATTTAATGCAAAAAATAAAAGGGACATCGAATCTCAAACGTCAACAATTCACCATAGAAATATCAGAGGTTATTGAACTGGTAGACTACTAGCAGAAAACAACTATTTTTCTGGCAAATACAACGTACTATATGAATACAGGATATAAGTGTTTCTTTCCTCCCAACTCGCGGTTATATTCACATTGAGAAAGGCACGCCTGACCACCTACAGACCAGTTTCGGGCTTATTGGTCCTAATCAGTGCATGGTGATCAACGGAATAGATATCCTTAGATATCCACTCCAAGCTTCGCCTGTCCTAATGCAATCTGAGCATCGCATATTTCATCGCACTGAGCCTCGTTTCAAAAGTCAGAAACACTCCAGAAACAAGGCTGTCACGTAATAAAACATGGGACTGGCTGAAGATGTAAAGCCAGTAAGCCCGAAACCGGTCTGTAAGTTGTCAGGCGTTTCTGTTTGAATACTATTGTGAAATTAATTGCTATCGATATACGTGTATAGAGAGGAAACACATGTTCTACACAGATCAATGGCCAAATAGAAACGATATTCAAGGATTGATATACTCAAAAGTGTTACTAAAGTTCAAGAGGATGGTTGCTTACAATAGTTCTCTCAAATCCTAGTTGAGCAAACCTACGTTGTTCAAGAAACGTTTAGTACAAGCAGAGTTTACAGAATATATTCTGTGAACTTTGGTACAAGCCACTATAGTCTGCATTATAATATGTTAAAACTTTGACTGTTGAAATCTATGTTTGGAATAGTTGTGAGCTATACCAGAATAATTGGAGATGGGTGGCTTTGTGAGACCTAATCATAACCTAACCTATAAGTTTCACAGTGTCATCTACTTGTGCTTGATTGCTACAGAGATCTTCATTGTTCTCCAAGTTCAAAAAATACTTCTCGAAACATTCCAAAAATAGTAGTATTTCATATTGAAAACTGTTTTATAATGTAGGTATTAATTTACGAGCCTATGATGAATCTGCTAACGTAGAAGACAGCCAGTTCTTTGACGAAAGCCATCATAAGGTATCCCAAGAGCAGAGGCACTGCTATGGTAATGATGGTGTATTTCCTGCCGATCCTATCTGCCAAATAACCATACACAAACGGGCCGAAGAGTCCACCCAGTTGGAAGAGCGACGAAACCCATGATCTCTGGTCCTGGTTGGAGATGACATTGATCTCTTCGAGCTTGTCGAGTTCTGGAGAAGCCCAGGTGATGGCTGTGCCAACGGAGAAGGTTATAAGATTGCCTAAAAAAAAGATACTTCAAGCAGTGTTATCAAATGAATTATTTCATGAAGAGGAGTAGTTTTGTTTCATTTCTCACACAGAGGATAATGAAATTAGTCAGTTATACAGTACAATCTCTAGTTTGTCGTTATCGAACATACTTCAACTCTCTTCACTCTATCCTTTTGGGATTCAAGAGGTTGTAATAATATCAAAAATCATCAAAATCATTGCTCCCGAAATCTTCATTCTGAATTCCAAATGAAAAACTCCCAAAGGGAATAACTCGCACGGGAGAGCGATATTCGTTAAAATTCTTTGTAATTATGTCGTGTGAAATCACCGCTTTTAACGAGATATTATTCCATCAAGATGCATTTTATTGAGCATGATATGGAAATATGACTCTCCCTCGCTCGCCAGTGGCCAACTTCAAAAGCATATTATATTTACTGCTTTTCAAAATCATTGATAAGTGGTATTAGTTGTATTTCGATGTTAAGTACGCATTCAAATGTGTGTTCAAAATCATCGAAGCTACGGACAAATGTCGATATTAAAATTTTTTCAGAAGCCAAATACCAAATCAGCTTGGGGTAGATAGTAGATTTTAGGGGGGAGGGTCGTTAAGGCTTTGCAGCCGCTCAGGCACCCCAACCTATTTGATCTCTTGTGCACAACTCATAATCTATTCGAGGCCCGGGATTCCAAAACTTTGTGCAAAGTTTATCAGTTTCCCAGTTCATTAGTTCATTAGGTTCCTGACATCGGAGGGCTCTAAGAAGGCCCCTTCCAGGAACTTTAGCCTCTTGCAGAAGAGTGCTGGGCATTCGCAAAGCAAATGTTCTGTAGTTTGAGCGAAATTCTCGCAGTAGCGACAACTAACACTCTCTGTTTTACCCGTCTGTCTAGGGTGGTACCTCAGAGGGCGAGTCCCGTTACCAGTTTCAAGTCTTTTTTGTTCAAATCAAGAAGCTCTTTAGCTTTCCTTGGCTAAGGGCTCACTAGCCTTTCGGCTTGTCTTTGTCCTGGCACTTTATTCCAGTGAGATTTTATTTCATCCGCTTCTTAACGTCGAACTTCTTTTCTCAAGTGGGCCATGGAGAGTCCACAGAATGGTTCTGGGCCGAGAAATTGTGTATTCGCCCCTTCTTTGGCAGGACAGTCTGCTTCCTCGTTGCCTTCAGCTCCCTTATGACCTGGCACCCAAATCAAGTGACTTGGTTTTTCGCTGCCAGTTGTCTCGGGGATTGTTTGCAGTCCCAAGTCAGCTTAGACTCACAAGTGACAAGTGTATGACTTCAGATCGAGTAAGAATTTATCAATGAATTACTTCTTCATTCTGACTTCGACCTTCCAATATTGTTATATTGTCTGATTGTTCAAAATAAGAACGTATAGAAACTGAACGATCTATAATAATGCGCCTGCTTGAATTGTTCTTAGCACTGAGTATCATGATTTGTATTTTCGGTGAATTTTGGTGATGAAAGAAAAATACTCGGAATCATATCATGCAAACAAATTGAGTAGTCATGTCTATTCGAGTGATGCTTTCATAGTAGATGGGAGCGTTCTCATAGAATTCTAAATTCTTGCGATGATAATGTGCTGATTTGTGGAAAATGAGGCAGTCAAATTGAACTTGGACTGTGGTTGGTGCTTGCTGAGTCAATTCCATTTTTAGAGCGTGGGGGTTACAGTCTATGTTGTAGCTGCAAGCACAAATAAACTACCTATTCAGTCCAGTTGAAACCTGAATGTAACTGAAAAACCTTACTTTGCCGATCAAATATTAATGATGATTAGGAACTGGGACAACCTGTATTATACATTATTCTTATCCAGATAACAAAATTATGATTATTACAGTCATTATCAACTGATTATTTCGAAACAATCGCTCGTAAGCAACATAAACAAAAACTATGTAATTACTGGCATGGACAAAAATATGAAAGTGTACGAGAAAAATTACGAATACCTACGTATACCTACAGGATGGGCCAACAAGAAATTTACGGCTAAATAATGATGGATCCTTCGAAAGAGATTGCTAACTTTTGTGGTGAGTTTCTTGAATACCTACCATAGAATGACCACTATGAAACTAAAACAGTTCTCCTCAGAATGAATCTTATATTCTAGGTGACCCCATAAAAAGTGGTTCAGTGGAGTCAGATCAGGTGAATTGGGTGGCCACTCAATCTATCTCCTCCTTTCAAACCTAGCTTCGGGAAAAATTTTCAACTAACAATTTTCGCATGGGAAACAGGGAGTTGTGTTTTCACCCGAAAGGAGGAGATTGAAAAAACAAATGAGTTGATCCGATTTGAATCAGGAATCGACCGGTTCCATCAGCGTTTCTCCACAGCCGCGAAATTATGATGTAAAATTTTCGATGGCTCACCCTCTATACTAGATTGCCAAGGTTGAGTTTTCTTGGATTGGAATTATTCATAACCAACAGCAACACTGCAGTTAATGATGAATGATGAATTTTTATTGTAGAATTTGATTTTATGATTTCAAAGCGATATTATTTCAGTTTCCTTCCCTTCTCATATCATGGAACATTCAATATTTTTCATCAGAATAATTATGAAATTGAGTACCAGAGTGGTTAACTCTATACGTAGGTATAGCAAAAAAACTTGACTTTGATGCACTAACAGCTCAGTCAAGTTTTGAGTTTTTAGAGAGATGTTATGTAAACTCATTTTCATTTTGAGGTGATATGATGATTATTTGAATAATCATCAGAATTAGAATTTGACAATTATCATGCACAGGGTGTCCCAAATTAGCAAAACAACATGGAAAACTCGGGAACGGTCCGAGATACAGGGTAGGTTAAAATAGGAATGCCCAACAATATGCCGTAAAAAAGTATTTGAATTTTTTTTGTTCCTGAGATATTTCAAAAAATGCAAATTTCAGTTAGTAGATTTATATTTTTCATTGGCTCTATTTCGATAGATACAAATATAAGGAAGACACTTTCTCACAGCTGCTTTTGATGCTCTATAACTTGGCAGTATGGAATTTGTAATACGACGTTTCGTAACTGAAGGGTCGTCATCAACTTTTTTTCTCAACACAGACCTGGATTTTTCTTCTTATTTTTATACTCGCCTGGTGAATCTTAATATGTTGACATATACCTTAATTGCAGTTTCGAAGTTTCGACTCAAAAAATTTATCATCAATGACGACAGCAACAACAAAATTGTATTGGGTGAGAATGGAAATTTGAATACTAAAATTGACATGGACATCTGTCAAAATGAAAGTAAGGAATATAGATATCCTTAATAATAATTATAATAATGCCACAATTTAGTTTCGAAAAAAAACGTGACACGCAATTAAGGTATATAACGTATTGAGATTTACTACGCGACTACAAAAATGGAAAGAAAAATTCAGGTCCGTATAAATTAAAAAAAGTTTATGGCAGCCGTCTAATTGCGAAACGTCTTATCACAAATTCTATACTGCCAAGTTATAGAGCATGAAAAACAGCTGCGAGAAAAGTGTTTTCTTTTTAAATCTATTGAAATATACGAAAGCGCCTATAGGGGTCAAACAAAAATAATAAATTTTTTTTTTCAATATATTGAAAAATTATTGAATATTTTGGAAAAAAAATTCAATATATTGAAAAAAATTCAATATATTGAAAAAAAATCCAATATATTGGAAAAAAAATCCAATATATCCGACTTTTTTCCAAAATATTGATTTTTTTTTCCAAAATATTCAATAAATTTTCAATATATTGGATATTTTTTCAATATATTCAACTTTTTTCCAATAAATTGAATTTTTTTCATAATATTCAAAAAAAATTCAATATATTCAACTTTTTTCAATATATTGGATTTTTTCCAACATATTCAATAATTTTCCAATATATTCAATTTCTTTTCCTACAGGATGAATCATAGTGAAATGGTATATATACTGGGTGATTCATAATGAATAATACACAGAGCTTTCCCTGACATCCAAAAATGACCATTGATCAAATATTAACTATAGTTAGTTAGTGATATTTTACAAGTTACAAGAGTGAATAAGAAAGTGTTTTTTTTTAAAGTGGAATTTTCCATTCCTGTTAACTGATATTGATGAAAATTTGGTAATTGGAGTTTTTTATGGTAGCGCATATCACCATGTTGATACTGATGAGTTACTGATGGTGTGCTTCTATGAACAGTGATACACTATATACAGGGCGGGGCAGCTCATACGACAGTTTATATGGAAAACCATGGAATATCACGTATTTTTTTCCAGTTAGCTAGATGGATTTTAATATGCACGAATCAAAATTATTTTGAACTGTACAGGGTGTTAAAAAAAAGGTACGCATCAATGTTATGTTGATCAATACCCTGTATTTTATAGCATCTCCAGATTCTCATTGAAGGGCTTATTATATCAATCGATAGATAATCAAAAGTTAAGATCAAAATAAAAAAATTCAATATTTTGGAAAAAAGTTGAATATATTGGATTTTTTTTTCAATACATTGGATTTTTTTCCAAAATATTCAATAATTTTTCAATATATTGAAAAAAAAAATTTATAATTTTTGTTTGACCCCTAGGCGCTTTCGTAGAAATAAGGCCAATAAAAAATAAAAATCTGAAATTTGTTTTTTTTAAGGAGTTATATCTCAAGAACGAAAAAACTTTCAAATATATTTTTGCGGCATATCGTTGCACATATAAATACACAACTTTTTCCTGATTTAATCGGCTCTGTATCTCTGACCGTTCCCGATTTCCCCACATGGTGGCCCGCGAATTTGAGACACCCTTTACAAACTGTTACAAATTTGATCATATGCATGGGGATCCTCTAAACTGTCAAAAACAAAACAAAGTTCAAAGGGAGGCAAATTTGCGAGAAGACAAACCCAACAAAATAACGGCAAGAAATCCGAAAAATGTCTACTATGTCAGTAGATACACAGGAGAAAACGAAAAACTGAGTTTTCGTTTTATTTTGTTACTGATTACAGTCGTAGCCATAGAAGAACTTATTCAGAATTGACCTACAGAATGATGCAATTGTGATCTGACATTTCGACTCAGGGCCGCTATATCATCACCATGATTATTTGAAAACGGACCTGAATTTTTCGGAAGTTTTCTATCTTTCAAATACGAAGACATCAAAGTTTCGTGATGAAATATTAATGTTCTATTTTATACGTATTTCAGAATGAATATTTTATACTGACTGATTTAAATCTTATGATTGCGATGTTTCCGTACTGAACTATGTCTGGAAATGTTCATTAATCAAGCAGAGCGAAACTAGCTTCTGTTAGTTCATTATTACAATAATTATCTATGTATTTCCAAGGTTGCATTACGATGATATCAACTTATTTATATTTAATGTCAATTGCGAAATTAAAGAATATTGAAACATTATCCTGGAATTCCTATATAACTATTTTGAGTTGGTGTTAGTAAGTTCTCCAAACGGGTATGCCGCTGAGTATGATTTTATAGATATGCATCCATTCTAATGCGAGCTTGCTGACGATATCGAAAATAATAATGATTTATATATATATACAGTGTCCGCCATGAAGTGTGGGATAAAATATTGTTATTGATATTTCTGAAAAACTCTGATAGCGGTTCGTTTCTGCATGTCTGACAACGAAAAAATCCGTTACGACTTATATCACGTGAGATCAGACTTGGCGGTAATTTGAAAAGAAGTGGTCAGTGGTGCCAACAAATGGGTCAATTCGACAAGATATCAAAAAATGTCATTAAGAAAATGTGCTTGGAATCCAACGAGGACACTATATATCAATTTTGAACCAGATTTAAAAAAATCTGAAATACAATTTAATTTATCTTCCCTCAAATTATACATATTAAGTTATGCAGCTTCTTGATTTTATTGGTTGATGCCAATTTAATAGTATTCGAAATTAATTTGATCTCTCATAGATTCGTCATTTTACAAGTTTGATGAATAACGTATTTAGTGTTCTACGTATTTTATCTTCAATACTTTATATTCTGCAGCTTTCTCGTTCTTCCTTGATGTATTTTCAGCTCATTTGTCAATCTCCTTCAATTTTCGGTACCTTCCTCTTAAATCTCGTCTTCTGATACAGGGTTACACAATCTGTTCCTCTGTATAAAACGGTACTCTTCACTTCTTACGAAAATTACGTCTTGACGTCGTACAGTTCGATATGCAGAGTTTATCAATCCGTATTTCTGTTGAGCCCCCAAATATTATGGGATGTTTTGGATTAATAATGCAGATATTGCAAAAAATGTATATTGAACCTATTGAAAATTTCGTAAGAATCTACGTTATGACATCTCTTAGATTATAATTACCATGCCAACCATATTAAGAGGTGATTCTTATGTTGGTCGATTCCCACATTCTTGTCACTAGGTTTTATCATGCCCTGTATATTGATGCACATGAGCTTAATCAATATTATTAAGTTTCAATTACAAAGTTCAGTTGGTTCCGATTTTATTTGAGAGTTGAGATCATTGAATAAGCTCATGTGCATCAATATACAGGACATGACTACACCTAGTGCCAAGAATAAATCGTGTTTTCATAATTAACCTCCCGCAATTCCACAAATATTTAATCAGTGTTGACCCAACCTTATGTTATTTGGGTTATTAAAGTTGTTTTCCGATAGAACAAAAATAAATAAAGTTTCTCAGTAAGGATAGAGGAATAAAATTTGTATTTTTTATTTATTTTTTCGATCTAGTTCAAAATCGACATATGGAGTCCTCGTTGGATCCCCAAGCACTTTTTTCATATCTTGTCAATTTGACCCATTTTTTTTGGCACCACTGACAACTTTTTCTTCCGCCAAACCTGTGGTCACGTGATATAAGTCGTAAAGGATTTTTCAGTTGTAAGACATGCAGGAACGAACCATCATTAGAGTTTTTCAGAAATATCAATAACAACTTTTTTCCATATGTACCCAACTTTATGGCGGACACTGTATATATATGAATATATAGCTATAATGATGAATAAGTAGGAACTTTCACATCTGATACCCTGATTTAGAAAATCGACAAGAAGATGCGAACATTTTTTCTTTATTTCAAAAACTGGACGAAGCTTCGATACGTAAAATGAATGAAAATATTTTTTATTGTACTTCTTTAAAATCTACGAAGGCGTAGAACGGACATGCAATATTTTTTTCTGTTAATTTCGAGTTCGAACTCGAAAACGTCTGTGGTACCATCGACATCAGTAATTTTATACTTGATTTTCACTCATGATTGATTAAGTTTTAGGTAACAATTTTCTACTATAAGAATTCAACGTAAGGTTAGATTAACTCTGTTTTAGCCATGATTATCAAGATGAGAAATGCACTAATAAATTGATTTAGTAACCATTTGAACTGCATCTGGAAAACCTATTGTTGAGATGATATGAGTTAATTGTGATAAATTTATTATATTAACAAAGATAATGAATACCCATCACTGATTCTAATTCGAGTATATTTGGAAAGTCATTCACAAATTATGTCTTGACATCGTGAGTGTGCTCTGAAAATTAATATTTCACACGACTATCAAAATTCATTAATCGTATTCATCATCGAAGAAACAAAATTCACAGTCACATTTCACAATATTTGAATTCAGTCGACATACCTGAGCAAACAATGGCATATATATTTTGTCTCATGCTGCAGAGCTGACAACTGCTGCCAAACGAATGGAAATACTTGTAGTTATTCCATAAAAAATTGCAATAGGTGAGTCGATGCTGATGAGTTGAATCGGTTCCTTGGATTGAACCAATAATGTAAAGCAACTCACGCTGTTCTTATCTCGGAAACAACTGAATTCCTTGAGCGATAAGTTTAGTATTAGTACCTATACGATTGCCGACAGAAAAAAAATAACGAAGCGAAGTGGTAACATACAAACCCGTCGACATCTGTATCATGAATTTTAATAATTTTTTTCAATACTATATTAAGAAAACATTATCAACAGACGTTCGTTTGTTGAATTCCCCAAATGAGAATAACAACATCAATTAATTTATTTATCATCATAAATACGATTTTATTCTGCTCTGCTTGGTCAGTGAAACTAAACTTTGGTGAAACAAAGTTACAAAGTCACGAGCAATGCATTATTATCTGGGATTAGCATTAATGTTTTTCGAACAAATGAAGTTCATTCATTAACCTTGAATTTTGAGTGCAAACTAAGAAAATCTTGGAGGAACGCTCAAGGTCACACAAACTATTATTTTTTATAGATACCGAATGTGAGGATTCTGGAGTAGTCTTGTAAGAGGCTATGAAATTATAGTCATAACCAGAAAGCATTATCGTTAGGGTCATCGAAGTGAAAATTATTTGCGGTGTAATTAATATTCATTCTTATATAATCATATTGATTACTAGATGATAAATTCAGCAACGAAATCAACAATGCAGAAATCTTGAACAACATTTTTAATCATCGGGCATGTCAACTCCTATAAGTCTCATCAATACGTCACTATACAAATAAAAATATATATTCATGGATTGAAATGAGAAATCTCAACGTTTCGTGTTATTTCTCGGTGTGAGATATTTCGAGTCAATATCACTACTTAAGTCAACGGAAACCAGCCGAGTAGTGCTTCGGATGACACTTAAAAAGCTAAGGTCCCCATCTCCCTTACTAATACAAGTGTCAATGAGACTTCTAGGGTTGCTTTGCAACTAAGTTGGCGGTCAAAAACACTTCTCAAACAGTTTTTTTTTTCAATAAACATATGAGTGTCATCGAATGTTCTCAATTAAGAAACATCGTTCTTGATGTGAGGTTCAGTCACAAACCACAGAGGTCCAGTATTGCACAGTATATTTTTGAAACCATGATTACATAGTATCTAGTAGTCTAATCACCCATATGATAGTGTGAGAATCCCTGATCTCAGTCAGGTTTACCCACTAAACGAAGTCAATAATCAATATGTATAATGTAGAAAAATGCGAAATACTGAGAAATGAGATGACAGAAATTTTCATGAGCATCTCATTATTTATGATCATTTACCTATGCATATTTATACTTTTTCAGCAGCTCTACTACAGGATTCCTTTAATTGAATGATATCCCGGTAACCTTGTATTTTAGATCTGACAGAATTCAATACAATGCAAACATCATTTTAGAGGCCACAACAATGTTACTCCATTAGTATTTCACAATACATTTTTATGTTTATATGATGGTTTTGATATGTGTCAATATCGTAAATGTTGTGTTTATGATATATGTTGAGTAAGTAATCCAAGTAGAAGTTTTCCGAAAAAAAATTCTGGGAAACAATTCGAATAGGTATCAGAATACCTGCTATAAATCCCAAATAGTTTGACACGTGTCAAAATCGTTTTTTTTTGTCAACTGCACATTACAGGAAAGAAACCTCACGAGAGCGCTTATATTAAATTGTACTGGAATTTTCATTGGGGAAAGAACCGTTGGCGAACCATTTTTGTACAAGCCACATTTTGATCTAGAGAGATAGAATATTATAATTCATTATCAAATACACAATGACTTTTTTCGGCAACCGTCCGAAAAGTACGTACTTCCCAGACGATTTTTTTTTGAGAAAGTGACATCGTTGTTGTCATTGTAAATATGAAAATCTTGGTAGTATGGTTTTGATAAATGCAGTTGATCATTACCATAGCAGCAAAATAACGACTGACAGCTATCTGACATAAAATTAGCTAACATTTCAATTTTTGAAAGAAATGTGTTTCTTCGATTTGTTATTCTACACGGTTGCCGAAAAAATTGTGTACGCAACACGCCCAAAAACAGTTTTTTTGGACTCGCAGACTTCCAGGACTCGCTACGCTCGTCCTAGAATTTTGTCCACTCATCCAAAAAAACAGTATTTTCCGGACTTGTTACGTAAATTACTATTTCCTCTAATATTTACAAGAATCAGTGAAAGAAATGATGATTTTTCCATCATATTCATGAACTTTCGGTTGAAATATATCGAGAAGAATCGACAAGTTTTCTTTATAGGAACCTTGCTTGCCCTGATAACTGGTTTCAACTGAAATAACGTCCCCGCTCTTATTTCTTGAATAGTGAACCCACTGAGCAAGAAACATCACAAGGATATTTTGTAACGTTATATTCTTGTACACATGGCTACATTTATGAAAAAACATCTTTAATGAGCTATAATAACATTTTTACGTGACGTTATCATGCCCGCCTCATTTGGGCCATGTTTGTTATATTCCCAAAAAAACAACGCTGGCTCATTATAGCTAACTGTACCAAAAACGTCAATGCGATCTTATTTGTACCAATATTTGAACGTTCACTTCAATGTATCATTGTTTCATCCACAGGAGGTTTTATATAAAGTTATTTTCATCGTTTTTCATGATACTCTTATCGCGAACTTTGTTCATGACATACACGTTAATAGCATTCCAGCTGTTGCCTACCCATTTCGCCATTTTGGTTGAATCCGCCGTTTGTTTTGTTGTGACGCTGTGAGTGGTTTGCATTTTATAAAATTTTATCTTGCTATTTAAATTCTTCGTGACGATAGTTTATTAATGGGGAGTTGTGTGAGTGAAGTACTACCTAAAATACTGTGTAGCTGGGTGATGCTGACAACAATGCTTTACACAGTTATCAATGAGGTCAGTTTTTCATCTTTATTAATTTTTCAATTATTTCCTGACATCTGTTCGCGGATCACATCTTGAACGAATTCTGAACCAGTCCAGAACTAATTCAGGATTTTCATAACGCGCATGTCCAATTATGAACTGGTTCAGGATTCAATTTCACCGCGAACGATTTTATAACCAAAAGAGAACTCCTAAGAACTAACCTAACCAAATCTTTCTGTTGCTTTCTGTTTGAAAAATGAGTGAAACCGAAGGAAGTAATAATAAGCATTTATTTCATAACATCAAACATTTTTAGAAGTTCTTGCCGAATTTTTGGTGTTCCCAATATACAAACTTGAAGGAGAGTCATGAATTAACTCACAAAAACACACAATTTTCACTGCGAATAAAAAACTTGAAGAAAATATTTGAGGAGATTGTGAAGAAATGCAAACAAAGTTCATCACTGAATTGTGGTGCCACTTTTTCAAAGTAATCCTTGCTTTTGGGAACTTCAATCAGTTCTAAAAGTTCTTCCATATCTTCGTCGCTAGACGATAAAAATGGTTCTACACATTAGTATTAAAAAGATTCCTAGAAATAGACAAATTTATTCTTAAGTATAAGTAAATCAAGTACTTTTCATACTCACTTTCACTGATCTACATATATGAATAGTTTGAATTATTGTTTTTCATGTAATGTGCTCCACCAAAATAAAAAATAAAACAGCTGACAATACTGGATGTTATTGGGCGAATTGCGCATGCCTACCCGAACCGAACTTTCCGTCCTAACAAAAGTCCTAGAACTGCTAGAACCAATTCGGAATCGGTATTGAAAAAATTACAAAGGATCCGCGAACACAGAACTGGTACCAGGAATTCAGAATTGTATGAACCGCGAACGCCGTTTTTTAAACTGCGCATGCGAATAGTCCCTGAACTGGTTCAGAATCGTACCCGCGAACAAAGCTAATACATATCAATTCAGGGTTGATTGTTTATTACGATGGCAATTTTCTTGTATGTCTCAGTGAACCTTTTGAATAAACATATCAGCTCAAGTAGAAATTGACAAAATTTATAGGTTAGTTGTTAGTTTATGAATTATTTGTGTGATATTGTGAGTTTTTGATTCAATTCATGAGAAGCAAATCGATGTAATAGGTATATTCGAGTCAGCAATCTATTCTCGTATATGCACGGAATTCCAATTATTTATTGACTGCGGGCCCAATTCCTGAAATTGCTTGGTATGCTTTGCATTTTCAACTGATAACAAAAATATTTTTGAAATTGCTGTATTTTCCAGCACTTTATATGAATTACATGATGGTCGCTAATTCACACATTTTTTCTGATAAAACTGAATGGATATTTCTGAATATAATAAAATATAGGTAATATAAGATTACCGGCCTCAAAAAGCACGAGAACAGCTATTTTTGAACAAAATGCGTAATTTGATATCATCTTTGAACGTCTAGTTATTCAAAATAACTGTGTTCATTCGTAAGAATCATAATGAACACATTTTTATCACACACCAAACCTACACAAAAAATTTTTTCCTTTACGACTATTGTATTACATCCACTTGGTATAGGTTACTTATTATTGAAAGAAGGTACGTAGGTATTGTCAAATTATGAAATTTTATTGCGAGTCTGATTCAAACATTGCACTGCATGCCCCATATTCCATTTCAATTTTGTACAACTGGTGTCAATTGTTTTGTAGGTAATGAATCTACGTTGTCGCTGATTGGCCATAGCCTGTTGTGTAAAGGCTCTTACACACGGGGCGTAGCTTGTTTTGTTTAATGCTTCCAGTACTCAACGAAAATGTTACATGAAAAGGGTCAATTTTTCAACAGTCATAGAAGAAATGGTAATACATGTTCTAGCAGTTTAGCTTAGACATTATTTGAGAGAGGGGGTGAGCGGAGACATAACCAAAGACTAACTGCCATTTTTCCATGATAATATGCAATATTGGACCATGAGTCTCTGCAGTGAAATAAATCAAAACTTTGAGTGCAAATTAACCTTTCTTGTGATTCCTTCGTTCAAAAGACTCGATGAAAATATTCATATAGAGGATTAGGAAGGCGTTATATTTCGAAGTTATGTATTCATTTATTCACTGATAAACCCAAACAGACCTTCGAGATCTACCTAATAACATGAATACAAAATTAATGGTAGTTATACTAATTTGAGAGATATCAGAAATGTATGTATCACAATGGCAGGCAAAGTACACCTGATGATTTCATTAATTGACTATTTATTCAAAACTATCCTTCGAAATACACTTCGTGGGACGGTATGATCTGAATCTATGAGGGCATTGAGGTTATTTGTCAATCGACACATACGATATATATATTCTATAAAAAAATTCATATAAATGAATAAAAATACAAATATTTCTTTCTTCGAACATGCGTTTATCGTTTATGCTCCTATGAATTGATGCATAGACGACGAGTGGATATAATTCAATATTTTGCGTGGTATTTGCCAGGAACGTAGTTGTTTTATGCTCGTTTTCTACCTTGTTATGTTAGATTATTCTAATAATGTTGTGGAGATGTCTTTGAGATAATTATTTTTCTTTTTTTACACCACCACTCCACTTAGAGCTATTGGCTATTCCCTTTGATTCAATCGGCTAGTCGAGCAACCCAGCCACTCTCATATTTCTGTATGGAAAATTTATTAAGGAGTGTTTCTTTCTTCGCCGCTTGGTGTCGCCGTCTTCATACACTGCTTGAGGAACGGCTCACTGCTATCAAATATGCGTGGATGCTGCCATCGATTCAGACCTCGCCTCGTGTGGAGATATCAGGATCTCTACACGGTTGACTACCCTGTACTGATGAGGGCCAATAAGCCCGAAACAGGTCTACAGGATGTCAGGCGTGTTTGTCCCGTTGGGAGCATAAACGCATGTTCAAAGAAAGAAATATTTGTATTTTTATTGATTTATATGAATTGATGCATAGACTGCGAGTGGATATAATTCAATATTTTGCGTGGTATTTGCCAGGAACGTAGTTGTTTTATGCTCGTTTTCTACCTTGTTATGTTAGATTATTCTAATAATGTTGTGGAGATGACTTTGAGATATTTATTTTCCTTTTTTTACACCACCACTCCACTTAGAGCTTTTGGCTATTCCCTTTGATTATATCTTATATGTTGAGCATAACCGTATAGTGCGAGGGACGGATTCTTCTTGGAGAAACGTTGAATCTGATTAATGAAAATTTCATCTATCTTCGAAGAACAGTATCAATCGTTTGTTCTTCTTTTTTCTAGGAGCGATAGTGTTGTCTAGTGTTTAATGAAATGAATCTAATAAGTACTAAGTTCTAATTTGAGGCTTATCAAGCTGAAGTAACGTGATGATCTTATACTTATATAAATTCCACGTAAACATATAAAGTAACGTTTTATCGTGATACCTAAATCTTTCAATTTGTACGACGTACATGAAGAATGAAGAATATGGAACGTGAGTGTAAAATATTTCTTCACACTAAAATACATACATTGTATCCGTAAAGTATGGAACAAACTCATTTTTAGCTAAACAGGTCATTTTAAGAAATAATCCTGAAACATGTCGATTTTTGATTTTAATTTATCGTATTTTAAAATAATAATCTAATATACAGGGAGAATTACGTTCGAGTAATGACGTCACCGTCATTTTTTTTAAATGGAACTTTAACTCTAGCTGAGCTGATTCCAAAAATGTATCACATGTTGATTCCAATTGGTACAGGGTGGACAAAAATACAGTAGTTGTGTGTGTGCTAATAAAGTAACGTGTAACATTCTAAAAAACATAGTCGTCTAGTTTTTTGTGAAATGTCATTATTTGTTATGTAAATCATTTAGTACTACAATATTTTTGGTATTCGTGAATATTCGAACGATTGCTTAGATTCAATTGGAAGTAGAAATGGAGTTAAGTGTAAAACAAAGAATTGAAATACTTATGATGATTGGGTATGGAGACAGATCGCGAACTCAGATGAAAGTGTGCAATTTGTTTAATGATAAATATCCAGAAAGACCTATAACGCGTTCAACAGTCAGTAAGATGGAAACGAAATTTCGAGAAACTGGTACGGTTGCAAATGTACGCATATCAGGTCGTCCCCCTGCAAATGCTGATACAGCATCAGATGTTTTACTGAGTTTTGAAGAAGATGCGCACACTTTTGTTCGTAAAGTTAGTCGCGAAATCGGTGTTGGCAAAACAACGGTACACAAACTATTGAAGCTTGGAAAATGGCATCCTTATAAAATCATTCTTGTGCGAGAATTAAACGAAGATGATCCCGATAGACGACTCCAATTTTGCGAAGAAATGATGGATAAATATCACCGAGACCCTCTCTTGATACAAAACATTATTTTTTCTGATGAGTCCACTTTCACGTTAAATGGTGAGGTTAACCGTCGGAATTGTAGATACTGGGCAAAAGACAACCCTCACTGGATGCGTGAGCATCATACACAATACCCTCAAAAGGTAAATGTATGGGCTGGAATTGTACGAAATCGAATCATCGGACCCTACTTTATCGAAGGTAATTTCAACGGGGCAAAGTACCTTGAGTTTTTAAGGGGGTATCTCGTAGCTACTTTACGTTTTTTTTTTCAGCAGACGTAATCCTGGAGGTTTTGATGAAAGTTTTTGGTTTCAACAGGATGGTGCACCTCCACATAATGCTGTAGATGTTAGAAGGTACGTAGATGAAATTTTTCCGAACAGGTGGATTGGTAGACGTGGACCCACTGAATGGCCAGCGAGGTCACCAGATTTTAATCCTTTGGATTATTTTCTGTGGGGCCATCTGAAGAATGTTATTTATAAAACGAAACCAGCAAATATTGAAGATGTACATGTGAAAATTCGAACAGAAATAAACAATATTATGCAAGAAACCATACACAAGGTTCAACATGAATTTGTACACCGTTTGGATTACTGTCAAATACAGCAAGGGCTGCAGTTCGAACATTTATAAAGTCATGTTGTAGCATTTTTTTTTGTTATTGGCATTAGCACTCAGTCTTTTTGCCACAGAATGATTTTGGTTATGCAACTTATTTGTGATTTATATAATTATCTTTCCATTTATTATGAATTCTACTAATGCATCATAAATTTCCTTTTTACCTGTTCTAAGTAAGGACGAAATGTTTATTGGGAGTGGTACATACTTTTTTATTTTGTTCCATAAATCTTCTGTTAATTGTTTGTATTGGGTGCATTCGAAAAATATATGGTTAAGGTCGGCTATTAAATTATCATGTGGGCATAGTGGTGATTCTAAGATTCCTATTTTATGTAGGTGTGCTGGGAATTGACCATGGTTTAGTCTGAGTCTGGTTTTAATGGTTGTATATCTTCTGTCTACAGAGTATTGCCAGATATGGAGAACTCTTCGCGGAAGAGTTTGGTGGATAGAATAATAGTGATTTTTTGATTTTTTTCTGTTTTGATTCCATTCTATTTCTCAAAGTTGTTGTTGTGTTTTTTTCAAATCGCTGAATAGTTCTGTATACGTTGGTGTACGTTGAATGTTGTTCGATGTGGTGGCTTCTTTGGCAGCAAGGTCAACCCTTTCATTGCCCTCTATTCCGGAATGCCCTCTCGTCCAGACAAAAACTATTCGACAGTTATTACGTAATAGTGAGAGATATAAATTTCTTATTTTGCATAACAAATCGTTATTGCAGATTATTTTAATATCTCCATCGATTGATTGCATCACTGATTTTGAATCGGATATTATAACTGCCTCGTTGATATTATTCTCGATACACCAATTTAGTCCCCTTTCGATTGCAAAGGCTTCAGCTGTATATATGTTGCAAAGGTTATGTATTCTATATTTTGATATGTAATTGAATTTGGGGACATAAAAAGCTGCACCCACACCATCAAAACTTTTAGAGCCGTCTGTATAAATTTCTATTTGGATGTTAATTTGGTTTAGAACAGTCCTTAAGATCATTGCATCATAGGAAGGTATTTTTAGGTAGGGGGGAATACGACAGAGGGTTTGGTTATCAAAATTTCAAACTCATAATCGTATATAGGCAATTTGTCTTCAGTCGATGATATAATGCTCTGATATTTGACGGTGTCCACAAAAGCAGTGGCGAGCGGCGGTGAGTTCTTTTTGGCCCAAAATCGATTTGTTAAGTCATCTGTACTAAGATTGTTTATTTGATTCGTCAATAATGAGTTGTATGTTCTGAATTTCAACATTAATTTGGACGATATGTATTGTCTACGTAGATATAAGGGGGGTTCATTTGCTTCTGCCAAAATTGTATTCGTAGGTGAGGATTTGAAAGCTCCCAAGCATGTTCTAATGGCTTCGTATTGTATTTTGTCAATTTTTTTAAATTCGTATTTGATGCGGATCCGTAAAAAACACAACCATAATCTATAATTGATCGTATAAATAAATGATCTGTAAAACATCAAGGCAGTTTTGGGGTCTGCCCCCCACTTCTTTTTTGCAACACATCTGAGAATGTTTAGGCCTTTTTCACAACGTCCTTCTAGGTACTCAATATGTTTGGTCCACAACAAATTTTGGTCCAAAATCATACCGAGATATTTGTAATTTGTTGTCAAGGGAATTGTCAGTCCTGCGGTGTTGAGTGGTGCATGATTTTTGTGTTGGTGTCTTGTGAAGCACATAATTGCGGACTTTTCCGGAGACAGGTTGAGCCCCATTTCAAAGAGGTAGTCTTTCATTGTAGTTATGATGTTTAATAGATCATTCCTGCATTGATCGTATTTTTTGTGAGATGCGTATAGGCATATATCATCAGCATATTGTATTATTTTGATATGCCTTTCAAACCTGGAATGCAATTCTGCAGTATAGACATTAAATAGAATAGGACTGAGAATTGATCCCTGGGGAATCCCGTTCCTAGAAATTCTGGGACCATGCAATTCATTATTGTGGTCACGGATATAAATTTGTCTGTCATTAAAGATCGCTGTGATGCAATTTGCGGCTCTTTTGTTGTCAATCAGCTTTTTATTTAAGATGCCCAAATCCACCGAGTCGTATGCTCCTTTGACGTCTAGAAATAAACACATTAGATATCCGTTTTCTGAATATGAGTTTTGTATGTCTGTGATTAATTTGGCTAAAGCATCTTGTGTTCCCATTCCTCTTCGGAATCCGTATTGTGATTTGGGTAATAAGTTATTAGATTCTAAGAAATGTTCTAAACGCGATTTTATCATTCTCTCAAAGGTTTTCAATATACATGAAAGTAATGAAA
Organism: Chrysomela aeneicollis; assembly: GCA_029955515.1. Lineage (NCBI taxonomy): Eukaryota > Metazoa > Arthropoda > Insecta > Coleoptera > Chrysomelidae > Chrysomela > Chrysomela aeneicollis. The sequence continues at coordinate 19,658,453 of JARUHQ010000003.1, read as the reverse complement.
TAGGCCTAAATGAAGAAGGTAATGAAGGATCATTTCCAACCTTTTTAATGAGAATAAAAAATTGCTACAATAAATATTTTGCTTTAGCGGTTTGTCAATGAAGTCAATATAGAAAACTTACAGGACATCAGATCAGTTTATCAAAGAACGAACCTTACTGTCACATTTATTGATCATAAAGCTTTCTGATACCATTATGATCTTCTGAACTATGGTATCTTCTGGTAATCAGTACACCTGTGGGATATGATGACTTTAACCTCAGGCTTGTGCTGATCCATCGTAAACAGGTCTGAAACAGGGAAATTTTTCTTCTGGTAATCAGTACACCTGTAGGATAATGAGTCGAGCCTGTGCTGATCCAATGTAATTAGGTTCTGAAACAGAGAATACTGTAAGTATTCAATCAAGTCCTGTTACGAGTCAGAAGGTATTGTTGATCATTAAATGTGATGTTCAAATAGGAAAACATTATGACTTACCTGTGGTGTTCCCCAGCATTGCATGATTTGTTTCCAGGATAAATTTCTTTTATTTTCCTGGGATAATTTGGTAGGTTAAAGAAATAGGTTGAGATTTCTTGCAGCGCGAAATGCCGAATTTCGTCAGCTACATTCAGAGTGGTATTTTGTTCTATGCTGTTTTGACGTCACACATCTGTCCTGCCGTGTCCTGCCACTGAGTGTAACCTGCTCGTTTCGTTTCCTGACCAATAGGAATAGACAATTTCGACAGGGACATTAGTTAGCTGAAGTTGTTACCCTGGAATTGCAGGAAGTCGTAAGATGTGAGGAGATGACAGATTTCCGGCTTCTTCCTCGACTCGAGGCTTTTTCCTGGTGGCCATGATGGAGTTCACATGTGTCGGCAAGTAATTTTTCTTTGACTTGATGTCAGCACCCTGATGGGGGATCTGTGAGATTTAAATTTACTTCGCCGAACGTGACTACGTTGTTGGACCTTTTGGTCGATTTGTCCTGCCACCTGGAGACTGCAAAATTTCCTGAGAAGCACTGCAGCATGGCCCCATTTTGTTTTATAGGAAAGTTGTAACCCTTCATGGAAGGTGAGTGTCAATTTTCAGAATGCAGATCACTTCGTATTGTTGCCTGCGAATTTTGTTTTTTGTGTCCGTAAGAGATGTTAGAACCTATATTTCTACTAGGGTGTTTGGAGGAGTCCAACTTGTTGAGGTGTTAGGCTATTGGTAGAGTCACTACCAGCCTCACCAGCAGTACTTCTGTCCTGATCCCATCAAGGACACCTTGGACACTTCTTCCTTGCCAGGACTCCTGGGAAGGGCCTCATTAACCACGACCGGATCCTGGCTGGAGCAGACAACCTTAGGACACCTTGGTGGTTGAGCAGCTCAGCAAGGGAGCTCATCTTCTGGGACTGGTAGTGGGCTTACCAACAGCCCATCTTCAGGGTGGATTTGGCGGCGAGGACTTATGCTGAATGCTGCCCATCTTCTCAACCGGACAACAATAGACCTTGGATAGGGGTGATTGGGACTTACGAAGAGGACTTCAACAACAGCACAGCACACTTCCCCCCATAGTACTATGCGGTAGTAGTTTCAGTTTCACTTCTGCTGAAAATCACTTGCCATACATTTTAAATATTTCTGATTAGTAGGTATATCGTAATAATCATCACATATAGCAATACTGATATAATCCTGTCCTCTGTATCAATCTACAATCATCCTGTCTATTGTTCACATATTAAATAGGTTTTTTAAACTATTTGGTATTTTTATTCATTCATTTGTGTACTATGACTATCTAGTGAGATAAGCACTTGATAATTTTATTTTCAGATCAACATCAATTTGATACTTTTAACTACTTGGTTTTCTCAATTATCCCAGTTAAATAACTTTCATAGTAAATTGAGTGGCGCCCTAGGTACTTGAATTTTATATATTATTTCAGGCCCCGGAACCACTAATCTGTTCTCCGGCGAACAGCTGCCGTCAGCACTGTGATCTATTTTTTTTATTTCAATTTCAGTGAAATAAAGTAGGTCACAATGTATTCCAGCATATCTGTCCGCTAGACAATAAGTATTTTTGATAATATTGTTACTTTACCTAATAAAGAATGTTACGCGTTACTTTATGAGCACACACAAAACTATTGTATTTTTGTCCACCCTGTACCAATTGGAATCAACATGTAATACATTTTTGGAATCAGTTCAGATAGAGTAATCCAAAAATTGAGACAAAATGTAGGGGTTCCATTTGAAGAAAATGACGGTGACGTCATTACTCGAACGTAATTCACCCTGTATATTAGATTATTATTTTAAAATACGGTAAATTAACATCAAAAATCGACGTGTTCCAGGATTATTTCTTAAAATGACCTGTGTAGCTAAAAATGAATTTGTTCCATACTTTACGGACACAGTGTATAATTCATGTAGGTTTATTTAGTCCTGTTTACATTTCCATAAATAACATTTTTATGAATGAAATACTTTCATTTTTTAAAACATGGTCATGTGAGAAATAATATGGCATTCATGCACAAAAAATGCGCTCTTTGCAAATATATTATCGAAATCGTGTACTTCCATTTGAAAAAATGATAATGACGTCATAACTCGAACAGTGAGGACGTTTTCAAAAATACTTGCAGACCTAAAAATGCGAAACTGAAAAAGAAAATCGATGTTTCTGAACTTTTCTGCCCCAATGGCAATATCAAGCTTTTAACGAATTTGTTCCAACCTTTACGTGCTCACTGTAACTTATCCCAAGACCTATCCATGACTGCAGAGAACGTTTCGAAACATGACATATTTCAAGGTGTATTCAGTTCGACTCAGTTCAAATATGTTTTCACAAGCTGTGAAAAGAATTGGTACGCCTAATTTGGGGGAAATTAATGCTATATTTATCCATAAAATGAAATATTTCTTTCGAAAACAATTTCGAGAAAAATAACTTGATCAACTGGTATAATCCAGCAAGAGAATTTGTCACAGATGCAAAAAAATATAAGAATAATAATAAATATAAAGTGAGAAGAATAAAAATAGAATCATTGACAGAGATAATCAATTATCAATGGGGTTACTAGTGGAACCGGTAACGTCAAACATCCGGGATTTGTTATAACTTTAGTGATTTTACTTTCCTGTGTTTTCCATATTTACCTACATTCCAATGGCGAATATCTATTTATCGTTTCTATTTTTAGTTCATGGGCTTCTAGATAGAATATAAACGAATATGGGAAAAACGGTGTTATTTTTCCGATTTAAATATCATTACCAGTTAATAATTACACATGTATGTGAAGGAAAAATTCTCGAAACACTAACGTTGTTTAGACTTCATATGATTTATATTTATGTAATATTGTGGCGAGAAATTTTTCCAATATCTCCAACGATAAACCTTGACGTTACTCATTCGTTATGCACCTTTAAAAAACCTACAATATCCTTCGTGAACGATACATAATTATTGTCAAGTTCATTGGCATTGATAATCTGAATCAGTATTGTAACTCACTAATGATCTGTGAATATATAAGGCGCATGAGCTATTTCATCAACTACAGTGCACAACATAATGAATGTTTAAAAAAAATTGCTTCATGTACCTAACTAACATGTTTCTCACTCATTTTTCAATCTTGTATGTTCTCTTCAATTCTTGTTCGTATACAGGGTTATATTCAAAAATGTCACTGAGGTGTCTCCAAACCTCCAATGCTACAGTCAAACATGTACTTGAACAATGTCTGCGATAGTATTGAGAATCTTAGATGCAGCATCCATATACATTTTTAGCTTGAGGATAACTTCAAAAATCTGTGCAACCAATAAGAATCAGTGGAAGAAACTTAGTTATAGCAACTCCGAACAACAAAAAAGTGACCTAGAGGAAGAATAGGCTTGTGTTGTCTTAGAGCCTGATGAAGAATCTGAAACGATCCCACTTCTTCACTGAACAAATAACTCTAATAGTTTCAACCTCCTACGCAGTGAAAAAAATATTACACTAGCTATCCCACTAAACAATTTCAATTTACCGCAAATTTTCAGCAAGATAAGTTTTTGCGAGCGTAAATTACACATTCAATTGGCAACAAGTTCACTCTAGATGGCATCTTCCTCCCATGGAATTCACATTGTAAACTTACATAGTGCAAGTTTTCGGAAAACTTAATGTAAATTCTCATATAACTTCCCACAAGTTTACTTCAAAATTGTCTTTTCGAAACATTCAAACAATTTATGGCTAATTTCGGCGATAGTTTGTAGTAAACAAAATTTGTAGCTTTCATTTGAGAATGCTCTGCAATTTTGATGAAAATTGTATGAAGGGCTAATGGTAAACTCGCAGGTTCATTGGTCTATATTGAGTTGTAAATGATAGTAAAACTAACGACAAATTCACGGCAAGTGAAAAAACAATTATGGGAGAATTATGAATTTGCTTCAGATTTTCAGATTGGTAGGCTAGTGCAATATACAAAATTATTTTTTATACAGATGAAGCCCATGTCTAAAGGCCGATAATATGTTTAAATTCATTTGATGTTATGATATTTTCTCCCTACATATATTGAAAAATTAATTGAATGGATAAACAATTTGATCAAATTGTACCTATAACTATTAGACATGTGGTTTTATCAGAAGGTATCAATTATATTTTCAAATTTGCCGAAATGAATAGGTAATATACATATATACCAATCTTCTTGCAGGTATGGATCAGTTTGAAAAAATTGTTGTAAAAGTTTTTTTTAACTTATTATTATCAAGGACCAATATTACACAAGATATAAATGAATATGTGCCAAATTTTTTCAATCAGAATAACCCTCGAATTTTTCATTCAAACCTATTTATTTTCACCCTGTATAATTCGAGAAGAAAGTGAACAATTAAATTTTTAATTTTTATTTCAATTTCTTTTGTACATATCAACATACAAATTAAAATATCAATTGTTTCTAATAAATAAATAAAAATTCTATTCAGCAATAAAATATTAACAATTATTAATTTTATCGTCCTTTCTGTTAGACTTGATTTGGCATAATGAAATCTATATAAGTAACCATGAGTTACTATTTTTAGGAAGATATATCCATCCATATTGAATATGGAGCACGAACAGATTCTGAAAAAAAAGTAAACAGCTTTTTCACAGTGTTTCAGAATTGTTCCATTTATTCTTTTCATTTTTTTCATCTACTTATAGATGAAAAGATCTATCATATTAGCATATTTTATAATGAATTGGAAATATCTAATGGACTTTCTTTTGATATAATGAATAGTTGTTTATCACAATGGGTAAAACTTCATCCTGAAGTTTATGTTGCCAAAAACTATTTTATACATATAAATGATTATTATATACAGGGTGGCTCACGACTAGCACTACAGATATTTTTTAGCGACATGGCAAAACGGTTTTTGTCTCTTCAGTAGGTATATTTTATTGCATTTGATTTAATCAATTGATCACACTTGGATTTTAGCGGAAAGGTGAAAGGTGTGAAAAATCGATATTTTTCAAATTTAGGAATTTTTAGAGTCGAAACTATTCATTATTGGTCAAGACAGCTTACATATCCTTATCTTTCATTTGATTAACCATCTGATGTCGTTTAATTGAATCACTACAGGGTGAATCAGAAATCAGAAATATGTATTTGATTAATTTAAATATCAATTGATGATAAAAATAAATAGTCAAGATAGGGACATGTTAGTCATTTCGATAAAAATAATGAGTATTTTCGATAAAAAATTCATACAGTTGGAAAATCTCGATTTTTCTCACCCTGTATCTCTGTAATCGTTTATTCAGCTAGACCCCAAGTATGATGTATCGATGAAACCAGCTCTCTATGGAGAATCTGGAAAGGCAATGAAATATAGGGTGTTTCATAAGAGAATAGATAAATTTGATATGCCACAATTTGTTCATCCTGTATAGTTCACAATTATTTGAAAATATAGCCTTTATCAACATACAATCTGTGTTTGGCCGTTTCGATATAAATATCTGTCGCGCTATAGTCGTGAGCCACCCTGTATATATTGGATGTTTGTTGAAATCTAGGGTGATGATAATCTAAAACAATAACTATGAAAACCTAACAGGATGAACTATACGTAATGAAGAAGTTGATATCTCCAGTCAAACCAAAAGTGTACATATTGAGTTTGGTAAGTTTATCAAGCTTCAAACCTTTCCTGGGTAGGAGGATGAGGTGAAGCTGTTGATATTTTACATTTAATTAGTTTTTCATCCACCTTCCATAATAAATCTGTAGGTATTGAAAAATATTACATGAATGTTAGGTTATAATGTCTAGTTCTTCCATTATTAAAGTAAAACAGTGAGAATAAATTGCGATGATAGATAATAATAAAATATCAGTCAATTACCGTCATTTTGAGGTGAATTTCTACTATTTTATCAGAGAGAAATCACTTTTTCACTCGAACATCGATCATCCCAACAATATCTCAATAAACCAAATAACAAGATGGCGAAAAAGACAAAGAACATATAGTCGTTGACTCGTCTCTTTCTCAAGGAATATTAATAATTGAAACATGTGGCGAATTTGTGAATTTTTGTTTGTGGTAAATTTAGCAGAATGATTTTACAGAGAACTTGCACTAGTGAAATTACACAATGAATGTTCAACACCAACTATGATTTCATGTTGGTGGTAAGTTCTTGTTTCTCAAGTTACAGTAAAATCATTTTCGAAAACTCTCAGAACAAAACGTGCAGCGAGTTATCAAATGGAAAATGCAAAACATTCAATTTACGATAAATTATCTTTCAACTCGCGAAGAAAAATTACAAATATGAAAAACATTCATACTTGCTGCGAGTTTTTGTAAATTACAATGTTTAGTGGCTAACACCGTCTGGTGTCTTCTGAGGTCCTGATTGTTTTAGTGTCAGTAAAAACCGGCAAAATATTCAAATATTACCTCCACGAAATTTCCTTCGGTGCGTTTGAACACTGAGCAGGTACATGCGAATACTTTTATGGTGTGAAGGAACACCATATCATGAGTGTGTTCATACGAATCAGTGCTTTTCTTCACCACCCCCGGTGTTTTCTACCAAATTGGATCACCTATTGAAATATAATGCATATGATGATGTAACATCTGTAGATATGTTATATTGTGTAGTTACCTAGTAACATGTTTGTTAAACAGATTTTGTCACTTAATTGTCAATATATTAATAAAAGGTAATTTCCATTTGTACGATCCACTTTTCTTATAGAAGTTGATATATTACAGATGATAAACTAGACTCAGAAGAATCTAGGGACAATTCTGATGGATGAAGAACTTTTTCGGCTCATTTATCCTGATCAGTGTCAATAGGGCCTAGGCTAATTAATATTGATCTTTATCAAAATCATCTGATATATCATGCCTAATATTGAAATCAGGTACGGTAGGAAGGACGTCAGTGCCACCTATTGGCAAAAGTTCTAAAGTTCTGAGATCGAACAGATGAGCGCATTAAATTCACACCATACATACAATATTTGTATTGATTTATATCATGATATTTATATTCAGGATGCAATACTTTAAGAATAATTATTTATACAAAATTAGATGATTCATACACCGCATCGATTCCATCGTGATATGACACGGTGTAACTAGGTGTTGATTTTACATAATAGGTGTTTTTTATGCGTTAACGTCAATGATAGCACCATTGATAATATTAAATTTCAACCATTTGGCGTTTCTTATGATTTAATGTTTCAGAATCGTTCTACTTCACCACGTTCGTGTCATTTTTCACTGCTAATATAGGAATTAACACCACACAACACTCAATTGTGGAATGTATAAAAATAAGGACAAAACTTTGATATCAAGGTGTTTTATTCATCGGAGTTTGCTCTGGAATACATTTGATCGAAATTACACCCAAATTTTTATTACTGTGTAGGTTTTCATTCAGAAAGAAAATTGTCAACCAATTAATGTTAGGAAATCACCTATTGATATCTGTTGTCTAATGTCTTATACTTGAACGATTTCAATTCGAAAAATGAAATTATCCATAGCATTTGATTCAGAACTACAAATTTCTTCTTCTATAAGCTTCTTTAAGAAACTGCATTACTGGGAGCGAGAAACCTGACGGTCTCAACCACAAGGAGTCTTTATTGATGAATATTATTTATATGGATCATATCATTGATATTTCAGGAGGCGTGTTTGGATAGAACGAACATATTATAACGTGGAAAATTACCCAAATCTCAACTGATCATTTGTGTCGATTCAAGGGTCCAAACAAAGTTGAACGACCGAGATTTTATCTAATGGATTTCGAATGTGAAAATACATTAACAAATGTAACTTATAAATCACAAAGGATGAATTATATAATTATTTGAGACAGGTTAATCGACCTTATAATAATAATAATAATAAAGTTTATTTATTACATAGTAGTAGATTTTGGGTACATTTAAAAAATATAAATAATCGAGGGCATCACAGAAGCAATAACATAGGTATCGCTTGTACGTGATATAGCCAGGAAACTGATCATTATAAACTATAATTTTACAAAATTTCAAAAATGATGATAAAATGTTCAAAATATAACTATACAGCATGTTACTAACAAAATCACTATCGATTGAAAATCACAGTCGAGTTAAAAAAATTCACAATCGAGTTAAGAAAAACACAATCGAGTTGAGAAAATCACAATCGGCAAAAAAAATCATAATCGGGCAATAGTCATAGTCGGGTAAGGATATCACAGTAGCGACAGTTTCGTTGTCATTGAACTCATGTAAGAACTAATATCAAGTAGATAGAAGCATTTGGAAGATACACATAATAATTATTTCATGAAATCTTGGAGAAATGATCTTTCCCTATACATTAACCACTTTTTCACTTTATTTTTGAATATTTTTGGATTTTTGACTGTTTTTATTTCTTCTGGCAATAACTGATAGAGTCTAGGGGCTATGTATTCAGCGTTTTTTTGTCCTATAGTTTTTTCGCAACGAGGTCCTTTCAAGAGTTTATCTCGGTTTCTTGTGTTATGGGAGTGAATAATTGGTTCCAGATGGATATTTCCTTTTTTGATAGCGTTCATAATGCTCAGGCAAAACAGTTGGCGAATATCCAGTACAGCAGCTTCCTTGTACACACTATTACTAGAGTAAGTTTTTCCTTTATAAGGTATGAGTTTCAGTATCCATTTTTGAATGATATGTAGATTTGTAAGGTAGCAATCATTCACTCCTCCCCACCCTATTACCTATACCATATGAAATTTGAGATTGAACAAGTGCGAAGTATAGCGTTCTTAAATGCCGCATATCCAGAAAGTTTCTCAAATATTTGAATTTGGAAAGGGTACCTCTCAGCTTCCTAACCGTGTTTTTTGTGTGCAAATCCCATCGTAAATGCCTATCCATAGTTATTCCTAAATACTTGATGGATTGACTTTCAGGAATACAATATGTATCGCCAATTTTCAGAGATCCCATATTTGGTAATCCATTGGAATATGAAGCAAAGGGTAGGTATTTGGTTTTTTCAAAATTTATTGTGAGTTTGTTATGCACTGAAAAAAAAGATAGGGCTAATAGGTAATAAATATTTGTTTGGGTGCCATTTATTCACAATCATTCAGTATTAAATAATATTATTTAATAATAATAATCGCCAAAATATCATCAACTAATAAATAATAGATAGTTTGTTTTTGGTCGATTTGTGTATTATTAACAATATAAATTTATTCCTAATAAAATAGTTTATTGGGTGATATTACTGGAAATGTATTAATTATTAATTACAAGTTTATTTAAAGTGAATAAGTCATAGTAACAGATGATAAATATTTACTTTCTGCTTTTTCAGTGTAGTTTGTTATAAATCAATCATTGGTTTCATTAGAAAATATATTATTTGTCTTCAAATAACAAATATCCATTGAAATTATAGTTTAGTCGTGTGGTGCCGTTTGTATAGTTCATGTTATGTTTGTCGAGTGGCCAAAGGGCATGCATGATGTGTGATGAATTCAATTCAAAATCAAACTATTTATGCTAGAACACGATAACAGTAGGTTCATTATAATTATATATAAGTGATTTGAATCAGTGATTGTATTGTGAAAGATATATCAGTATATAACGCAGTTAATCAAGCCAAAATGGAGGAGGACAAATTTCAGGGGTTAGAAAAGTTTTTGAGGGATATAAATTTTTTATATTTGAGAAAAGTTTGTGAGGGATATCAATTTTGTTGATTTGATAAGTACTTACCAAGGTAAGTTTATAAAGGGTAAATTGATTCCGATTCCTTCTATATTGAATTCATTTTCGATTTCATGCAGAAGGGGCGTCTCGCTTCCCTTTTGGTTTATTAATAATAAATATGATTTTTTTATAACAAACAGAACATATTAATAAAAAATTGTCTTTATTAATTGCTAACGAAATGTATAATAATAATAAATATTCTTTATTTATAATAAATAATGATTTACTTACAATTGATAAATCTATAGATCTATAGCGGGACCTATATATTTATTGGGAATAAATTTGAATTTGGTAATAATGAGGTATATTTGAATAGTTTAAATAAATTATTTGTTCTTGAAAAATAAACGTTTATTCCGCCATATTCGAATAAATAATTTATTAGCTGTTGATTAATTTAGTTTACTATGAATAAATTGTTTTTTCAGTGTGAGAGAACCATCTCTCGATTTTCATAAAGTCGTCTTCTACTGATGTTTTCAATTGCTGCCAGTTTGAGCCTCTGTATAGAATCGCAGTATCTTCAGCAAAGCTCAATACTTTTCCTTGTTTCTCAACATTGTCTAAGTACTGGAAATTGATGTGACTATATTTTGAAATTTTTCACAAATTATTGCTTTCCATAGTAAATTAATCTTGAAATTACAATATCATAGAATAAACAATTTCACCATCCTACCATATTCAGTGGATGAATTTAATATTCAGGTACCTGTTTATTTTTTAGCCTTCATACTGAGCCAGACGATAAATCTCAAATCAGGAAATCGAATTGGACACTTGAAGATTTCGAAAAAAATTTCCCTAGAATCCATGTCTGAACAGACAGATATCATACCAGTTAGGTAAGTACGACTTCGAAATGCAGTTTGAAGTGGTCATAAACAACCATCAAATTTGCACAGAGAACGGACCTCAACTGGGGAGGGATGCATTAGTGTGGTATACTGATGGATCCAAGATGGATGAAAGGACTGGAGTGGGAGTTACAGGGCCAAATTTCAAGCTCTCAAAATCCCTTGGTAACACCCCAACCATCTCTCAGGCTATAGAGATAATAAGTGCCCAGGAGTGTCGCGAAAGGGACACTCGAAGGGCAAAAATCTATGTTATATCAGATAGCAAAGCAGCACTAAAAGTTATGAAGTCATACACTTGTGAGTCTAAGCTGACTTGAGACTGTAAACAATCCCTAAGACAACTGGCAGCGAACAACCAGGTCACTTTGATGTGGGTGCCAGGTCATAAGGGAGTTGAAGGCAACGAGGAAGCAGACTGCCTCGTCAAAGAAGGGGCAAATACACAATTTCTCGGCTGAGAACCCTTCTGTGGACTTTCCAAAGCCCTCCTGAGGGAAGAGTTCCGACGCTGGGAAGCAGATGAAATGAAATCTCACTGAAATAAAGTGCCAGGACAAAGACAAGTGAAAAGGCGAGTGAGCCTCTCACCAAGGAAAGCTTCTCGTGTTGGACAAAAAATACTTGGAACTGGTAACGGGACTCCTCACTGGACACTGCCCTCTGAGGTAGCACCTCAAAAATATGGATAAAACAGAGAGTGATAGTTGCCGCTACTGCGAGAACTTCGCTGAAACTGCAGAACATTTGCTTTGCGAATATCCAGCACTCTTCTGCAAGAGGCTCAAGTAGTTCCTGAAAGGGGCCTTCATAGGGCCCTCCGATGTCAGGAACCGAGCTCCCAAGAAAATAATAAACTCAGCAAGAAGCCTCGAAATAGATTAAGGGTTATGCACAAAAGATCTGATAGGTCGAGGTGCTTGAGAGGCTGCAGGGCCTTACCTACAATCTCTAAGCTACCTGTGTATTTATTCATTCTCATCCATTTTCAATGAAAAACAAACATTCAATAAAATGAAATGAATATTCACCTGATTTGCTACTTACTGCCTCGAATAACAAAAACAGTGGAATACATGGATTGTTTTCGAAATAAAAGAGCAATAGAGTATCAAGCACATATTGTAATACCCTTTTTCCCACTATTATATACCTAAATTTATACACAATGGTTGAAGGCTCTAAGAAAACATGTTGCAAGATATTTGCGGAGTGATTAGCATAGTTGGTTCAACGATAACCAGCCGAGTAGTGCTTCGGATGACACTTGAAAAGCTAAGGTCCCCGTCTTCCTCACTCATACAAGTCCTAGACTCACGAGGGTGGCTTCGCAACTAAGTTGGCGGTTGATAACACTTTTTAAACTTTTTATGCATGGAGTTGAAACGTTATCTTGATGCAAGCCCGTATCCAGTGAAATCTGTCGAGAGTAGACTGAAAATCATGTAGTTTTGATTTGCGACATTTATATTAGAACCATACCCCCAACCGAAATTTTCCAATGGGTACGGCCTTGATAGGTTTTCATTTGACGTTGTTGAGTTTGCAAGACAGTAAGCTATGATATTCATCCTGAAATGAATGATTAACACTTCTCAGATTTGCTAACACTATCAATCAGCGGGTATAGCTTATTTTTGTTCATTCAAAGAGAAGAATATAAGTAGGTACCTACCAGAGATAAGTAACCCACTAACAAGATGTGCACGTCAATGCTATAATTTGGCAATATATTTTTCATGGTTTTGGAATCAGCCACAAGATGGAACTAGTGCCGTTGATTCCAAGGATTCCACTTGGGTAAGCTGTAGGTGCATTATGGTATATTCCCAGATATTTTCAAACGTCTGGCATCAATGCCTCATTTTTTCAAACGTCTGGCAACAGTGTCAGTCGCTTTGTCGTCTCTTATCTTTGTAACGTCACGCGAAATATTGTATCATGTTGAATCATCAATGGAATGCAGCGAACCTGACCTTGAATGCGATTATCTCTATTCATACACTGATGTTTAATGAATGAATAAGCCATTGTTCGTTTCCCTGCTCCCCGCTTGCCGAGGTTGCTACGTTCCACAAAGCACAAATAACCGAATCGGTTTATTTTTAGAAATATAAATTGATATGTCCCGCAGTGGCCGCGTGGACGAAGTGTTTGGTCTTGAAACTTGGCACCGTATTGGTGCGGGTTCGAATCCCGATTGTACTGGCTTTTTTCAAAGGGAATATGACGTCATGTCTTCGGATCTTGGAGCATTAAGGGTCCAAAGGGGGTACAGCGTAAAAGGCCTAAGGGGGTAGTGTCAGTTGAGGGTGTGGTCTGCAAGATGTCTTCAGATCGAAGATGTCTCCAGATCGAAGATGTCTTCAGATTGAAGATGTCTTTAGTTCTCGCCACCAGATGGCGCTTGTGTCGCTGCGTTACATGTCGCTGACGGAGGTCGCTTTACGGGTCATTCGGGGTCAAAGTGGTACAGTGGAGGCCTAAGGGGCCAAGGGGGTACAGCGGAGGCAAAATGGGGCCAAAGGGGTACAGTGGAGGCCTAAGGGGGCCAAGGGGGTACAGTGGAGGCCTAAGGGGCCAAGGGGGTGTAGTGGAGTCCGATGATGCCCCGAAGAGGTCCGAGGGGGCACGAAGGGGTGGACCGAAGTCCGAGGGACCCGAACCAAAATACCACATGATTGGAATTTCCCGCCGATGAAAGGGGGCGGGGCTTAGCTGGCCTCTGATTGGTCGTTGGTCTGAACCGACGAGGAGTGGGGGGCGTTCCATACCGTTTCACTTGAAATGAAAAAGTTGAGGGGTGGGGGTATTCCAACCTAACGCACCTCCTACTGAACATAGCTTTTTCAGCTGCCAAATCTGGCTGCCATGTTCAAGGTCAGTTTTTTCTGTCTTTCTCTTCATCGGTTTGTCTTTGTTTTTTGTATTCAACTGTCTTCCACTTTGTTTATTTTCATTGATTTTTATCGACTTTTCGTACGGTGTATTTGTTCCCAGTTCTCGTGAATATTGTGGTTTTACATCAGAATTTCATCCATATCAAAGTACTATTGAACAATATGAAGTACCCCAGTTGCATATTGCATACCTAGTCAATTTATTATTGAGATTGAGAAATACAGTGACAGTGGCAATGTCATGATCAGGAAATAAAAATGTGAGTACCTACCTGAACTGTGAAAGAACACGTCGCCGAAATGAGGATTTTGTTTCCCAATCAAAGATTTGCTTCGAAGTTCGAATAGAAAAATGGATCCTAATTATTCAGGTACGTCAAACACTACCTATTTTACACTCTATTTACTATGTTCTGATTTCTGTTACAGGAGATGTTGAGCTAATAGATTCGAGTTGGGTAGAACTGCACAAAGGGCTAGTTTGTGAATATCATTTCACTGAGAATGATTATTATAGAAATCCATTGCTCAGGAATAAATTGAATATCTGAAGCACCTATGAGAACATTTTGTAGACCATCAGTATGATAAGAAAACGTTAATCAATTGATGAGGAGAAGGAAAACAATGCATCAGCCAATGTATCTTCAACTAGTCATCATTATTAAATAAGTATCATTTCCAATGTATTGTTGAAGATTGTATAAAAATTATCACTGACAATTCAATATTTATTCATATTACAATGTTGTAATATTGGCAATACCATGATATTGGGAATGACGTTATGTTGGCAAGAACAAAATTTCGCATCATGTCAGATGTCAATCATAAGTCTATTATTGTCTCTGTCATTGAAAATTATTGTAATATAATAATATAAAAATGTGTATGAAAGTTTCATTAAAACAAAACTGAAAAACTTGATAGTAATTAATAAGAAATACAAATCTAGAAATATAATCCAAAACAGGTTATGGGCCCAGATTCGTCAAATGAAAAAGGGCACACGAAAAAACTGATGATTGCAGATTTAAAACCCTAGAAGAAAAACCACACTACTAATATTTGCCGTAACCATGTTATAATGGAAGATAGCGATTTAAGCCAAGTTCAACTGCTGAAATCTCCTGATACCTATCCCATATGAGAGTTTGAACTCCGAATTCTGTTTAAAGCAAAGCAAGTATGGGATGTTGTTAGTGATGTTGAGACCTTATCAGACTGTGGAGAAGATGCTGGCAAGACAAATACATGGCTTACCAAAGATGCCAAGGCTCAATACTATATAGTCAGGACAATTGATAAAATGGTAAAAAACCACATCCTGACATGTCCAACAGCTAAAGAAATGTATGACACCCTGGAAAATATTTACAGGAAAGACACCAGTCAACTTAAACAACAACTGCTGTTAGATTTCCATGGTTATACTTTCGACAAAAGCAAGAACATGATGATGAATGTAAGTCAGCTGCAAAACATTGTCTTCAGACTCAAACAACTGGAACAAAACATTTCAGATGAAATGGTTATATCAAAGATCCTATATTTCTTGCCAGAACAGTTTCGCTACTTCAACAGTGCATGGGAATCCACACCTATACTGATTCAAGGACTCTGGAAAACCTTATATCTCGATTGTGTGTGGAGGAAGAATATAAAAGTAATAAAGGAAGCTCAGATGCTGCCTTCAGTGCACATAGTAAAGGAAAACCATCAAGAAGGAAACACATTATTTGTCACAAATGTGGAGCTGCTGGTCACATAAAGCCAAACTGTCCTAAAGAAAAATACTGCAAGACCTGTAAAAAGGATAATCACAATGAAGATGAGTGCTTCACTACCAAAAACAAACAACAAAACAAGTTTCCCCAGTGTCAATATTGCAAAAAGACAAATCACAGCTCAGAAAAATGTTTCTTCAAAACTGAAACCAAAATAAAAGGAAATAAGGTGGCTTTTGTTGCTGAAAATTCTGCAAATGAAGTACTTTTCAGCAATAAGACAACCAATAGTGTATTTGTGGTGGATAGTGGATGCACATCACATATGACAAATAATAGTGAGCTAATGAAAAATGTTGAAAATATTGCCCCAATGCAGATACACAGTGCAAAAAAGGGTGAATCCATGAATGCAGATTTGACTGGGAATATTGAAACAGAAATTGTGGTATTGAAAGATGTAGCCTTTGTGCCACAGCTTACAAGAAATCTGCTTTCTGTAAATGCCATAACAAAACATGATGGTGAAGTCAGATTCAAAAAAGACAAAGTAACTATTCTCAAAAATGAAGAAATAATATTTCAAGGAAACAAAACATCTAATGGATTGTTTGTTGTTGATATAAACTCCAAACATGAAGAATCTCTATTGACACAAGAAGAAACACTCATGTGGCATAAGAAACTAGGACATCTCAACCTATGATGGAAAAAATTACTTTCTGGTCTGCATTGATGACTTTACACATTTTGTTCAAGTATATCTCCTGAAAACCAAAGATGAAACTGAAGAATGCCTGAAAAACTATATAGCACAAGCTGAAAATCATCATAACCTGAGAGTGGCAAAAATAAGAACAGATAATGGTGGTGAATTCTCATCGAACAGTTTTAGAGAATACTGCAAAGAAAAAGGTGTGCAACTAGATTACACCATTCCACATTCTCCTCAGCTAAATGGTACATCTGAGAAAATGAATCTAACTCTCAGCAACTCCATGAGAGCTTTATTGAATCATTCAAAACTTCCAAAAGATATGTGGGGAACTGCAGTAGAAACTGCTGCCTACCTTTTGAATAGAAGCCCTACTGCAACTGTGGACACCACTCCTGCAGAAAAATGGTACCACACCATACCAGATCTGTCTCGCCTGGTTGTATATGGTTCTGTGGCTTATTCTAAAAACTTGGGCCATCTCAAGAAGTTAGACTCTGGAGCTAAAAAGCGTATATGTGTTGGATACACACATAATGGCTACAGAATATGGAATGAAGAAACAAGAAATATTTATGTATCAAGAGATGTAAGATTCCTGCCACCTGGAGAAGTTCAAGACCTAAACTCAAAACAACGTTTGTCAATAGAAAATGATGATGATGAGGAAAACCAAGAAAACCCGGAATATGGAATTCAAGAAGTTGGAAATGAAGAAAATGAAGACTATAGTGATGAAGAAGACTCAAATGAAAATGAATATGAAAATGACAGTTCTGAATATGAACCTTCAGATGAGGACATTGAAATACCAAATATACAGTACCAAAAACCTGAAAGACAAAGAAGAATACCTGGGAGGTATGGAGATTTTGCCATGCTGACAGAAGACTCTCCCTTGACTTATGAGGACTGTATGTTGAGTCCAGATAAAAATAATTGGATCAAAGCCATGGAAGAAGAAAAAGACGCACTTGAAAAGAACAAGACTTGGGAATTGGTGAATGCAGAAAAAGCTAGAGGAAAAGAAATTGTATCAAGCCGTTGGGTATACAAAATCAAAGAAGACGGCCGCCTGCGTGCTAGACTTGTTGCAAGAGGCTGTCAGCAAAAGAAGAAGTTGGATTATGAAGATGTTTATAGTTCAGTGGTACAAGCAAACTCTCTAAGAATCCTGCTCGCCATTGCTGCCTCTGAACAGCTCAATATTTATACATTTGATATAAAATCAGCTTTCCTGTATGGAAGCCTAAATGAAGAAATATATATGAAATTACCACAAGATTTCAACACAAATGGAAAAATATGCAAACTCAAAAAATCTCTTTATGGGCTTAAACAAGCTCCCCAACAATGGTTTAGACGTTTAACTGATTTTTTGAGAAATGAAGGACTTGTACAGTTAAGAACTGACCAATGTGTATTCAAAACATCAAATGCAAAAAAGAAACTGTTTGTGGCCATCCATGTTGATGATGGTATAGTTTTGGGCAAGGACAAAAATGATATAAAAAACCTTCTGAGAAAAATGAAACAAAATTTTGAAACTACAGTAAATCCAAATGCTGAACTCTATCTTGGCATGCAAATAATTCAAGAAGAAGATGGAATTTTTGTTAACCAAGAAAACTATACAAAACAAGTTTTACAAAAATATAATATGGATTTAGCCAAAGCCACAAGTACACCAATAACATCTCAAGGTAATATCCAAGAAAACAATCCAGTGGGAACAAGCAATTTTCCCTATCAAGAAGCAATAGGTAGTTTGCTGTACCTCTCATGCAAGACTCGCCCCGACATTTGTTATGCTGTGAACTATGCAAGTCGATACATAAAAAATACAGAACCTCAAGACATAGCAAATGTGAAGAGAACCTTGAGATATCTAAAACGAACTTATGATCAAGGAATTAAATACTCCTACAAACATAAAAAGAATTATACTCTGGATGTGTATTGTGATTCTGACTATGCAGGTGATAAAGAAACCAAGAAAAGCACAACTGGATTTATTATGTTTTATGCAAATGGACCCATTGCATGGTGCTCTCGTGAACAATCCATGGTAGCACAATCCACAACAGAAGCAGAATACATTGCTGCAGCCCAATGCTGTCAAGTGATGAAATTTGTCAAGTCTGTACTAGAAGAACTGCTGGATGTAAGAATCAGAATCAATCCACACCTGGATAATGAGAGCTGCAGAAAAATGATACAAGCAGGACAACTGACAAGAAAATGCATATACATTGATGTCAAATATTATTTGATCAAAGATGAGTATAAAAAAGGCTGGTTCGAAACTATATATTGCCGAACTGATGAAAATATTGCAGATGTATTAACTAAACCTTTGTCACCAGCAAAATTCACATTATTTAAGAATCTCATTGTATCTCAAATCCAATAAGCTCTTTTATTTTTGTAATGTCAATCCAATATATATTTTTTTAAATTGGTCATATATCCATATATTTTTGTTAATTTTTATTTTATTCAAGTTAAACATTTATTTTGCTCTTGGGGGAGTGTGTATTGGCAATACCATGATATTGGGAATGACGTTATGTTGGCAAGAACAAAATTTCGCATCATTTCAGATGTCAATCATAAGTCTATTGTCTCTGTCATTGAAAATTATTGTAATATAATAATATAAAAATGTGTATGAAAGTTTCATTAAAACAAAACTGAAAAACTTGATAGTAATTAATAAGAAATACAAATCTAGAAATATAATCCAAAACATACAAAACAGTTAAAGGTATTTTTCATAATCTCTTAATATTATTACATTGCTCATGTTTTTTTTCAAATTTATTTATTTAATGTAGGTATTCTATATTATTTGTATACTAAAGTGGCAACTGAAATTATAAACATATGGCACCACACCAACAAATTCTTGAAGTTGATGTCAGCAATTTTCAGTAGTTATTTCATTTGAATCTGCTATCTGCTTCAATGGCGCATCTTCAATGCAGAGCTCATGTTGAGACACTTTTTTCCAATCTTCAAGTTATTATCTACACCTGTCTTACGTGTTAATTTTGTTTATACCAGGATGAATTGTCCAGGATGAATTGTCCTCACCATATCAATGAAAACTCTTTTATCAAACAAAACTCCTCTTTTCTCTATAAGAAAATGAAAAATGAGGAGTGAGAACGTGAAGTGAATAAATCAACTCGAGTACTGCAATCTCAGTTCGTGAAAGTTCGTAATTCGAATAAGCTGCGAAACGCTAACTTCACATCAACAAAATGCATTAAACGCCATCCGTGATAATACATTGAAACGAAAATCAATCACGTGACTATATTTCCAAATCTTCCATAAGACGTGCACATCTTGTTAGGGTTACTTATCTCTGGTACCTATACCTACACGAAACGAAGATGGCATGAACCTTCCACATACATTGTTTCAAATTATATTTCCTTGACTATATTGCCATATTATCACTAAAAAAATATCTCAGTGTTCAAGGTCTTAACGTCTACTATGCTCTAGCTTTCTCAACAATAAGTTATAATATAATTTCATGGGGCCAAGCCACAGAAATAACCAGAGTCTTTACTCTACAAAAGCGCATTATCCGTCTCATTTTCAACATAAAGTATCAAGATTCCTGTAGAAATCACTTCAAAAAACATCGAATATTGACAGTGATCAGCATTTACATATTGAAAATATTGTGTCACATCCATAAAAGCGAACACAATGCAAATAAGTGCTCGGAAATTCACAATTACACCACTAGAAATCACAATAATATTTACATGAAAAAGTTTCATCACATGGAGTATAAAAAATCTCTGAAATATAGCGGGAGTCATCTTTTCAACTTACTGCCTGAATCGATGAAATGCCAATCTCTGAAGAGATTCAAGCATAGACCTAGGTCTATGGATTCAAGACTGATCTTAGAAAAATTCTTACCTCGACGTTTCTAAATTTCAAACATATCTAACATCCATAAATTGATGAGGTACCATATAAATGTTCAATTTCTGAGTTAACTGTACTAAGTAACTAACTACCAGCCAAAAAATGTGTATTTCCTAATGTTTTCTCAAAATTCTGTGTAATATATGTTGTTTAAAATAAATGTAACTGAAGAACCTACATGTATACATGGCAAAAGGATATAGTATATTACACAACAAATGTGGAAAGTGACATATTTCACACGAGTAGTAGTAATGTACACTATTTTTCCTACGATTCCTAACACTTTCATTTCGCGGGAGTTCTTGTCAAAAATGTAACTTGAGCGGTCTCTAGAATTTCAGGTGGTTTTGATTCAATATCAAGTACTGTTTATTTCCAAATTCAAGATGATATTTGAATACTTCTCCGACAATTCCTCATTATGTGAATTACTGATTGATTGAGTTTGTTTAGTTTGGACAAATTTTATTGATATTGACACCAGCGTACATAAACAACCTTGACACCATTCACCTGCTAGCGCCAGTAATCACGCAACCAGGAATACAGAACCATAGAAGTATGTAGTTCGCAAGCGCGTACGAGTTACTCGAGTTAATGCGTCCTTGACTCTTTGCAAACATCTGTGATACCAAATAATCTTCTCGTTGGTTATACTGTGATATCAAACTGATGCAAGCAGCAAGCCGCGCATAAAACTGTAGCCGTACTCTTTTGAATGATCTAACCCTCTGTCATCAACATCGAAATAGCAATCCAGTTTTAAAGTGAATTCAGAGGTTATGTATCAGACACATTGAAATTAATAGATAAAGAGTTCTCGGTATAATTCAAAACGAGACAGAAATTTCGATAAATAATATGAATTTGATTCGAGAACGCTTATATTGACAGTGAGTACCTACACAATATACCTAATTATTTCTATATCAATTCAGGTGACCGTTGTGATATTTTTCATATCAACACTTTTCTTTCAAATAAACAATACTATGGTGATATGAGCTACTTTCTGAATAACAAAACAGTGTGATTATTGACGTTTTCATACGTGGTCGTAGGAAAATAAATGTTCCATTCTATTCTATAGATTCTTAAAATCGGAAAACAAAAATATCATCGTATAACATATTGTGCAATACCTACCTACTTCGTAGTGATGTACTGCTCTGCTGGTGCTTGGTCTGGTTGTTTTGAATTAAAATATACTTATGTGAAATCAGCTTGTTTGATAATGAATATTATAATATTACCCGAATGTTTTTTTGTGCTAAACGGTAATTGTGTTGAAGTAAGCTGCCCAGAGGGCACATGAACTTTGAATCAACGTTTATTCAACGTTGAATGAGTGAAAAACACGTTGGTCGTTGAATTTTCAACGTCGTTATTTCGGTTATGAACATTAAGTTGTTGAATTCATTGATTCACATGTTTGTTCGGAACTAAAAATTAACGTATGAACTGAACGTTATTTTCAAACAAACCTGTTGAATGTTTTTCAACTAAAATATACGTATTTTATTAACAAACGTTGAGAACAAACGTTAGAGAATCGTTATATTCAAACCTCAGGTTGATAGATTAATTGGTGAATACGTTTGTTTTACGCTTAAAAATAACGTATGAGCTCAACGTTATTTTCCCGAACTTGTGGATTATTTTTCAACTGATGGGTGATATTAATCTTGAAATATATGTATTTCATTAACAAGATAAGAACGTTGAACTCAAATGTTCGGGGCCCGTTATTCTTGAATATTTTGAATTAACTAGCATGTTTGTTCAGAACTAACAAATAACGTATGAGCTGAACGTTATTTCAACAAAACTCGTGAACAATTGAATGATTGTAAATCTAAACATCCTCAATCTTTAATATTAGGCAACTGAAATGTGCCCAACAAGTTTCCAATCTATCATAATATCAATAGAGCCCTTAGAAATTCCAGCAAATGATAACTGTTCAACTATTTTTTGCTGTATTCATCCGTTCATATTTGCTCATTGAAGCGAAAATGCGATTCATCCGCGCAACGTTGCCAGATATCAAAAAGTTATTGTAAACCACAATCATTCATATCTTTGCCATTATTATTATCAAACTAGTGACGAGAGTATGGGAGTGATCCAAATATCTGGAGTGTATTGTTTTCTCAGGAAGAAATATTCAACAACAATAATCCTACATAACTGGTTTACTTGGATTTGCTTATAATTCTGCAAATTTTTCTGAATCATCATTGGTGATATCGACACTATGATGTTATTGACTTGAGCAAAAATTAGTTTTCTATAATTTGTTGCATGTTGACACTTCGAAACAGAAATCTCATTCAGAACTCGAAGTGTTTTCACCGCCATACTCGTTAGGTATAAACTTGCGGCCATACACTCGATTTGCTAGACCTGTTATCACTTATATATACCCTGAAATAATAAATGAAGTCAGAGTTAAACGAAATTTTCCAATGTATTTATAGGAAACCTAGATTAAGATCGTATCGCCAAAACGGTGAAAATCAGAACTACTCTATGGGCCATTTCAGTTTGTTTACATTGTCTGAAAGAATATCATTATTTCTGTGACATCCGGTATAATCATTTGGAACTATTTAATACCTCAGATAATTGCGAATCACCTTGCTTGTTTTCATGAACACTGAATAGCTCAGCATGACCTATACACGGTAGTGTAGATTTGGATTTATAAAGTGTATGTCTTATTTTGGGGTTAATAGAGTATTCATAATTACCGGCTTTTTATTGTTACAACCCCGGACATTACAATTTCGTTTCCTTTCAATATTTTCGAATTGTTTGCTTGGGTATAAAGTTTTTTTTATATTATTTAGTTATAGTAATCTACTAAGCCGTTTTGTACATATATGGTTGTGTTTTTCTGGACAATATGCCTATTAATTGAAAGTACAACTTTAGTTGAAAAGGCTATCTTTCTGAAGATAGTATTTCAATAATCTTCATTTTGAATTTATTTCAAATATGTAAGCAATATAAAAAACTATTTCAATAAAAACATGCTACTCATTGTCCTGAGTGATCAGCTACCTGGACATGTAGATAATGAGGTCTTATATTGATACATATTGAGAAAACTTCAAAAACTTGTTTGTGGGCCTTCATCCAATATTATTAAAATTATTTTTGGAAGTGTGGGAGTTTTTAACTATAATAATTCACACTTTTTGATAAATATACAATGAAAAAGCCATACAATTATAAATATTTATTGGTAAGTATAAAATGAATGAGAGAATACATTATTATGTACTTAATTTCAAGTATTTTCACTGAAATATCAGTAAAATAAACTACTCAGTTACCTTGCCAATGACTACAATGAAATACAAATGATTAAATAATATGTGTATCGTTTTCAATCCACTCCTATCTACTGTCCAGCAATTCCTTTATTTTCAACTTGGTCACAAATATAACTCAAGATTTTCCTGTATTTGGGCAAGTATGAAAACTTATTTCGGGTTTTTTTCTCGCCCAACAAAATCAGTAAGGTACGCCAACAATAATGATTCATAGTTTTTTCAGAATCATTTGAATATCAACCAAAAAATCAACATTTCACCAAAATAAAATTATATGGAAACCTTATGGCAATGGCACCAAATGTTAACAAACGATTCTATGGCCCATGCGTTGGTTATATTCGTCAACGGTTACTGCTTATTTTGTTTCGCCTATAATTATCGGGATAATGCTATTTGAAAGACTTGGCAACTCTGTTAATGGCCTACGTGACCGAACAAACAAAATGCGCAAGCGCAAGGACGCTGGCCGCCGTACGAACGCCGTGTCCGTCCGTCGTCCGTACCAGTTACCAGTTGGCGTCTGTGCAGTTGGGTTCGTTGTGGTGAGTTGTATGAACAGTGACTAGAAAGAGTGTAGTATTATGGTTGATATGTGGGTGAGTCTGATCGATTAAGAAGATGTTACCGCTATTTTGCGATTTTCTATCTATATTTTGATATGATTGTGTGAATAATATTTTGAGGAACTAACTTTTTACAGAAATTCATGATACCCTAATAGAGAGTTCATAACCCACAGATTTGATCAGCAACAGGAGTGTGGTGAGAGTGTGCCGTTAGATCTACGAGAAGCTACAACTGCGATTCCAAACGTATGCAGGGAATCGAAAATGGAAGAACTTTATGTCCCTGATCCGCACCCATCGATTTAGTATTTATAATACCTATCTGTTAAGTGATCTGGCATTGTTAAATCAAAATAAAATCTCATTAAATCAAGTTTATTCGTATTGTGATTGATTACCCCATATACATAAAAATGTATCATTGGCGAAAACGTCATATGAATATGTTTATAAAACACGTATTATCCCACTTTGAAAATAACGTAAAACTTCAACGGGGTAATTACAATATAAATCATGTTGGATACAACGTTATAAATCATAGTTGAATGCAACGTTATGAATTAGGTTGAATATAACGTAATCAATTAGGTTGAATATAAAGTTACAAAATAGGCTAAATAAAACGTTGAAAGAAAATGTTCAATTTACGTTTCAGCTAAACGATTTTGTTGCTGGTATATTCATGATTTAATAATACGTTCAATTATAACGTTAAATTCCAATAAGTATATCTTTGTGATCGAATAAACGTTATTTCCCGCGACATTTTTACCAGCTATCAACGGTTGGTTACCTTACCTCTTCTCAACTATTTTTCAACGTATCTGTGCCCACTGGGTGACGGGGATTGATATGGAGAATTCCAGATGTATTGAATTTTTGAATATATCACAACATATCAATTGAAAATATTTTCATCTATTATGTGGTATCTATTGCGAACTTTTTGGAAATACATTTATTTTTTAATGAATAAAGAAATCACTGCCCACGTACAACCTTGTGTTCCGTGGAATCTTGTTTTTGTGAATATAGTTTTTGGCTGTTATCGTAGCCAACTGCGACCAATTTTATTGACCCATTTTCAAAAATTGATGATGGATTCTGAAGCAGGATCACTTGATTTATTGAACATTATTATTATTATTAATACGTGTACTTTCCATATGGAATTGACTCTGAAGAACAATACGATTAAAACGTTTAGACAAACGTTGAAAAAATTGAAATAATCTGTTCCATCACTAATGATAAGAAAACTTTGAACGATTTACCTTGATTATCAACGTATCGAAAGTGGTGATATATTACTTTCATTGAAGTTGATTCAAAATGATAAAAAGTTGATAAACAACGTATCATTTCCGTGAAGACGTGTTTTCTATTTGATAATTTTGTTGAAAAATTTGTTTTCCCTCGCGTATTTTTCCTTGAATCAGCGTTTATAAAATACACTTCATATACGTTGGTTTTTTCAACGACAGTTTGCTCATTGGGGGATTAGTATCAATACCACACATTAAAAGTCGGATTGCTTTGCAACTAAGTTGGCAGTTGAAAGTGATTCAAACATTTCTCCCCGAAAAAGAAATACTAACTTGTCCTTGACATATATTTGCGAGTCTTTTCAAAAATTCATTCGCATAGGAAAGGATTGGAAGCATCTTAAACTATGGTACGAAATTGGAATCATATAGTAGAAATATTCTAATTTAACATAATATTGATTGATTGGTGATGAAATGACTAACTTAACGAGTTCAACGACACAGCTGAAGTGCAGAAAAAATGAAGCCTGGAGTAGATTAATTGAAATCGATTATTCAACGAAATAAAACAATCATGATAATAAAAACTTGTAAATACAGGGTGTATCGAAATTTGACCGAAAACGCTCCACAAATGTGGCACTACAGTTGATGGAGATTATAACATTCTGTCTGCTATAGTGAATGAAGATTATATCATTTTGTCTAGTATTCACTGTAATTTATAACACTATAGTAAATGTTATTCGTTCTACCTATTATTCTGTCTAGTGTTCGTTGTTACGATATAGTGAATGCTCCTCGTACTATTCTGTCTGGTGATATATAATTATGTCTACTGATAACAGTATGGTACATTTACAATAATTCAGAGCAGGTTGGATAGTCATCATATTATGGTCATAAAACAAAATACCATTTATGTGTCTGTCATAATCACATTCATATAAATGAGGAATTGCAAATTAAAAAAGTATTTACTCTGTGGAATTTGAAAGTCTTGTTTTCATCATGAATTTCTGATTTTTACATACGTTGTTCTGTTTTGTTAAAAATATACCTGCATCATTCAATTATATAATTTGAAGGTACTGTTAGGCAACACAATGACATTTAGTAGATAGTAATATCAACGGTAGTCGTACAAAATAACTTCTAGCAACAGTTGGCGTGGCATTCTTAATGAATTTTATGGTGGGTACACTGTACGCTCAAAAATATTACCTATTTATTTCAGACTGAAGACTTTCCTATCAACGAGAGGGGCTTATCTATATGTCAATTGAATAAATGAAAATTTCAATCGAAACTCATGGACTTTTGCTTCCTTCCCTGATAATCCACTCGACTATTGGTTCTGACATCATTCACCAATTCGAATAATGTGGAAATTTCGAGGAATTAAATTATAATATTGAATGAAAATTCTTGGACTCCACAATTTCAGGTGTGATTTCTAGCCTGGTACTCACCCTTTCAGCCTAGTGGCTATTGTAGCTAAGTGACTAGTGTTCATCATCATTCAGTTAATCTAGGTGAACGTTAGATTTCAAGGTTATAATTATTGTCCAATGTTTGTGATTCCCAGGGAGACAATTAAATAATAAATAGTGGTGTGAACATTATTCTCATCATTCAGTGATCATTATTTATGATATCCGATGCAAATAATATTACAGCACGACATATAATTATTTATTCATACAGTATGGATGCTAGGTATGAAATAAAAATTTTCTAGCAAAACTTTCCTCAAAAATGTAATTTTCGATTACTTCAGAATGTCGACGGTACGTTATTATAACTTGGAGGAATACTTCTCCTGCAAATGACCACATATACTATACTTATTTTTACTGACAATCTTACATGATTTGTATTTCATCCGATATACGTTGTATATTGTAAGTTGACTTGCCTTTTGTACCAGTTATGTAATTTGAGGCCAATAAATACTTACTTACTTACTTACTTACTATTTATACTATGAAAAATGTCTGCGAGGCGTGCAAGAAAGTATATACAGGGTGTCCTGAAATTACATAGAAAGATTTCAGCTGCAGATTCTAGGAACAAAGATGGTAACGAAGGTTTATATGAACATGAGTCCAGAAATGCTTTTCATGACCAATTCAAAAATCTTGGGAATATTTTGTGATTTTGTTCAGGAGCGAGGGAAACGGAAGGTGCTAGAGGTACTTTTTCTCCCAACTATTTTGTTTGTGCATTGTTCGGCAGGTTCATTAGAAAATATAGAAATCTCAACATTTTGACATAAAAATAGTACTCTTGCTCAGTACCGATAGTATTCACCGTTTTCGAGATCTATTTTAAAATTATGCTGCGAAATTTCTAATTATTCATGTTTTTTTCATTGCAATGAAAATAACTTCGAAAACTCATGGAAGCTAATGGTAATTTGTTTTATTCTTGTATTTTTATCAACTTTGTCAATAAACTGGAAAACCCTTTTTTTTAAGGTATTTCTTTTTTCTAAAAGTCCGAATTTTCTCGAATATTATAGTTTGCTGAAGAAAGCCCCCTCTTTGAACATTTACCTACAATGTTTCGATTTGATATTAAACGGTGCAATGGGAAAACATGAATTGAACGTGTCATGAATGATAAGGAGTTATACGCATCATAATTATAAAATCGATTTATCTCTAAAAAGGTGAATAGAGGAAGTTCGCCTTTTTTCGGATAGCTTTTGAAAATGCCCAAAATTCGTTATTGGAAATTAAGTACTTCTTGTTTGCTCCATAACACAGTACTATATGTAATTAAGCATTATATAACTAACAGAACATGTATTGTGAATGGAATTCGAGATTGAAAAATAATGATGAAATTCTTACACTGTTTGCTGTTTGAAAAATGGTCTCCTAATTTCGGATAGGATGATGTCCTCATTCCAGATATCTGAAATTGAAATCTCTGGCCATATGGATAATACGAGAAAACCTCTTTTCTTGCACTTGACCATTAGCGATATTTCCTGATTCAGTTGGAGATTTTAGTGGTTAAGGAGCATAAAAGGCATATAGGACTAAAATCTGTTGTTCTGAAATATCCTAAATTAGGAATTTTCACATGTTGGGTTATTTTTCTGATAATATTCATAATTTGCGTTTATACATAATTCATACATGTGGACATAATGCAATAGATAGTAAACATACGTATGGTGAATTCGGTAAAGAGTATTCCACTTATTACTTACCATCTCGCTTACCATTGAAAACTACAATCGAGTAGTACACGAAATAAACTATTAATCACATCATACACATATATTTGTTATGGCCATCTGGCGGAAGTTTTTCAAAATATCGAAACATACAGAGGAGGTAATTACCGACTTGGTGATAATGGAAACGTGTGGTTAAGTGCGAATTTCGAATAGTTCGTCACTATCCGAAATAAGGCAACTATCCGAAAATGGTCTACCTTCCTCTACTATCGAAATTGAACAAGTGCACTATTTTTATCAAAAAAGCTTAGATTTCCATATTTTGCTGTAAAATGCATAAACAAAAAGTTGGGGCACCTCTCGTTTCCCTCGCCACTGAATGAAATTTCAGAATATTCTCAAAATGTTTGAATTGTGCATAAAAACTTCGGTTAATGAAAGAGTTTCTGAAATATCCTACCCACGTTGTCTAAAGTGGCCGAACTCATTATGAAAAAACAAATATCTGCCTATGTGTTCGATAATAAAATTATTCCTGATTTTCAATCCGGATTCAGAAAACAATTCAGCACTACCACCGCTCTAACTCACTTAAACGATGAAATTTATAGAGATTTAGATGAAAATAAAGTGAGTTGTCTCATATTATTGGACTACAGTAAAGCGTTTGACACAATAGATCACAACTTACTTTGCAAAAAACTAAGTCACTTTGGTTTCAGCGTAAACTCCTGTCAATTGATAGAAAACTATCTGAAACATCGAACTCAATGTGTGAAATTAAAAAATAACAACATGTCAGAATTTCTGCCAGTGACGTTAGGAGTCCCTCAAGGATCTATTTCGGGCCCTTTATTGTTTTCTCTATACATATCGGACTTTCATCATAGTATATCGCTCTGCAAAATTCATCATTACGCAGATGACACGCAATTACAATGTGGATTTTCATTAGATAACATTCAAAAAACGTTTCAACTCATAAACTCCGATTTAAAAGCGCTCTTAGACATTTCTATGGCACACAATTTAAAAATGAACATTTCAAAAACATCGGTGATATTCTTTGGCTCAAAATGCAAACGAGATATTTTGGAAAATAATAAAAACATAATAAAATTACAACTACTTACTTGGTATTGACTTACCAATAATGAGCGAATGCAAAAACCTAGGATTGTGGATGGATTCTAGCTTGAGATTTGGCAAGCATGTAAGTTACCTTTCAAAAATGGTGTATGGAACACTAAAAAAACTCTATTCTCATAGAGATTTTTTGAAAACAGATATCAAACTTAAACTCTATGAAACATTAATTCTATCTCGAATTTCCTATTGTGACACAGTATATGGCCCGGCATTAACACAGGCTGACTCTCTGAAACTACAGCGTATGCAAAATACTTGTCTAAGATTCGGAACAGGATTGAGAAAGTATCACCACATCAGCGAAAAGTTCAGTGAGGTGGGTTGGTTAAATCTGCACCAGACAAGACAACTTCACATATGTACACTTACGCACAAGGTTCTGAATACTAAAGCCCCCCCTTATCTACTGAACAAGCTCAAACTCTTGAAGGATAATAAAGTGATAACCCGTAAAACCCAACTCCTTGCTCTACCAAGAAACAAAACTACTATGTTTACCAGATCTTTCTCGTATACCTCTAGTGAACTCTATAATTGTTTGTCACAAGAATACAGGCATTTCAGTATAGTGAATTTCAAAAAAAGGTTGAAATATGATCTGAAAGTTCTGGGCGAAATCATTTGTTGAATTTCAGACAATTTCTATGTCAAAATTATCATTCTCTTCTATCTTAGAATTAAATATATAATCAGGTGTTACTCATCAAATTTGTATTTATAGTTGGTATATAGTCGGAAAATGTTAGTTTTTTTTTTCTGAGAACACGTTCAAATATTTCTATTTTTTATTTATTTATCATTTTCGCTTTGTAGTACTATTATATGCATGTGTATATGAGTTCATATTATGTGTATTAGAAATCTTGTTTTTTTCTGGTCAAGCTGAAAAGCAGTTAACACTGACGCTTCGCCATTTCATCGCTACGCAATTTTCGCTGATGAATAAAGACGTTTATTATTATTATTATTATTATTTTTATTATTATTATTATTATTATTATTATTATTATTATTATTATTATTATTATTATTATTATTATTATTATTATTATTATTATTATTATTATTATTATTATTATTATTATTATTATTATTATTATTATTATTATTATTATTATTATTATTATTATTATTATTATTATTATTATTATTATTATTATTATTATTATTATTATTATTATTATTATTATTATTATTATTATTATTATTATTATTATTATTATTATTATTATTATTATTATTATTATTATTATTATTATTATTATTATTATTATTATTATTATTATTATTATTATTATTATTATTATTATTATTATTATTATTATTATTATTATTATTATTATTATTTTTAGATTTGGATTTAATCAATTCCAGTCACGACTCTGCGGTCTCCGACACCACGCAGAGTCGAGCTGGAGAAAAACCAGTGACCACTCCCCACGCCGTGAGGTAAGTGATCACTGGGACCGAGAATCGTGTGCCCTAAGTAAACGCAATGATCCCAGGATGACGGCCTTCTGCATGGCTCCAGCTAAAACGCTTGCCTTTTGTCGGCAAGCTGGAATTTTCTGGAGTTCTGAGAGCAGCGTATGTCGTGTACCACCAAGAGAGCCTATAATCAGGATGACTAGTTCGACAGAATGGTCTGGATAAAGTCTGCGGAGTTCGTAGAGAAGATCTCTATATTTCGTCCGTTTTTCCTCCTCCTTCAAAACGATGTTCGGTTCGGCTGGTGCCGAGAATTCGATCACGAACATCGCTTTCGTTTGATGGTCGAGGAGGACTACATCAGGCTTATTAGCTTGTATCTGCCTGAGTGTGGGGAATGAGAAGTTCCAATAAATTCGGCACCTCTCATTCTCCACAACGGACTCAATATCCCCCGGAGCATAAGGCAGCACTGGAGTCTCATCAATACCGTACGAGTGCCTTAGATGGTAATATAGCACTCGTAATGCCGCATTGTGTCGATGGATATAGACCGAAACTGCATACACCGTGCATGATGAAAGCAGGTGCATCAGCGTTTCCGGCGCCCTACGGCAGGCCCTGCATCTTACATCAGGGACCTCTATACCCATGACTCGGCTTCGGTAATGCAACGTGTTGAAAACTCCATCCTGGCATGCCATTATGAACCCCTCTGTTTCCGATTTCAGCCCGCCTGACCTTAGGAATGCAAAGGTCAGCTCTTTGGATAAACCCCTGTCTTCAATGTTGTTGAAGAAGACAGAATGTAGAGGTTTATCCATGTGAAGCTGCAGAGTTTTATTAACTTCTGCAGCTTTGATGCGGGCTTTCCTCCGAACGTGGTCGAGCTCAGTGACTGAGTCACGGGCTCCACGCTCGGAATCGAAAATCAGAGAGAGCTCATCGGCTGCTCGATGTGCTGCCTTGAATAGAAATGCTCCTACTCCTGCATTCTCATGGCTTTTGACCATTTGCAGGAGGGGGTCCGAACTCCTGATGACCTTGCAGGCATTATCCAGAACCATTCTGTTATGGAGATACTCCAAACTTAAGAGTCCACGGCCTCCCTGATCTCTTGGGAGATATAACCGTGGAACGGACGATGTTGGATGAAGGCTCCTATTAAGGTGCATCATCTTGCGAGTACTAACGTCAAGTTGGCGCAGCTCAGCTAGTGTCCACTTGAATACTCCAAAGGAGTATAGTAGGATCGGAACAGCAAGCATGTTAGTAGCAGCGACTTTATTCTTTCCAGACAGTTCTGAAGACCAGATCTGTCGAAGTCGCTGCCGATACTTGCTGCGGAGAGCGTCTTTCACCATTTGTGTTTCCTGGATGTGGCTTTCCTCCACACCCAGGTAGGTGTACGTCTCTCCGGCATCCAAGTGGTGTAGGATGCTTCCGTCCACTAGCTGCGCGTCCTTTTCGTAGTCCTCGCATCGTCCTCTCTTAAGATGAACCAGTGCACATTTGTCCATCCCGAATTCCATCCCAATAGCCCGTGTATACTCCTGTACCACCCTGAGGGATTGGTCTAAGTCCCTCTCACCGGAAGCATAGAGTTTGAGGTCATCCACATAGAATAAGTGGGTGACCTTATGCCTCCGTTGACTGGGTGGTCCGCAGTAGTAGCCCTTGGTTCTTCTGAGCTCAACGGATAACGGCAACAATGAGATGCAAAATAAGAGAGGGCTGAGGGAGTCTCCCTGGAAAACCCCTCTCTTGATGATGACCGGCTCTGTCTGGACTTTCGCATTCCCCGATGTTATGGTGAAGCGAGTCCGCCAGAGCGGCATCAGTTGTTCAATGCATCTCACTATCGGATCGGGTACCGAAAGGCACTTGAGCAAGTACACGAGTAATTCGTGCGACGTTGTATCAAATGCCTTTCGATAATCTATCCAGGCCATAGAGAGGTTTCGCTTGTACTGCACGGAGTCCTGCGTTATGGATCTATCTATCAGCAGGTTCTCCTTGCAGCCAGCGACACCCCTCTTCGACCCTCGTTGCTCATATATCCGTTGATAAACCGGGTCTACCACTAGGAGCATACGCATGTACAAGATGCGTGTAAACAGCTTGTAGCATGCGTTTAAACAGGTTATTGGTCTGTAATTCTTCGGGTTGGACAAATCTCCTTTCTTGGGGAGAAGCACGGTTCGCCCCTCGATAAACCACTCCGGAATTTGCTGCTCTCCATTTAGCCAGAGATTGAATATTCTGGCTAAATGGTGGTGGGTAGAGGATAACTTTTTCCACCAAAAGTTATTGATCCCATCAGGACCTGGAGCAGCAAAGTTCTTAGAACCCGTTAGGGCTCTCCGAACCTCCTCGGTGGTAATCGATTGACGCAGCAATTCGGGCTCAGGCTCTCGGAACCTTTCACAAAAGGCTCCGAACTGCGTCAGGGCTGGAGTATCTCTGTTGAATGGATGCCTCACCTCATAGATACCCTTCCAGAAGGTTTCCACCTGATCAACAGTCGGCGGATTCTCAACTACACTAGGAGGCGGTTGGAATAAACGAGAGGGCTTTTCGCGAAAAAGTTTATTTTCCGCCAACCCTCTCGCTCGCCTCTTCAGTGACTGCTTGGCAGCCACTAACATCCGTATCCTCTCCAGGCAGTGCTGTTTGATGACAGTTAGCACTGCCAGGTTCAGTGTGTGATGAGTGCGCCGTAATGTGGTGGCTATTCGTCGCACTTTTGACGTGAATGGCCTGTTGGCCTCCACATAATCCATCACACACTGGATACGGGAAGTGTGTTGTCTCGCCGACTGGATATTCGCTTCCATCTTTCGTACGCGTCGTTCTGCCCTCTCGACCGGGGAGGCCGATTCTACTGGTCTCCTCGGCTGAGAGGACCGAACGGCATCGTACACGGCACAATTGATGTGCCAGATGTCAGCATTTTCTGGAAGTGTATCACGAAGTGATTCATCCATTCAAGTCAGATCTTGTTTTCGCAGGGCCTTGATGTTGAGTAGGCTCCTGCGATTCCCGATCTGGCTCACCTCTGGTACTTGGTCCCTTTCCTCGTTGTTCGGCAGGACGGGCGGAATTTGATGTTCCTCCGCCTCGTCGTTCTGCCGGGAAGGGACTCTGACATATTATTATATACACATATTATTATTATTATTTGAAAATTTGAATTTAATCAATTCCAGTCACGACTCTGCGGTCTCCGACACCACACAGAGTCGAGCTGGAGAAAAACCAGTGACCACTCCCCACGCCGTGAGGTAAGTGATCACTGGGACCGAGAATCGTGTGCCCTGAGTAAACGCAATGATCCCAGGATGACGGCCTTCTGCATGGCTCCAGCTAAAACGCTTGCCTTTTGTCGGCAAGCTGGAATTTTCTGGAGTTCTGAGAGCAGCGTATGTCGTGTACCACCAAGAGAGCCTATAATCAGGATGACTAGTTCGACAGAATGGTCTGGATAAAGTCTGCGGAGTTCGTAGAGAAGATCTCTATATTTCGTCCGTTTTTCCTCCTCCTTCAAAACGATGTTCGGTTCGGCTGGTGCCGAGAATTCGATCACGAACATCGTTTTGGTTTGATGGTCGAGGAGGACTACATCAGGCTTATTAGCTTGTATCTGCCTGAGGGTGGGGAATGAGAAGTTCCAATAAATTCGGCACCTCTCATTCTCCACAACGGACTCAATATCCCCCGGAGCATAAGGCAGCACTGGAGTTTCATCAATACCGTACGTGTGTCTAAGATGGTAATAGAGCACACGTAATGCCGCATTATGTCTATGGATATAGGCCGAAACTGCATACACCGTGCATGCTGAAAGCAGGTGCATCAGCGTTTCCGGCGCCCTACGGCAGGCCCTGCATCTTACATCAGGGACCTCTATACCCATGACTCGGCTTCGGTAATGTAGGGTATTGAAAACTCCATCCTGGCATGCCATGATGAACCCCTCTGTTTCCGATTTGAGCCCGCCTGACCTTAGGAATGCGAAGGTCAGCTCTTTGGATAAACCCCTGTCTTCAATGTTGTTGAAGAAAACAGAATGTAGAGGTTTATCCATGTGAAGCTGCAGAGTTTTTTTAACTTCTGCAGCTTTGATGCGGGCTTTCCTCCGAGCGTGGTCGAGCTCAGTGACTGAGTCACGGGCTTCACGCTCGGAATCGAAAATCAGAGAGAGCTCATCGGCTGCTCGATGTGCTGCCTTGAATAGGAATGCTCCTACTCCTGCATTCTCATGGCTTTTGACCATTTGCAGGAGGGGGTCCGAACTCCTGATGACCTTGCAGGCATTATCCAGAACCATTCTGTTATGGAGATACTCCAAACTTAAGAGTCCACGGCCTCCCTGATCTCTTGGGAGATATAACCGTGGAACGGACGAAGTTGGATGAAGGCTCCTATTAAGGTGCATCATCTTGCGAGTACTAACGTCAAGTTGGCGCAGCTCAGCTAGTGTCCACTTGAATACTCCAAAGGAGTATAGTAGGATCGGAACAGCAAGCATGTTAGTAGCAGCGACTTTATTCTTTCCAGACAGTTCTGAAGACCAGATCTGTCGAAGTCGCTGCCGATACTTGCTGCGGAGAGCGTCTTTCACCATTTGTGTTTCCTGGATGTGGCTTTCCTCCACACCCAGGTAGGTGTACGTCTCTCCGGCATCCAAGTGGTGTAGGATGCTTCCGTCCACTAGCTGCGCGTCCTTGTCGTAGTCCTCGCATCGTCCTCTCTTAAGATGAACCAGTGCACATTTGTCCATCCCGAATTCCATCCCAATAGCCTGTGTATACTCCTGTACCACCCTGAGGGATTGGTCTAAGTCCCTCTCACCGGAAGCATAGAGTTTAAGGTCATCCACATAGAATAAGTGGGTGACCTTATGCCTCCGTTGACTGGGTGGTCCGCAGTAGTAGCCCTTGGTTCTTCTGAGCTCAACGGATAACGGCAACAATGAGATGCAAAATAAGAGAGGGCTGAGGGAGTCTCCCTGGAAAACCCCTCTCTTGATGATGACCGGCTCTGTCTGGACTTTCGCATTCCCCGATGTTATGGTGAAGCGAGTCCGCCAGAGCGGCATCAGTTGTTCAATGCATCTCACTATCGGATCGGGTACCGAAAGGCACTTGAGCAAGTACACGAGTAATTCGTGCGACGTTGTATCAAATGCCTTTCGATAATCGATCCAGGCCATAGAGAGGTTTCGCTTGTACTGCACGGAGTCCTGCGTTATAGATCTATCTATCAGCAGGTTCTCCTTGCAGCCAGCGACACCCCTCTTCGACCCTCGTTGCTCATATATCCGCTGATAAACCGGGTCTACCACTAGGAGCATACGCATGTACAAGATGCGTGTAAACAGCTTGTAGCATGCGTTTAAACAGGTTATTGGTCTGTAATTCTTCGGGTTGGACAAATCTCCTTTCTTGGGGAGAAGCACGGTTCGCCCCTCTATAAACCACTCCGGAATTTGCTGCTCTCCATTTAGCCAGAGATTGAATATTCTGGCTAAATGGTGGTGGGTAGTGGATAACTTTTTCCACCAAAAGTTATTAATCCCATCAGGACCTGGAGCAGCAAAGTTCTTAGAACCCGTTAGGGCTCTCCGAACCTCCTCGGTGGTAATCGATTGACGCAGCAATTCGGGCTCAGGCTCTCGGAACCTTTCACAAAAGGCTCCGAACTGCGTCAGGGCTGGAGTATCTCTGTTGAA
The DNA here is from genome assembly GCA_029955515.1 of Chrysomela aeneicollis. Lineage (NCBI taxonomy): Eukaryota > Metazoa > Arthropoda > Insecta > Coleoptera > Chrysomelidae > Chrysomela > Chrysomela aeneicollis. Next base: position 19,621,272 of record JARUHQ010000003.1, on the reverse strand, counting down.
TGGATGCCTCACCTCATAGATACCCTTCCAGAAGGTTTCCACCTGATCAACAGTCGGCGGATTCTCAACTACACTAGGAGGCGGTTGGAATAAGCGAGAGGGCTTTTCGCGAAAAAGTTTATTTTCCGCCAACCCTCTCGCTCGCCTCTTCAGTGACTGCTTGGCAGCCACTAACATCCGTATCCTCTCCAGGCAGTGCTGTTTGATGACAGTTAGCACTGCCAGGTTTAGTGTGTGATGAGTGCGCCGTAATGTGGTGGCTATTCGTCGCACTTTTGACGTGAATGGCCTGTTGGCCTCCACATAGTCCATCACACACTGGATACGGGAAGTGTGTTATTATTATTATTATTATTATTATTATTATTATTATTATTATTATTATTATTATTATTATTATTATTATTATTATTATTATTATTATTATTATTATTATTATTATTATTATTATTATTATTATTATTATTATTATTATTATTATTATTATTATTATTATTATTATTATTATTATTATTATTATTATTATTATTATTATTATTATTATTATTATTATTATTATTATTATTATTATTATTATTATTATTATTATTATTATTATTATTATTATTATTATTATTATTATTATTATTATTATTATTATTATTATTATTATTATTATTATTATTATTATTATTATTATTATTATTATTATTATTATTATTATTATTATTATTATTATTATTATTATTATTATTATTATTATTATTATTATTATTATTATTATTATTATTATTATTATTATTATTATTATTATTATTATTATTATTATTATTATTATTATTATTATTATTATTATTATTATTATTATTATTATTATTATTATTATTATTATTATTATTATTATTATTATTATTATTATTATTATTATTATTATTATTATTATTATTATTATTATTATTATTATTATTATTATTATTATTATTATTATTATTATTATTATTATTATTATTATTATTATTATTATTATTATTATTATTATTATTATTATTATTATTATTATTATTATTATTATTATTATTATTATTATTATTATTATTATTATTATTATTATTATTATTATTATTATTATTATTATTATTATTATTATTATTATTATTATTATTATTATTATTATTATTATTATTATTATTATTATTATTATTATTATTATTATTATTATTATTATTATTATTATTATTATTATTATTATTATTATTATTATTATTATTATTATTATTATTATTATTATTATTATTATTATTATTATTATTATTATTATTATTATTATTATTATTATTATTATTATTATTATTATTATTATTATTATTATTATTATTATTATTATTATTATTATTATTATTATTATTATTATTATTATTATTATTATTATTATTATTATTATTATTATTATTATTATTATTATTATTATTATTATTATTATTATTATTATTATTATTATTATTATTATTATTATTATTATTATTATTATTATTATTATTATTATTATTATTATTATTATTATTATTATTATTATTATTATTATTATTATTATTATTATTATTATTATTATTATTATTATTATTATTATTATTATTATTATTATTATTATTATTATTATTATTATTATTATTATTATTATTATTATTATTATTATTATTATTATTATTATTATTATTATTATTATTATTATTATTATTATTATTATTATTATTATTATTATTATTATTATTATTATTATTATTATTATTATTATTATTATTATTATTATTATTATTATTATTATTATTATTATTATTATTATTATTATTATTATTATTATTATTATTATTATTATTATTATTATTATTATTATTATTATTATTATTATTATTATTATTATTATTATTATTATTATTATTATTATTATTATTATTATTATTATTATTATTATTATTATTATTATTATTATTATTATTATTATTATTATTATTTGAATGATTGAAATCAATCTATTCCAGTCACGACTCTGCGGCCTCCGAAACCACGCAGAGTCGAGCTGGAGGAAAACCAGTGACCACTCTCCACGCCGTGGGGTAAGTGATCACTGTGACCGGATATCGTGTGCCCTTAGTAGACGCAATGATCCAAGTATGACGGCCTTCTGCATTGCCCTAGCCAAAACGTGTGCTTTCTGACGGCAAACTGGCATTTTTTGCAATTCTGAGAGCAGCGTTTTTCTCGTACCACCGAGGGAGCCTATAATCAATATGACTAGTTCGACAGAATGGTCTGGATAAAGTCTGCGGAGTTCGAAGAGAAGATCTCTATATTTTGTCCGTTTCTCCTCCTCCTTCAAAACGATGTTCGATTCGGCTGGAGCCGAAAATTCAATCACGAACATCGCTTTGGTTTGGTGGTCGAGGAGGACTACGTCAGGCTTATTGGCTTGTATCTGCCTGACGGTGGCGAATGAGAAGTTCCAATAAATTCGACACCTCTCATTCTCCACTACGGACTCAATATCCCCTGGAGCATAAGGCAGCACTGGAGCTTCATCAATACCGTACGAGTGCCTCAGATGGTAATAGAGCACTCGTAATGCCGCATTATGTCTATGGATATAGGCCGAAACTGCATACACCGTGCATGCTGAAAGCAGGTGCATCAGCGTTTCCGGCGCCCTACGGCAGGCCCTGCATCTTACATCAGGGACCTCTATACCCATGACTCGGCTCCGGTAATGTAAGGTATTGAAAACTCCATCCTGGCATGCCATGATGAACCCCTCTGTTTCCGATTTGAGCCCGCCTGACCTTAGGAATGCGAAGGTCAGCTCTTTGGATAAACCCCTGTCTTCAATATTGTTGAAGAAGACAGAATGAAGAGGTTTATCCATGTGGAGTTGCAGAGTTTTATCAACTTCTGCAGCTTTTATGCGGGCTTTTCTCCGAGCGTGGTCGAGCTCAGTCACTGAGTCGCGGGATCCACGCTCGGAATCGAAAATCAGAGAGAGTTCATCGGCTGCTCGATGTGCTGCCTTGAAGAGGAATGCTCCTACTCCTGCATTCTCATGGCTCTTGACCATCTGCAGGAGGGGATCCGAACTCCTGATGACTTTGCAGGCGTTATCCAGAACCATTCTGTTATGGAGATACTCCAAACTTAAGAGTCCACGGCCTCCCTGATCTCTTGGGAGATATAGCCGTGGAACGGACGAAGTTGGATGAAGGCTCCTATTAAGGTGCATCATCTTGCGAGTACTTACGTCAAGTTGGCGCAGCTCAGCTAGTGTCCACTTAAATACTCCAAAGGAGTATAGTAGGATCGGAGCAGCAAGCATGTTAGTAGCAGCGACTTTATTCTTTCCTGACAGTTCTGAAGACCAGATCTGTCGAAGTCGCTGCCGATACTTGCTGCGGAGAGCGTCTTTCACCATTCGTGTTTCCTGGATGTGGCTTTCCTCCACACCCAGGTAGGTGTACGTCTCTCCGGCATCCAGGTGGTGTAGGATGCTTCCGTCCACTAGCTGCGCGTCCTTGTCATAGTCCTCGCATCGTCCTCTCTTAAGATGAACCAGTGCACATTTGTCCATCCCGAATTCCATCCCGATCGCCCGTGTATACTCCTGTACCACCCTGAGGGATTGGTCTAAGTCCCTCTCACCGGAAGCATAGAGTTTAAGGTCATCCACATAGAATAAGTGAGTGACCTTATGCCTCCGTTGACTGGGTGGTCCGCAGTAGTAGCCCTTGGTTTTCCTGAGCTCAACGGATAAAGGCAACAGTGAGATACAAAATAAGAGAGGGCTGAGGGAGTCTCCCTGGAAAACCCCCCTCTTGATGATAACCGGCTCTGTCTGGACTTTCGCATTACCCGATGCTATAGTAAAGCGAGTCTTCCAGAGCGGCATCAGTTGTTCTACGCATCTCACTATCGGATCGGGTACCGAAAGGCACTTGAGCAGGTACACGAGTAACTCGTGGGACGTTGTATCAAATGCCTTTCGATAATCGATCCAGGCCATAGAGAGATTCCGCTTGTACTGCACGGAGTCTTGCGTGATAGATCTGTCTATCAGAAGGTTCTCCTTGCAGCCAGCGACACCTCTCTTTGACCCTCGTTGCTCATATATCCGTTGGTAAACCGGGTCCACTACTAGGAGTATGCGCATGTACAAGATGCGGGTAAACAGCTTGTAGCATGCGTTCAAACAGGTTATCGGTCTGTAATTTTTCGGGTTGGACAAATCTCCTTTCTTGGGGAGAAGCACGGTTCGCCCCTCGACAAACCACTCCGGAATTTGCTGCTCTCCATTTAGCCAATGATTGAATATTCTGGCTAAATGGTGGTGGGTAGTGGGTAACTTTTTCCACCAAAAGTTATTGATCCCATCAGGACCTGGAGCAGCAAAGTTCTTAGAACCCGTTAGGGCTCTTATTATTATTATTATTATTATTATTATTATTATTATTATTATTATTATTATTATTATTATTATTATTATTATTATTATTATTATTATTATTATTATTATTATTATTATTATTATTATTATTATTATTATTATTATTATTATTATTATTATTATTATTATTATTATTATTATTATTATTATTATTATTATTATTATTATTATTATTATTATTATTATTATTATTATTATTATTATTATTATTATTATTATTATTATTATTATTATTATTATTATTATTATTATTATTATTATTATTATTATTATTATTATTATTATTATTATTATTATTATTATTATTATTATTATTATTATTATTATTATTATTATTATTATTATTATTATTATTATTATTATTATTATTATTATTATTATTATTATTATTATTATTATTATTATTATTATTATTATTATTATTATTATTATTATTATTATTATTATTATTATTATTATTATTATTATTATTATTATTATTATTATTATTATTATTATTATTATTATTATTATTATTATTATTATTATTATTATTATTATTATTATTATTATTATTATTATTATTATTATTATTATTATTATTATTATTATTATTATTATTATTATTATTATTATTATTATTATTATTATTATTATTATTATTATTATTATTATTATTATTATTATTATTATTATTATTATTATTATTATTATTATTATTATTATTATTATTATTATTATTATTATTATTATTATTATTATTATTATTATTATTATTATTATTTGAATGATTGAAATCAATCTATTCCAGTCACGACTCTGCGGCCTCCGAAACCACGCAGAGTCGAGCTGGAGGAAAACCAGTGACCACTCTCCACGCCGTGGGGTAAGTGATCACTGTGACCGGATATCGTGTGCCCTTAGTAGACGCAATGATCCAAGTATGACGGCCTTCTGCATTGCCCTAGCCAAAACGTGTGCTTTCTGACGGCAAACTGGCATTTTTTGCAATTCTGAGAGCAGCGTTTTTCTCGTACCACCGAGAGAGCCTATAATCAATATGACTAGTTCGACAGAATGGTCTGGATAAAGTCTGCGGAGTTCGAAGAGAAGATCTCTATATTTTGTCCGTTTCTCCTCCTCCTTCAAAACGATGTTCGATTCGGCTGGAGCCGAAAATTCAATCACGAACATCGCTTTGGTTTGGTGGTCGAGGAGGACTACGTCAGGCTTATTGGCTTGTATCTGCCTGACGGTGGCGAATGAGAAGTTCCAATAAATTCGACACCTCTCATTCTCCACTACGGACTCAATATCCCCTGGAGCATAAGGCAGCACTGGAGCTTCATCAATACCGTACGAGTGCCTCAGATGGTAATAGAGCACTCGTAATGCCGCATTATGTCTATGGATATAGGCCGAAACTGCATACACCGTGCATGCTGAAAGCAGGTGCATCAGCGTTTCCGGCGCCCTACGGCAGGCCCTGCATCTTACATCAGGGACCTCTATACCCATGACTCGGCTCCGGTAATGTAAGGTATTGAAAACTCCATCCTGGCATGCCATGATGAACCCCTCTGTTTCCGATTTGAGCCCGCCTGACCTTAGGAATGCGAAGGTCAGCTCTTTGGATAAACCCCTGTCTTCAATATTGTTGAAGAAGACAGAATGAAGAGGTTTATCCATGTGGAGTTGCAGAGTTTTATCAACTTCTGCAGCTTTTATGCGGGCTTTTCTCCGAGCGTGGTCGAGCTCAGTCACTGAGTCGCGGGATCCACGCTCGGAATCGAAAATCAGAGAGAGTTCATCGGCTGCTCGATGTGCTGCCTTGAAGAGGAATGCTCCTACTCCTGCATTCTCATGGCTCTTGACCATCTGCAGGAGGGGATCCGAACTCCTGATGACTTTGCAGGCGTTATCCAGAACCATTCTGTTATGGAGATACTCCAAACTTAAGAGTCCACGGCCTCCCTGATCTCTTGGGAGATATAGCCGTGGAACGGACGAAGTTGGATGAAGGCTCCTATTAAGGTGCATCATCTTGCGAGTACTTACGTCAAGTTGGCGCAGCTCAGCTAGTGTCCACTTAAATACTCCAAAGGAGTATAGTAGGATCGGAACAGCAAGCATGTTAGTAGCAGCGACTTTATTCTTTCCTGACAGTTCTGAAGACCAGATCTGTCGAAGTCGCTGCCGATACTTGCTGCGGAGAGCGTCTTTCACCATTCGTGTTTCCTGGATGTGGCTTTCCTCCACACCCAGGTAGGTGTACGTCTCTCCGGCATCCAGGTGGTGTAGGATGCTTCCGTCCACTAGCTGCGCGTCCTTGTCATAGTCCTCGCATCGTCCTCTCTTAAGATGAACCAGTGCACATTTGTCCATCCCGAATTCCATCCCGATCGCCCGTGTATACTCCTGTACCACCCTGAGGGATTGGTCTAAGTCCCTCTCACCGGAAGCATAGAGTTTAAGGTCATCCACATAGAATAAGTGAGTGACCTTATGCCTCCGTTGACTGGGTGGTCCGCAGTAGTAGCCCTTGGTTTTCCTGAGCTCAACGGATAAAGGCAACAGTGAGATACAAAATAAGAGAGGGCTGAGGGAGTCTCCCTGGAAAACCCCCCTCTTGATGATAACCGGCTCTGTCTGGACTTTCGCATTACCCGAAGTTATAGTAAAGCGAGTCTTCCAGAGCGGCATCAGTTGTTCTACGCATCTCACTATCGGATCGGGTACCGAAAGGCACTTGAGCAGGTACACGAGTAACTCGTGGGACGTTGTATCAAATGCATTTCGATAATCGATCCAGGCCATAGAGAGATTCCGCTTGTACTGCACGGAGTCTTGCGTGATAGATCTGTCTATCAGAAGGTTCTCCTTGCAGCCAGCGACACCTCTCTTTGACCCTCGTTGCTCATATATCCGTTGGTAAACCGGGTCCACTACTAGGAGTATGCGCATGTACAAGATGCGGGTAAACAGCTTGTAGCATGCGTTCAAACAGGTTATCGGTCTGTAATTTTTCGGGTTGGACAAATCTCCTTTCTTGGGGAGAAGCACGGTTCGCCCCTCGACAAACCACTCCGGAATTTGCTGCTCTCCATTTAGCCAATGATTGAATATTCTGGCTAAATGGTGGTGGGTAGTGGGTAACTTTTTCCACCAAAAGTTATTGATCCCATCAGGACCTGGAGCAGCAAAGTTCTTAGAACCCGTTAGGGCTCTTCGAACCTCCTCGGTGGTTATCGATTGACGCAGCAATTCGGGCTCAGGCTCACGGAACCTTCCACAGAAGGCACCGAACTGCGTCAGGGCTGGAGTATCTCTGTTGAATGGATGCATCACCTCATAAATACCCTTCCAGAAGGTTTCCACCTGATCAACAGTCGGCGGATTCTCAACTACACTAGGAGGCGGTTGGAATAAACGAGAGGGTTTTTCGCGAAAAAGTTTATTCTCCGCCAACCCTCTCGCTCGCCTCTCTAGTGACTGCTTGGCAGCCACTAACATCCGTATCCTCTCCAGGCAGTGCTGTTTGATGACGGTTAGCACTGCCAGGTTGAGTGTGTGATGGGTGCGACGTAATGTAGTGGCTATTCGTCGCACTTTTGACGTGAATGGCCTGTTAGCCTCCACATAGTCCATCACACACTGGATACGGGAAGTGTGTTGTCTCGCCGACTGGATCTTTGCATCCATCTTCTGTACGCGTCGTTCTGCCCTCTCAACCAGGGAGACCGATGCTACTGGTCTCCCTGCCTGAGAGGACTGAACGGCATCATACACGGCGCAATTGATGCGCCAGATATCAGCATCTTCTGGGAGTGCATCACGGAGTGATTCATCCATTCTAGTCATTATTATTATTATTATTATTATTATTATTATTATTATTATTATTATTATTATTATTATTATTATTATTATTATTATTATTATTATTATTATTATTATTATTATTATTATTATTATTATTATTATTATTATTATTATTATTATTATTATTATTATTATTATTATTATTATTATTATTATTATTATTATTATTATTATTATTATTATTATTATTATTAAATATTTACAAAAAAAACCTTCATCTCGGGCTCACGTTCAAATGGCTATAACTTTCTAGGGGGGCATTTCTGGACCCATGATCATATAAACTTTTTTATTTTTACTATTTTTGATCCAAGAATCTGCAGCCGAAATCTTCCTATGTAATTTCGGGAAACCCTGGATAAATATACGTACATTGTTCAAATACAATACAGGTAATACAAAATAGCCATTATTCTCAGGAAAAATTTGCATTTTTTGCATTATTCAATGAGTAATATCGAAATCAAGAGAACATTCACATTCTTCCAGCTATACTAAGCATAATCATCAACTCTCATTCTTCATGCTTTATCATTGAAAAAAAAAACCGTTTGTTATTTCTGCTTCAGCAGGAGAAGAAAAACAAGAGTAGGTAATAAGTGATGAACATGTTTGATTTTTTTTTGTTGGATGATGGATTTTTCACTAGCTACATCTAAGCATCTTGGGCTCATTGGGTCTTCCGATTCAGCTTCATAGCACCCACTCCGAAGCTTTAATCCCCCGTACCAGTCTGTAAAGGTTCTTCACCGGATTGCTGTTGTATTATTCGGGAGTAAGCCTAGGCTGCCCGAATATTACTTGCTTTTAGCGATCCAGTGCTTCGCATTCGGACAGTATATGCTTTGGTGTTCCTCTTCCTTTACCGCATTGTCTGCAGGAAAGTTATCCATTGTGTAGCCCCTTTTTATGCAGGTGTCCCCCCATTGGACTGTGACCAATGAGAAGACTTGTTATTATTGTTTCAACTTGGTTCCTACTCAACTTGATTTGTTCTTTGGTTATCCGTTTTGACGGTTCTTCAATGTAGTGCATGAAAGGAGCTTCATTTCAGTGCTCTCTTTGTTTTTGTCTGATTCAGTCTCCCATATCCATCCTCGAGTAATAATAATAATAATGATAATAATATGTAAATGACCCTAGACTCTATGCTTCTGGTGAGAGGAACATATTGAATCGACTACTGAATTCTATATCATGCATTTCTACTCACTCTTATCGAACATTATGATACACTTTATCATCACAGACTTGTTTAACATTAATACCAAGCAAATTATCGCATTGGAAAATGATTGTACACCTTCTAGTATGAAGAATAATTGAAACAACGTAATAAACAGCAGTGATCGGTTCTCAACACCTACATGAACTATAAATAACCCCGAGCATCGTCGATAACATCTGATATACACCGAAATAAACAAATTTTAAACGAAAATAATATATATTTGGTGGTCCTCCACTATTGAATAATACGTCTCTGGAATCTCGTTACGCGCTGTGCTTCCAAGAAGACCAGAAGTCTTTATCTAGGCAGATCACTTCTAGGTCGTGATTTATGCGCTGCCGCGTACCAATAATTAGCGGATGATTCATCGCTGTAATTCTAGTTACTTCCTGTTATTTCTGGAGATTGGGTGATTTTACGAGAATGAATAACTAAAAGGAACGGATCGGCACGGACAGTCAGTTATAGTTTGGAAGTAGTTGACTTTAGAAGGAAAGCTAATATTGTGAACATCGAGATTTGTAAAGCGAATATCGTTGTGGTTTTATTAAGTGTTTATTGAGTTGTATTTCGAGTGCTTAGTGAAAAAAAATGTTCAATTTTGTACACAGTGATTTAAATTCACGAACCCAAGTGGAAATATGGTAACAGTATAATGAACGAATGTTGTAAACCTATGGTATAAATTCAGTATGAAATGATGACATTTTATTCGTATTAAAACAAACACTTTAAATATTGATATAATTCACACATTCATGTGTGGTTCGCTTTAGCAACAAACACTGTGGGAGTACCTTAGCAGATATAAAGTTATTTTTAATTGAGATCCAAGTGATGAACAAATATCATTTACTGCATGCATTATCAACAAGTATGTATATATCATATCCACATACGAAATTGCTGAAATTCTGACCTGAGATTGAAATTAATAAGACGTTCTTGTTGTTGGTATCAGCGAAATCGATTTATCATCAGTGATTCTTATCATAATAATAATTGTTCATCGGCGAGTTCTTACACTTAGGCTTCTGTAAAAATGCCCGATAGTACTGAGACTACGGATTCGACCAAATTGATTCTTGATGAAATGATTAGGACCAGGAACGAATTAAATAATTCGATTGAAGCAAGTGAGGCGAGGCTATTGCTAAAAATTGAAGAAGCAATTGAAAAAACATCGGTGAAAACCGTCCAGTCAAAATCGAATTCACAAGATTTTTCACAAAAAACATAATTCTGAAGAACTGCTTCAAACTCAAAGGCAAAAGTATTAGAATTGCAAACGACCAACAAGAAGGGCAAATACTGCGAAAACATGTGGCGATATTTTACCCACAGCAAACGGCAGCTCTTCGTCTGGCGGCACTGGGTCGTGGTTCAAATGAGAATATATGAATTTGATAGTTAAAATTTAAATGAAGCCATTGAGCGCCACTACATTTTTGTTAGAGTGGAATTTAGAAACCTTGAATTATTCTTGTGACAAAAAGTTTTGAAATAATATACGAAAATTCCCATTTATAATTTATATCATGACACAGACAAAGTGATGATTATATACAATGATATTATATACAAACTATTAGAAAAATAAGATATGTAGATATAGATGGATTATTCCATGGTGGTTAAAAAAATGAGAGTGTCCACATCAAATAGATATTAGACGGAACAGCCGAAAATATATAGTAAATAGGTATACGAGCCAATATATATGTTAAACGCAAATAAAATGAAACATGATATTTTCCTATAATATATTTATTTATCTGTACCTCCGACCTTTGATCATTCCATTGAACTGCAGTGGGGTAGAATATCCGAACTTCGATCGTTGACTAAACGGTGAATTTTCAAGGCAGTAGGGGGTGTTTCAAATCAACAGGCGATGTTTCAAAGCAGAACCACATAGCAGAACATGGTAGTCAGGACTCGGTGACATGAGATACAGGATAAAAAAAATCTCATAATCGACTCTGATGAACGCAGGAAATCCCTCACGTGGACAATTCCAGAAAATCAGCACCAGCCCAAACAGAGAAGATAGGTAAAGGAAACCGAAAGACCCTGTAGAAAAAAGAATCGTCACTACGTATTCCACCACGTGTCGAAAGTTACAAAAAAAACAATAGATGTTTTCAATTGAAAAATGAAAAGAGATACATACCTCTTATATCTAGAGGGTAAACCAATTACAAAAATGGAACTCGTATCGCAAAAATGAACGTAGACCTTCGTCAATACGGATCGGGAAACATCCCTTTTTGACGGTCAAAATGGCGAAAGATCTTCTTTACACCTCACACCTAATCAAGATGGTTCAAATCCGGAAGTCTTTTCTAACGGAAAAATATCAAAAATATTCGGATGACAGTTTTGTCAACACCTACATCCAATCAGAACTTCGAATACAGAAACCATCTTCCTCTCTCTTTCTTTCATACCAAATCAGATAGAAATGCTGAAACGTATAACGAAGATTCTGTCTCAATACACTCGATCGACAACCACGTGACGTATATCTTGGGATTGAACACAAATTCAATAAAATAATTATGGTTATCATCTACACATCGAAAATACTGCTACTACAGCCAAGTTCACTACCAAAGTTGACAGCTAACCATTGACAAGAATGGCAGATCTACTGCTTCATACAGTTCAAGAATGATCGTAGGCCCTGAAAACAAAACATTTGCAATTTCAATCCTAACTGATCATAATGATAATATGCAATGCAACAAAATATGATGAGAATACCAAGTAGGTGAGTATAACATAATCTATTTCGTTAATAAAACTGATATAATAATGTTCCCTTTATTTACAGGACTGGTTTAAATGATATTGTTGTTCAGTTCAGGATTCTGAGACGTTTTGATGGAATTATATATTCTCCAAATATGATCATCTTGATTGATGGCAAACATTTATCACTAATAAGCGAGCAGGTGCTAACATTTCAGAACTATACAGTGTGTAACGATGTGATTCTCAATTCAGATTGTGTTGGAATTTTTCAGTATTGCTACATTATGTTGAATAAATATAACATAGAATAATAGTGTATACCTATAACTGAATAAAGCGAAATATCTTTTTTTTTTTAAATACTTATTCGAAATATGAGGAAGCATAGGTTGAACTCCAAAAAAAAAAGTAATACATAAATATACCTATCAACCGTCGACGACGCAGATAAACTAGAAAAAGTAGGTAGTCCTCTTGCTTGATATGATGCTAGATATGTATGGAAACAACAAATAGCATTTATTATATAAAAAAAATAATGCTATAAACATCCCAATCTCGCTCGTCTTGATGAGAAGAACAAGAATTGTTTCATAAGAAGAAACAAACTCATATTAGATGATATATCATACTCGCCAGAAGACCTCGAGAACATAGGGATAAACGAAGAAGTGTCTCAAGGGAAACCAAATAGTGCAACAGCAACACCTACTCCTCACCAAGCAGCAAATAAAATCATCAAAAAGGCCACTACCAACAAGACTAGTAGTAAAACAGAATCATCCGCAAAGGGCACAAAAACCCCCAAGATCAAAAAACAGGAGAAGGATATTTCACATCAAATTGGTCTCCATAAATCTACAAGGAGCCGAGTGGGCTCCGGTTCAACCAATAGGCTGTTATTTTTCTTTTTTTTTTCCTTTTCTTTTTCATTTTCATATCAAAATAGTACTGACATTTTAATTTTCCTAATTAGATACTGAATCCTTAAAAAAAAGTTATTGTATATGTCAGAATTTTTTTATATCGTATTTGTATCTTCCTTTTTGTCTCAATTTTTTCATTGAATTGAAAACTAGATGGCTAGATATTTGCATGTACTTTCCACATGTTAGGAATTCGAATTTGATAATACCGGCTGATAGTTTTTAGAATCATATTATATGTTGATAACTATAATTTTAAATTCATAAAACCTCACCATTATATACTCTCTTATTTCTGAATCCTCGAATCATTGGAAACATTTGTATATGTCAGTTTTGAATATCGTAGAAATATGTATTTCATCCTGTTCTGTCTTATCTCATGTATATACTAGTTAGGCGAGTTGTTAAGCAATATCTTTAATATAATATTTTTAGAATGGATCAAAATGTCAGAGATTTTAGCACTAGTGAAGTGATAACAGAGGAAGTATCAAATTTCATAGAATATGATGATATTTTGAGAATAAATAAATAAAATATTTCACAATAATATTAGAAGTATTGGTAAAAGCTTTAATCAGCTGCGCTGCTACTAAGAACAACTGACACAGTTACCAGAATGTATTGTCCTAACCGAAACATGGAACTTGAATGATCTGAGTCTATACAATATACCAGAATATGATATAATTTATAATCATAGTAAGTTCAACCAAAATGGTGGCACAATACTTTATGTGGAATCCGATTTGCAATACTCACATGAAATTATAGAATTCACTAACGATTTGAAATTCTCAATGCTAGAAATAAAACATTTCAAAAAAACCCTTCAGATACTAGCTGGATATAGACCCGCTTATTGTGTGGAAATCTTCCTGGCTAATACAAGGACTTTCTTGAAAAATTCAATGAAGAGCCCAGATTATACGCTTTTCCTAGGTGACATCAATATAAACATCAAAGATGGAGATTTAATAAGCACGGAGTATTCAAAAATCATGCAAGAATTCTGATTTAGATCTTCGATTAATAACCATACTCGGGTAACTATAAACAGTATATCATGCTAAGATCATATATTCATGAAAACCGCTACGGATCTTGAATTCCTCCTACCCATGATTATACAAACGAATGCAACCGATCATTTCACAACATCTTTGCAAATCATCTACGAAAATAAATTCAATAATGATGCAGCTAATAAATTTTATATCAACTCAAAAATCGAATTTGATAAGCTTGAAATTGGGTTACGCAATCACAACTGGGATATTGTCTATAATACGGAAGATGCCGAAAATGCGACAAATTTTTTATGAATATTCTGAATGATGAGATTGAAAATTGTACAAATTGTATAATAAATATAAAGTGAAAAAACGTAAATATGGGTCATTAACGGACTCATAAAATCCACAAATATACGAGACAATATGTACCAGCAACTATTAAAGAAACCAGATAAATATTATGCTTAAACGAAACTATACCGAGTATAAGAATCACTTAAGACATTTTCTGAGAGTAACCAAGCTGCAATACTATCGTAAAAAAATTTAACAGAATGCACGAAATAGAACAAATCTATGGACAACTGTGAATGAAATATGCCCAAAATATAATTAAACTTGTCGAGACATTAACGCGATTCAGTACGATGTACAAAAAATAACGAGTGGAAAACAAATTGCGAATCTATTTTATGAACACTATATAAAAATTGGTGTAAAGCTTGCCGGAGAAATAAATCAGGACCCTCACTTTATTCCTCACGAAAAAAATAACTTTTTTCTCCAAATGACATTAAAAGCGGCCTTTTAATGACACTTGGCAGGCTTAGAAGTTGTAATTTTAATGCCTAGGCAGAAAAAGTCAACTCTTACTGCCTAGGCAGAAAAAGTTCGTTGCTAGGCAACCTTCCAATATTTTTCTTCTGTCTATATTCCATGAATCTGCTGTATGTGAATTCATATACAGTTCTTGATTTTTCCGATAAAAGGTTAAATTCCACATCTCGCGCCTGGTTTATTATCTCAGGTCGTGTTAATTGCATCAATTCATCCTCACTTTGCAGTAAATCCATTTCTAACATGACAACTTTTCAAAATTGACAATGACAAAGTAAACAGTAAACAAACATATTCAACAAACGTCATCAGCGGTAAACATAGTAACGCAGGGCCCAGTTACCTTTGATAAAATAATTTAGTTATTTGGATATTGATAATGAAACGCAATTTAAATATGAAAAAATCGATTTTGCGTGGAATTGGAACAAATTTGAAGAAAAAATTATATGTTTCACACGGCAGAAAAGCAGATTTAATGCCTTGGCTGGTTTCATAGCCTCGCTACGCTCGGCTATCAAACACCAGCCACGGCATTCAATCTTGTGCTTTTGTGCCTAGTAAAACAAATAACTATTTGTCCTCGATATTTATGAAGGCGACAAACGCTGATTATGAAGTCAGTAGTATTATCTCATCACTTAAGAATATAAAAACCCCTGGAATAGATGGCATAAGAACAGAGACAATGAAAATCTTAGCACCTTTGATAAAAAAACTGATGGCCTCCATATTCAATAAATGCCTAGGACAGGGATATTTCCCAACATCTTCAAGAAAGCGGTGGTCACAGTAATTTTCAAGGCGGGAAATGAAGATGAGGTGATAAATTATAGACCGATTTCCTTAATAACAACAACTGCAAAAATCCTCGAAAAAATAATAAAAAATCGTTTAAATGAATAAGTACCTAAACAAGAATAATATCATATCAAATAGCCAGTATGGTTTCAAAGAGGGAGTGTCAACTCAAGATGCAATTCTTGCACTTACCACAGAAATGTATAATGCATTGGATGAACGAAAACCGTCTCTGTGTGTTTTCATTGATCTTTCCAAAGCATTCGATACTGTGAGTCATGTTTTGCTTATTGAATGCTTAGAAAACATCGGTATAAGAGGAAAACCTCTTGAACAATTCGAAAGTTACCTAACCGGTAGAGGACAGTGTGTTCAGGTAAAATCGGAAAAAAGTGATCTAAAAGATATAAAATACGGTGGAGGAACCGTCCTTGGACCACTTCTTTTCAATATATATCTGAACTCTCTCTTCAAAATACACACTAAGGGAAAAATTATCACCTATGCGGATGATACGGCGATTTTTCATATCCACGATAACTGACAGTCTCTAAAAAATACTGTTGAACAAGATATACGTCTTATACACGGCTTTTTCAGCCACAAATTGCTGACGATAAACTTTGATGAAACCGTTTTTTTGCCTATTCACATACAATAGCCTGAGTATCAACAATGAAACATCGAGTAGTAGGGAAGAGCTATATAGAAAAATTGATGATTGTACAAGAACGCTCACCAAAGATTATTTTCAACAGAGATCTCACCTACCCCTCAGATCAATTATTCAGTGAAGTTGGTTTGCTGGACCCGCGACAACTATTTTTTCTACGTGGTAACATCAGACAACATCAGTTCAAATCGGATCTAAAAATCCCAGACCACCAATATAATACCAGAAATAAACAAACCACCTACCTTGCTCCCTTCAAACATAAATCGAAAGGTCAGAGATGCTTTTCCTTTATAGGACCAAAAATATTGCAATTTATTCCTGCTGAAACTCGGAATATTCACAGTCCACGCATTTTCAAAAATAAAATCAAAACATTATTATTTTCTTTACCAAGGAAGACAATTCATCAACTGTTCGAATGAGTTCAGGAGAACTGATTCGATTGATAAAAATCACTCCTCATATTTTATATTTTATTGTCATTATTCTTATTATGGAAATTGATACTTCTCATTAATTGATTGTGGAATATAATTGAAAAAATCACCACGTAGCACTTTTATGATTCACTTTAAATATTTTTTCTCCAAAAATGAATTTCTCAATTTGGATATCATTGATGAAGTGGGAGGTATTCCATATAAAAAGCAGATATCGTTTCTTTAACTAAACACTATAAAATTATCTTTCGAATTATTATCACAACAAAGATTCACTATCAAGCCGCTCTACTTTCACTTATCGTTGCTCATGATCTTATAAATATATAATGTTTTATTTGAGTTCAATAACTAATAACAATACGATAAAATCACTTTTTATGATGAAATGAACCAGACAGCTAAGGGCTATATATACTACTTCAAAAGCAAGGCCTGTTATTTGAGGAAAAATATACACATTTTAGTTTGTACCCCCCAGTACCTACCTTCTAAAATTGAATATGTTTGAAAAATGTTTGGGCATTGTTTCATACGTACATACCTACAAGCACTAGATATATCAAATCCATAGCACATTTCAAATGTGTAACATATATTATATGCACATTAGGACTTCACATTAGGTACTAACTGGTCGATTTTGAATCGTGAATCTTTCTGTTATTATCAAAGCACGATTGTAATTAGTGAAATATAGAATGGGTGCTGGAATATTTATTGTGATTTCGAGTATCAGGGAATTCTCAGATGTCATTGTTGAAATTATTATCTATAATTTTAGAAGATTTTATCTTATGGCATTCAAAATAGATATTTTCTATGAATATTTCTGCAAAAATTAAGAAATGTATACGTCTCAAACAATTCCTCAAACACAGTTCAAATGACAAGTAGTATCTATGCGACCATTCACGCAATGAATACATGCAAGTTTTTTTTCTCTTCTTATCACATTCAAAAACATTTCCGACAAAGAAACTTTTTAGTGAAGCCAACAGTAATATTTTGAAAAATATTTCGTAATCATATCATTTACTCTTATACATTGACTTCAATTGAATTTTTTTCACCAGCTTTTCGCGTCAGCCTTTTCATTTCCCATAACTTCAGCATGGCAGATGATAGGTATAAAGAAAATACTATCATTTTAACGAGTGCATCTTAACGAGTGGATCATCAGAGATAGGGTTTGAAATAGATTGATGAACGCTTAGAGAGTCACAAACTATTATAGTCTTCGAATTGTTTATTGAGAAGTCACGAAATGGAAGTGCATGCCAGATAGCATAAAACGTAGAGAGGGAGTGATCAAGAATGAGCATAACTTCCAAAGAAAAAATTACACCCAGGTCCAGATACCGTTTTTAAACCATCGGTGGGGGAGAATTAACGTTCAATCTTTCACTAACTATTACTATCATTTTGATATTATAGTGTCTTTATATTTGCACAGAAAGAAATGTATTTGTCATTTCAATTTCTTGATCACTTGATTTTGTTTTCTTTCATCTAATCAATCACGTATATTATCAAGTTGAGAATCGCACAAGGTCGATTCCGCGCCCTCTGAAGAGAACGAAAAGAAAGGAATGATAGCATTCAAATAGCACACATCGTGGGTGAATTGAAAATCCTTAAATCAATGTATTTTTGGTATTTACGTTTGCGCTACCCGCTACCATACCGATTGTCCCTATATACAGGAATCTTTAAATGGAAAAACCTTTTTTATTTCAAATAGCACTCTTTTTATCAAATGTGAAATGGATACAAAGTGTGATATATATATCGTGGAAAAGTTAATTTTAAGTAAAAATCAAAAATTGCAAGAAATGAATTTCGAAATGGCTGAGATAATCCATTGAAACAGGTATACTGGGATACCTGGTAATAAACTACGCTACACCAATTACGTCGCACCCCGAAATTTTGCCACTGTTAAAATTTGAATAACTTTTTGTTGCTTCGAACAATTTGAATTCTGTTTACACTGTTCGCTAGTTTAGTCCTTCAGCTATAATCTCGTACCTACTTTGAAACTGTGCAAAATTTCGGAATTTTCAAAAGGATGCTAAATGAAGAAAAACAGTTTTTTTCAACTTCAACAGCAGAGGCATGAAGATTATCTCATTATCATAGGCCATTTCCAAAATTGCCTTCTCATCTCTTTTATTTACAGTGATCTCAAAAAATCATTTTTTTTTTGTTTTTCAGTTGCACTTTTTTCCTCCTCAACTGATTATCAAAATCTCAGGCACATTTTGATGCTGAAATCTTACGTGACAAGATATGAAGATCAGAATCAACTCAAGATGAACATTCAAGATCGAGGGTTTCCTCAAAGGTGACCCAAATCTGAAACACCCTGTCAATCCCGGCTGGGAGGTGAATTAAATGAAAATAAACTTGTGGATCATTCATTCTGGATACGTCCAGATATTTTTTCTTTCAGTAGTCAAAAATTGTGCGTGAGAAAACCAGATTGAATTATCATGTTCTCGAAAAAAAATCAGCCCAAGAAAAATGCATGGTCCGTAACCAACATAACAAGAATCATATAATAAGTGACTGACAATGAAAATTACGTTTTTGTGGAAATAAAGATGGAGACAGAAAAAATTATTCGTAGGTCTTTCTCTTCTGAAGACTTCATAAGAAAATTCTAAATAAAAAAAATTTCAGAACACTACAAAATTTCAGGGTAACCTCTTCACTCCTTATACAAAGTCTTTTATCATGTTTTGGATTTTTTTCAAACAATTTGATTTTTTTTCTACCTCTTCAATCAACATTTTCCGCTGAACACAGCTATGGGAACCGCTTGTCTCGATTCTGAAAAAGAAATTTTTTTCGCCCTGTACATCAAACTATGATACTTGGAGTACTCGAGTTTGGGCGATTCTTAGTAGTTTTGTACGAAACTCACGAAAATTATATGTAAAAAATTCCCATAAATCTCTATCCCCTATTGACCGATGCATCCCTAAAAGTTATGAATATTTTTTGGTCGTTTGTTACAGCAGACTCAACCACTTTCTTCATTGTTTGATATATTGGATCGAAAGACCCTTTGAAGAATCTGCGCGCTCTATCTCAAAAACCACTAATGGCTTACAGAGCCGGTTTTTCCCTGTACCCTTTAAATATAAAAATAGCAACATATTCAATAAGAGCCGCATATCAATATTATAAAGTAATAACAATGTTCGGGATCGATTCATGTCATGCCAAATGATTATGTATATTAGGGCAACTCAACTCACCTGAAAATACCTAATCTTAATAAAAATCTCTGATTACCTGAACACACTGTCAAGAATATTTTATCCATTATACACGTGAACGAACACAGATTGACATATTTTTGGTCGCCTCACTCTCGATCTAGTTGATCTGAGAAGATCGGTGGCTATGAAAATTAACAATGCTGGTGATCACCGATAATAACTGACGATTTCTTGATTATATCGATCGACGCGTTCTCATTTAAGTACAAAAAACAGGACCGACCCAGCCAAGATGTATCATCTCGGGACGATGATAGTTGTGTCTGCTAAACGTAAAGGGGAATGTTTTTTGTGTGGAGCGACGGACCACAATTATTCAACATGTGAAATTCGTTGAAATTTAAATTTTAGCGGTTTGTCCTAATGTTGGGAAGGCCTTTTTTTAATTTTTATTCTTTTTTATGTGAAATTAATGTCTTTTTATGGAAAATCTTGTAATACATGACGAGTACGCACTGATGATGAGTTGACAGTCGAAAGCGCTCTGCTACAATTTTTGAAAATAAAAATTTGCGCTTAATACAAAATTGGATTCATTGAATTATTGATACGTGCACACAGCCCATAAAATCTTTCATTTTCAGATAAGATTCTTGACCAAACGAAGTAAATTCAGCGGGAAATTATTGTTTCAAATGGGAAAGTGGATACTTATTTATTTTTGGCAAATATTCGTACCTACATGATGTCCACGACATTATGCATAGCCAATAAACTCACAAGTTACAGCGTGCCTTTTTCTTGAGCTCTACCATGAAGATATCAGTTATAATAAGAGTTACGAAGTCGATTGAATTGGAACAAAGTTGTGCATTTTCATAATGAAAAATTTACTAAGAAAATGAGAGGTATCATTTTTAGTTATTGAATTATTGAATAAAATCGGAAATCTGTAATTTTCGTTTTCATTTCTTCGAGCGAAAACCAGAAGAACTACCTAGACGTTTTCAACTAGAACGTTATTGAGTCACTTTTTCACGAGATATCTAAATCTGTCATCGTCATTTTCAATACGTTCTTGATCTCAGAGATGTAATGCGCTTTTCTCTATATCTATAAAATGATGCACAATCGTTGAGACCCTTATTGATATAAATTACACTTCATTATCTCAAAAAATACGGAAACTAGAGACATCGTTCCGTAGAAAAGTTTTGTTAATTTCATTGCCGCCCTGTGGAAAACTGGGTATTTGACAGTGCTAGGCCTAGTTCCTAGTATAAGATTAACTGTAATATTCTTGGAATGAATATAGGCTTGCTGCTTCAATTGAATTTGGATCGGGAAATGTTTTGAATTAGGAATATGTTATAAGAGATGCTCGATTACTCCACCATTTTTTTCTAGACTAAATTTTACTCGTTTCCTTTGATTCTGAATAGCTCGCGAGATGATGCCTTGTCTTTCCATATCCGTCCTTAAATAGTGGTTATGGATCTTCTCCCAGTATACACACACACTGACGTCGAAATAGGTGCGTTTTATTGGTTTTCCACTGGTGGCGGTGGTAGGAATGACTAATAAAACGACATCACAAGACGTCAAACTTGTTAAATTGTTGACGTTTATTATTTTAAAAGTAATATATATGAATATATATTTGTGATAGTTGAAAGAAAACATTACTATTAGTAGTTATTACTCCATTATTTAATATTACACAAAATATTCAGGTGAAATGAGGGGCTTTCACAGCTTCACCTTCTGACTTTTTGAGAATTATTTTGGGGTTATGTTATTAAACCGCGTTTGCTTTCCGTTGAATCGCCATTTTCTTCACCCCTTCCACAATAGTCTTCCTGTCATTCCATCTGAGCAAACGGAATGAGAAGTTGCAACCAGTTCCAGAATAATGTTCAAAAAACGACCAGAATTGACATTACAGTAGAGGAATCTTGCCAATAAAACGCACCTAATGTTGCAACAAGAAACTATTTCTCTTTCTCGATTTTTGTTTCTGATATTTAATATTACGTTATAGAAATGTAGCTTCACTGGAAAAAATATCGTTGAATCACTTGTTATTATCAATGTTTCATTTGTAAGTTTGATGGTTGTTGTTGTGGTTCAACATGGAGTGATACTGTAGAACATATTATGACGTGGAAATAACGTCTCTGAAGTTTCGTTTTTATCAACTGAAATTCAACGTTGGAATTTTCAACCACCATCGTTGTTTCCTCCAAACTAACCGTTATTCAACGTTTTTTTACGAGAGTGTTGTAACTGGGCTTTTTCTCAGCTCATCATAACAATTTCAAGAAATCTTATAGTTCCCCATGAATAATAATTCAGTATCATTTCCTCTTAGAATTGATTTTCAAAATTGTACTGTTTTGTTTTGGGAAAAAATACTTTCTGGCTCATCATTTCATTCCTAATTCTAAATCTCAATAGGAAATTATAGATTTGCGTTTTTCCATTCAATAATTCGAAACCTAATAATGATGCATCAAATTTTCCTTCAGATAATTGTTATGCTTGAAAATTTTGCCCGAGTTCAACGGACCTCGTATCTCTTATAATAACTGAGATACCCATGGTAGAGATCAAAAAACGAGCACTTTGTATATTCGAATATGATTTCCGACTATGAAGAATAATGTCATCTTCAGTCATCAATCATAATAAGGATAAAACCTCCGACATAACAAACAAAATAACATTAACTCATGAAAAATGGAAAAGCCATAAATTGGACAACAATTTTAGAAAGAGAAATTAGTCTATCCAATTAGAATATCAAACATAGTTTGAAATGAATGTCTGGTAGACTACGAGCAGAAAACAACTACTTTCCTGGTAAATACCACGCAGAACATTGAATTATATCTGCTCGTAATCCATGCAACGATTCACACTGTGAATGCAGATCGCAAATGTTTCTTTCTTCCTAAGACGTGACAAATTCACATCGGGACAGGCACGCCTAACAACCTACAGACCGGTTTCGGGCTTATTGGCCCTCATCAGTGCAGGGTAGTTATCCGAGTAGAGACCGTAAGATCTCCACTCGAAGCGTTGCCTGTCCCAATGCACCTTCGTCGCGTTTATTTGACCGCACTGAGCCGCGTTCCAACAGACAATTGGAAGTGGCGACACCATGCGGCAGAAGAAAGAAACACTCCAGAACTAAATCTCCCAAATCACAGAACTTGGAAGTGGCTTATAGCTCGACTAAGCTAATAAATGAAAAATGGAAAAGCCATAAATTGGACAACAATTTTAGAAAGAGAAATTAGTCTATCCAATTAGAATATCAAACATAGTTTGAAATGAATGTCTGGTAGACTACGAGCAGAAAACAACTACTTTCCTGGTAAATACCACGCAGAACATTGAATTATATCTGCTCGTAATCCATGCAACGATTCACACTGTGAATGCAGATCGCAAATGTTTCTTTCTTCCTAAGACGTGACAAATTCACATCGTAGCTCGTAGTCTACCAGACATTCATTTCAAACTATGTTTGATATTCTAATTGGATAGACTAATTTCTCTTTCTAACATTAACTCATGTTGTATTCTCAGTAGTAATAACCCAAAAGGACATTGATGATTGTGAAGCTTCTCTTCTGTTTCGAAATACCAAGCTAACGGAATCTTATATTGAGAGATGTACAGTGAGACTCAACAAATTTTCAAGCAAGTTCATGTAACATCACGGTACTAAACTGAAAATAGAAAAAATTGGGTGAGCAGATCTTCATTGATTGAAATATATAAAATCGGTTCATGATTAAAAAATTATTGTATACTCAAACGAAATTGAGCTTGCTCTTTAGAAAATTTATATAAATTAGATTTATGTCGGATGAAATATTAGTTTCGGTGCTGATGTTATTTATCGTTGGTGATTCACAGAAAAACTTATAATCATTCACTATCCTTATCCAAGCAGCTGCCTTTGCATACAAATAAAGGAATGGGTTTTTCTTTTTCACACTATTATAAGAATTTTAAACAAATCATCAATTCAATTCATTCTGAATCTCCTCGACATTCTTTCCCTTAGTTTCGACAACGAAGAACATTGTGAAGGGCACGGCGGCTACACAAAATCCGGAAAAGATCAGGAAACACGGTCCCATGCCAATTTCCTCGGATATTGACTCGAAATATTTCGTGATCAAAAAACCAAATATCCAGCATAAGCCAGCCGTGATCGAGGAGGCCATGGATTTCACATTCGTCGGGAATATTTCTCCCATAACAGTCCACGGTAGAGGCCCGTATCCGAAATTGTAGAGGACGATGTAGCCTATCAGACAGATAATGGGCAAAAATGATACAGCACTCAGGTCAGTACCGTGCTTGGATAGATAAAAGTATACACCCAGTGGTACCTCCGCTACAATCATGCCCACAGCAGATACCAACAGTAGAATCTTTCTACCCAGGCGGTCTACTATGAAGGGAGTCAGGAAACTGGTACTGAATTGTACGGCGCCTATTATTATAGAACACACTGTGGGTTCCAAAGAACTACCAGTATTCTTGAAGATGGTTTGAGCATAGTAGAGTATGGCATTGATGCCAGAAAACTGCTGAAAGAATACCAGACCAATCGATATGCCCAGGGCTTTGGACTGTGGTTTGGACTTGAAGATATCCATTATGTTTCCTTTGCCACTCTCATCGTTTTTGATCTGATTGGTCTGCATCTTATCGAGCTCAACTTCCACATTGGCACCGGAACCTCTGATCTTCTGTAGAGAAGCTTTGGCCGCATCGTACCTGCCTCTGCTGATCAAGTACTGGGGAGTCTCGGCTGATATGAAGTAGAAGGATGGCAAGAATACGCAAGAAAATGCCGTCAGTATCAGGTTGAAGTTCATCACGTTGACGTAAGGGCCGACGCAATAAGGAAAAAACAGCCCAGCGCAAATGAACACGTTCATTATCGACGCTAACGCTCCTCTATTGGCGTCATCTGCTATTTCTCCGACATACATGGGGACGACCGTGAACACTCCCCCAATGGATAGTCCGATGAGGAACCTGGCCAAGTAGAAGATCCAGACTTCTTTGCCGAAAGACAGCATCAGGAAGCCAATCACGTATGGTACTCCGCTGGTCAACAGGGTGTTCTTTCGGCCGATCGCATTGGTCAAGTATCCGAACATGAAAGGGCCGAAGATTGCGCCGAAGGAAGCGAGAGAGGATATCCATGATCTTTGGTCGAGGGATATTTCGGTATTGAATGGAGATTCATCTTGATCGGAGAACTTTTCGAGTTCTGGGGACGACCAAGTCAGTGCTGTTCCAGTGATGAAGCAGACGATATTCACTGGAAGAAACAATCATAGCTTGAGTAATAATGCCCAAAAGTATTCGATCAATATACAAGGTGATTCATAAGTTACGATAATACAGGATTATACACGGTGAAAAAAAATGAGAGATAACTGTTCAGTGGGAATTCTGATCTAAGCAATAAGAAATGACACGATGTGGTGAATCGAATGAATTGAAAATACTCTACAAAATACAGTCTCAAGAAATACCGAATGATTAACAAATGGTATGGATCATTTACGTTAACGCGAAAAAAACACGAAATTAGCATAGCCATTAGCCATATCACGATGAAATCATCAAATTTTTTATGAATATTCACTCGTTGGTTTTGCATCCTGGAGACAACAGATTCGCTATAAATTAATGAAAATATTGCATGTGAGTATGATGTGAATGGTGTGAATATCATGCGTTCGACCCAGAACTTCTGCCACTAGGTGGAACTAACATCTGTCCTACCATACTTGACTTCAATATTGGGCAGATATTGGTTGATGATGCGTATATATAGATTAGTTACATTGGCCCAATGGCTATCTATATCATACAATAATTTCAATGTTCTAACCTACAGGGTGAAAGATAATAAATGCAGCGGATTGAATCAACAGTAGATATTCATCCTCTTCGAAACCGAACATTCTTGAAATAGATCGATTATTATTTTTAGTAAGTACAGGGTCTCGACGTATATTTCAACCCCCCGCCCCCGCCTCAACTTTTTTTTATTGTTTGATTTATTTTTTCGAAAAATGATCTTATGTAATTTCCCATGTAGATTTCACATATGTAAACATAAAAACAGCTGAAGATTAAAAAAAGTTATGGGCACCAAATATAATTTTTCAAATATAAAACCCTTTATATTTTGTTTTCATTGGATATAGTTTATTTTTTTGATTTCAAATATATATTTATATAAACATATATCATGTTATATCTGATAGATTTCGAGATATTTGAAGTTGAAATTCTGATTTTATACGGATTCTTTTAGCTAATTAGGACATAGATAGTCATGGTAGCTATGGAAATAATTGAAATATCTGTTGTCAAATTGTTGAATGCTATTATATGACATAGATTTCGACATGTTTGACGTTGAAATTAAGATTTTATTCGGATTCTCTCTCAGATTAGGAATAATAAAAACATTGTTTTCGACGATTTCGCAATATTGTGCTTCCGCATGATTTTCCGTATTTCTTCTGCAGGAAAACCCAGCTCTCCTGAGGCATGCGCTATAGAAATCGTTTTATTTTCCTGGACATTTGACTTCGTCATCTCCATTTCGAATCGTTCTTCGTTTTCTTCGTTTGGGAGAATTTGTCTCATTCAACAATGCATAAATATTCTTGAAAGTATTTGTAGAAAGAATTCCCGTTGTGCGGGGCTGTCATTTCTATTATTTTCCAAATACACTGATAGTGAATGTATCATATTTTTCCTGTCACTAAAACCCAATGTGACAAATAACTTCACAAATAACTGACATATCATATCATTCATCGATTCAACAATAGATATTTCAATTATTTCAATAGCTACCATATGTCCAAATTCGCTGAAAAAATCCATATAAAATCTGAATTTCAACGTCAAATATCTCGAAATCTATCAGAGATAACACAATATACGAATATATATATTTGAAATCAAAAAAATATAGTCTATCCAATTATCACAAAATATATAGGGTGTTCTATTTAAAAAAATATTTCTAGTGGCCATAACTTTTTTCTAGATCTTCAACTGTTTTTCTGTTCACCTAATTATATGAAATCTACATGAAAAATTACATAAGATAATTCCTTCAAAAAATGAATTGAACGATAGATAAAAAAGTTGAGGGGGGGTTCAAATTATACGTGAAAACGTTGTACCTATAAATTACTAAAAAGCTGAAAGAATATTCAACACAGCCCTAGCTAGGTTTACATCGTACCCTACTTGAAGAGATCACAATCACAGTAGGAATGTCCATATCTTGATTTGAATGGAATGGCGTTATTATCTCGTGATATATTAATCTTCCGTTTGTTCTATTTTCTATATAGGTATACACTGTGTCCAAGATAAGAATGAACAGCATGGGGATATCGGAAACGGTAAGTGATACGGAATCGATCAAATTAGAGAAAAGTAGCGCATTTATGTGCCTAATAATATGACATTTAGAACGTTTTAATATTCCAAGTAGTTTCGGAGATATCCGAGAAAAACCGAAATTTGAGAATTTCGTTTTTATTTTCTCCTAGCTTTATTTTCGAAGAAAATGTTGAACCAATAGCTTTTCGCCATGGCCACTTTTTGAGGACTACACGATAACATAAGCAGAATTTTTCTGCGACGTTTCGTCTTTTAGAAAACATCATCAACTTTGTATTATTATATGGGCCGAAACTAAAGTATACCCTGTATACGACACCATTTTTCATTGTGAATACAGCAATGTATCACACAATATGATTTCTGAACCATTTCTCGCGCAAAATGTAATTTAGTTATTACTTAATTTGTTTTTCTTCAATTTCAGATAGTAGGCGTCTAAATATTGATTTACCAGGCTGTCGCCTCTCTGGATACTTATTAGAGTACGCACGTTCAGCATCAACACAATTTCTTTAGCACAAAATGTAACATGACAACATATCAAATTTTTCAGTATTCGAAAAGCTGCCGTTTTCCATTTTTAACACAAATTAGGTAGGTAACGAGATGTAAGAGTAGGAACGGTAATATGTCAAAAATTCTACCAAACTAGAGTATTATTATGACAACAGAACATAATGTGGTCATTTTTTCCAGCGCCTACTATCTAAAATTGAAGAAAAACAAATTAAGTAATCACTAAATTACATTTTGCGCGAGAAATGGTTCCGAAATCATATTGTGTGATACATTGCTGTATTCACAATGAAAAATGGTGTCGTATACAGGGTATACTTTAGTTTCGGCCCATATAAAAATACAAAGTTGATGATGTTTTATAAAAGACGAAACGTCGCAGAAACATTCTGCTTATGTCATCGTGTAGTCCTTAAAAAATGGCCATGGCGAAGTGCTATTTGTTTTACATTTCCTTTAAAAATAAAGCTAGGAGAAAATAAAAACGAAATTCTCAAATTTCGGTTTTTCTCGGATATCTCCGAAACTACTTGGAATATTGAAACTTTCTAAATGTCATATTATTAGGCACATAAATGCGCTACTTTTCTCTAATTTAATCGACCCCGTATCACTTACCGTTTCCGATATCCCCATGCTGTTCATTATTATCTTGGACACAGTGTATAAGTTTTTTTTCGCACATAGGTACCTATCCAGACTAATGCGATCATTATCCTGAATGTTTTTTTTTTCGTTGGGATTTGCTTCATTCCACTGTTGTTTCAAAAGTCGCTCTACCAAAAATATGGTAGTTTTCATATTCTCATTCATCAATTTAATGAATCCCATTTTACCAATGATTTATTTCTGATTCTTTCTCATGTTCCCAAAAATGAATGAATGAATGAATGAATGAATGAATGAATGAATGAATGAATGAATGAATGAATGAATGAATGAATGAATGAATGAATGAATGAATGAATGAATGAATGAATGAATGAATGAATGAATGAATGAATGAATGAATGAATGAATGAATGAATGAATGAATGAATGAATGAATGAATGAATGAATGAATGAATGAATGAATGAATGAATGAATGAATGAATGAATGAATGAATGAATGAATGAATGAATGAATGAATGAATGAATGAATGAATGAATGAATGAATGAATGAATGAATGAATGAATGAATGAATGAATGAATGAATGAATGAATGAATGAATGAATGAATGAATGAATGAATGAATGAATGAATGAATGAATGAATGAATGAATGAATGAATGAATGAATGAATGAATGAATGAATGAATGAA
Organism: Chrysomela aeneicollis; assembly: GCA_029955515.1. Taxonomy (NCBI): domain Eukaryota; kingdom Metazoa; phylum Arthropoda; class Insecta; order Coleoptera; family Chrysomelidae; genus Chrysomela; species Chrysomela aeneicollis. Next base: position 19,591,733 of record JARUHQ010000003.1, on the reverse strand, counting down.
TGAATGAATGAATGAATGAATGAATGAATGAATGAATGAATGAATGAATGAATGAATGAATGAATGAATGAATGAATGAATGAATGAATGAATGAATGAATGAATGAATGAATGAATGAATGAATGAATGAATGAATGAATGAATGAATGAATGAATGAATGAATGAATGAATGAATGAATGAATGAATGAATGAATGAATGAATGAATGAATGAATGAATGAATGAATGAATGAATGAATGAATGAATGAATGAATGAATGAATGAATGAATGAATGAATGAATGAATGAATGAATGAATGAATGAATGAATGAATGAATGAATGAATGAATGAATGAATGAATGAATGAATGAATGAATGAATGAATGAATGAATGAATGAATGAATGAATGAATGAATGAATGAATGAATGAATGAATGAATGAATGAATGAATGAATGAATGAATGAATGAATGAATGAATGAATGAATGAATGAATGAATGAATGAATGAATGAATGAATGAATGAATGAATGAATGAATGAATGAATGAATGAATGAATGAATGAATGAATGAATGAATGAATGAATGAATGAATGAATGAATGAATGAATGAATGAATGAATGAATGAATGAATGAATGAATGAATGAATGAATGAATGAATGAATGAATGAATGAATGAATGAATGAATGAATGAATGAATGAATGAATGAATGAATGAATGAATGAATGAATGAATGAATGAATGAATGAATGAATGAATGAATGAATGAATGAATGAATGAATGAATGAATGAATGAATGAATGAATGAATGAATGAATGAATGAATGAATGAATGAATGAATGAATGAATGAATGAATGAATGAATGAATGAATGAATGAATGAATGAATGAATGAATGAATGAATGAATGAATGAATGAATGAATGAATGAATGAATGAATGAATGAATGAATGAATGAATGAATGAATGAATGAATGAATGAATGAATGAATGAATGAATGAATGAATGAATGAATGAATATTCATTTACAAATTTTATAAGACGCTTTTTTGTCGCATGCGTTGTTTGGAGTACGACGAGCGAAGCGAGGAGTGCTCCAAGTGAACAAGTGCGACAACGTGTCTTATAAAAGGTGTGTCATATGCAATTTTTTTCTATTTTGAATTGATTTGGAGAAAAAAATGGATTTTATATCGATAGATAACAGAAACATCTTCGATTGGTAACAATGATGACATTGAAATAATCAAAATCTGATTTTGATTATTGCAATACCAGCGGTGAAAAGTTCAATGTTGTTGTTTTTATTAGTCAATTTAAATCAAATCACACTCTGAATTGAAATTTACCAATTGAAACATTGAGTTTTTCACTGCCAATATCACCAAATCCAAATCGCTCAGAAGTAAACTGGGCCTAACTCTTCTGACTTTCATTTGACAGTTCAATTGTACCAACCTCCGGATAATAAAAAAATGCGCATCGAAATAGAGGCTATTTCGACATGCATTTGCGTTGCACAATGACTTCATTATACAACCAAAATAGAAAAACAATATTGCGAGCCTGTACATCCCACCTCAAGAAGGATTCAATGTAGATACCTAAGAGATACCTAAGTATTTAACTGAATGAACTCAACTACGCAACACTAATTACGTCGCACCCCGAAAGATTTGAACTTTTGAGCCTGAGATTTTGAAAATCGGTTGAAGAGGAAAAAAAGTTATGACTGCAAAACCAAAAAATTGATTTTTTGAGATCACTCTGTAAATAAAAGTGATAAGAAGACAATTTTGGAAATGGCCAAAGGTAATGAGATAATCTTCATGTCTCTGCTGTTAAAGTTGAAAAAAAAAACTGTTTTTCTTCATTTGGGATCCTTTTGAAAATTTCGAAATTTTGCACAGTTCCAAAAAACATCCTGTAGCATTTTTATGGAAATAACCTTATGTATCGAAGAAGTGCGAGATTATAGCTGAAGGACTGAGCTAGTGAACAGTGCAAGCAGAATTCAAATTGTTCAAAAAAGAAAAAAGTTATTCAAATTTAAACAGGGGCAAAATTTAGGGGTGCGACGTAATTAGTGTTGCGTAGTTTAGTTCGAGAGTGTGATTTTTTAATTCAATAGTATTGAACTCAGCCAATAGAAGTTTATAAGAGGTAAACGGAAAGATTTTTGTCTTCGTTGCGTTGACTGTCAGTCTGTTTTCATCGAACCAATAAAAAATCATTTGGATGAGTGCTTCTTCAGTTTCTTGTATAAAGAGTTACCCACATAGATTATGGCAGTGTCATCTGCGAAATAAAGTATTACACCTTCAATGCCAAAATAAAATCTAAATTAATTTGATGTCCAAATGCACCTATATGTAAAGATAGGAGCAGCGATCAGTACCTTCAGACTGAGCCAGGCAATAAATCTCAGAGCGTCAGCGAAAATATTTTCCTGGAATCCATGTCTGAGCGTCTTAAAGTCGACAGAGGTATCATGCCAGTTAGGTACGACTTTGAAATGCAGTTTGAAGTGGCACAGAGAAAGGACCTCAACTGGGAAGGAATGCCTCAATGTGGAATACTGATGGATTCAAGATTGATGGAAGGCCTGGCGTTACAGGGCCGACTTTCAGGCTCTTAAAACCTCTTGGTGATACCCAAACCATCTTTTGAGTATGAGTACATGCTATAGAGGTATGTGCCCAGGAGTGCCTCCAAAAGGGACACCCGAAGGACATGAATCAGATAGCCAGCAGCTATAAAATCATACACTTGTGAGTCTAAGCTGACTTGGGAATGGCACTGGCAGCAAACAACCAGGTTACTTCAATGTGGGTTCTAGTTGACAAGGAAGTTGGAGGCACCGAGGAAGCAGACTGCCTCGCTGGAGAAGTGACAAATACACAATTTTCAAGTCCAGAACCCTTCTATGGACTCTTCAAGCCCAGATAACACACATTCGCCTAAGGACGTCCTCTAATAGTCGCCAAAAGACTGTAGAGGATGTTCTATATTCTACATCCTGAGAACGTCACTAGGCTCAGAATTTTTGACATAATTGTCCCACATTAGTCCTCCGAGCGGCAGCCTGAGGATGTAGATATGTGTGGGCCTAAGGACGTCCTCTAATAGTCGCCAAAAGACTGTAGGAGGATGTTCTATATTCTACATCCTGAGAACGTCACTAGGCTCAGAATTTCCGACATAATTGTCGCACATTAGTCCTCCGAGCGGCAGCCTGAGGATGTAGATATGTGTGGGCCTAAGGACGTCCTCTTATAGTCGCCAAAATACTGTAGGAGGATGTTCTATATTCTACATCCTGAGAACGTCACTAGGCTCAAAATTATTGACATAATTGTCCCACATTAGTCTTTTCAGTGGCAGCCTGGGGATGTGGATATGTGTGGGCCTATATGGATGTATTCTGATGATATTTTCGTCTTTAAATGGTACTCATGTGAAGTTAGGAGCAATTGACCGGAGTATGTTCTACTCATAAAAATAATTGAAAAAGGTAAATATTTTTATGTGAATTTCATCTCTTCCAAGTCACGAGATATATATATACATATATATTTTTTTAAATCGAGTTACAAATTATCAAAATTGGACGAAGCGTTCTTTATTATTGAATTAATTTTTAATTATTCGATATTGGTTGGTTCTCCACTCCATATGAATTTCCCAATTTAGAAGTGAGCTATATATATATTAAGAAAAATTATCTTGTCCATTATTATTGAAAAAAAAATAAGTATTCCAATTTTAGTAATAAAAATTCCTTGAAAATAATTGTTGTTCAAATCACATTGAAAGTTAAACATTTATAAGTTCACTGAATAGCGACATTGCAATGAGGAGGTAAGTTGAATCACAGAAGTCAAGCAACGACAGCAGTGGCTAGGATTTGGATGGGTGACCATGATAGCGCTGATTTTTTTTATTTATTTAATTTTTCATTAGTTCTCAGATATGCTCAAAAGTCATTCTGAGAATAATAAAAACTCAAAAAAGGCATAACTGGAGTGAATAAAAACAGTAAGACCTCGTGGGGATCTTCTGAGACGTTATTTGAACGTGGAAAATGGTAACAGGAGGACGTCCTAGGGACGTTCTTTGAAAGCCTCTCGACGTATTGAGGACGTTAACGTGACCGCCTCAGAAGATCCTCAAAAGGTTTTTGTGTTATCTGGGAGGCTAACTTGTTGAAAGGGGTTCGACGCTGGGAAACACACGAAATATAATTTCGCTGGAAAAAAATGCTAAGACAAAAATAAGCGAATGGGCTACGAGCATTTCACCAGCGAAAGCTAAACAGCTTCTCGAATTAGGCAAGAAATACTTGAGAGTGGTGATGGGACGCCTCACTGGACACTGCCCTCTGAGGTATTACCTCAAAAAAATTAGCACTACGCTCGCTACTGCGAGAACATCGCTGATACTGCAGAAAATTTGCTTTGCGAATGCCTAGTGCTGTTCTGTTATAGGTTCAAATTTCTGGACGGGGTCTTCTCAAACCCCTCCCTCATCTGTTTTATGATAAAAACAGCTCCCAGGAAACTGATAAACTCTGTACGAAGTGTCTAAATTTCGGGGCTCCAATAGATTGAGGATTATGTACAAAATATCTGATTGGTCGAGGTGTTTGAGAGGCTTTATAGCCTTCACGACCCCTTCCTACAATTTACAGTCGACAATCCCTCAATGAAGGATGATGGCCAACGTTTTTGCTGGAATATTTGCAGCAAATTCCACCTCGGGTCCATAGGGGAAAACTCCTCCTGATACCTATCAACAGCCGTTTGTCAGAAATATTATTTGGCCAACGACCAGATATACTTGGTGCATTTTCCTCAATCTGGAAGGCAGCAACAGTTCTACCAAAGAGGACAATAATTGGTAACTATACAGAGCTATTGTAATCTCTAAATTGATAGAGGAAGCACATTCAATATCTGGTGAGATATCAAATCGTGAATGATTGACAACATTGCTTCCGTCACCAAAAAGAGCCTTCTTGGGAAACTGCTGTCATTTAGTTATGGTTTGCCGCCACAACCATGTTGTTTACTAACGAGCTTTATTTCGGATGAGTTACTCCCTGTAGTCATTGCTGGCGTCTCATCTGATGAAATGACTATCAACGTCGCTGTTTCATAGGGATCTGTTTTGGCACCAAATTTGTTCATGCTACACATCAACGATCTTTAAAAGGTGACCTTCTGCTTGGTCCACAGCCTTGCGGATAGTGGTACACTTCATACCGCCTTCTTCTCTAGAGCCCACACATTATCCAAAGCAGCCAAAGGTGCAGGGCGGAGACAACCATGACTAAATCTCTAATTTTCCCAAGAAGACGGACCTCACAATACCTAATATGGCTGTTCCTATAAAATCTTCAATATCCATGTATGGTGTTACCCTGTCAAGAACTGTTTTACGAAAACTATGTTTTATGTTCAGTACTATGAGAGCCTCAGCAGCTTCTCATCAAACATGCACTGAGGCTTCTGGATTATATCTAGAGAAGAGTTGTTCGTCTGGTTGGTGACCTAAAAATTGGGCGATCTCTCCCTTTCATATATATATTATTATGGTCGATTTTGATCGGATTTCATGTCCATCATTGCACCACGAACGATTTCAGGCAGGTAGACCAGACGGGCACATACTGGCAATACATTTATTGTCGAGCTCGAGACAGGCAGAACTTCATTCGATCGAGAAATTTTTTTGAACGGCGAAGATGTAAGAATGAGATGTTTTCTGATGCCTATAACCTCCAAACTGTTGGGAAAAATTCGGAATAGCTATTTTCTCTACCAATATCCTTATACATAATAGCTTTTCCTTTCGTGCAGTCAAGGGATGAAAACGAATAAAAAACCACCATTCAATAATTCAGACAAAGCAATTTTACGTTTTGTTGGATTTAGAAATTAATAATCTTCGCCTTATCAAAATAGTGCAGTTACCATGGAAGATAGTTTCGCCCTATGTGTAACCATCACCTACCTTCTATATCGTTTGATTTCAAGTGCTTACACTGAATAGCGCCTTGAAAAACAATTCCTGATTTATCAATCTGATTCGAATCAAGATATCGATATCGAACTACTTCGATAACAAACCCCAATTACACAACCATAAATTCAGGTCCACTCTGCGATACAAGCAGTAACAAAGTTGGTAAAGCGAATTTATGTGACCTCAGCAAAGCTTCTTATTTCATCAGGTTCTAATGCACATACTCGATTATTATGGAATCATTTCAGAGTATGATGATTATATAAATTGAAATATATGTATATTCCGGAATCCTATAGATAGGCAATCATTACCATCCATGCAGTTTAAAAAAAATATGCACTAAGTATTTTTTTCACACTATTTTTGTATGTAAGTACTTATTACACTATGAACTTGCATTTTTGACATAACTTGTATCCGTTTGTTTTATTACATTTTGTTTTAATTTTATATTGATCTTTGTTATTCGTTCATTCGAAAGTCACCTGGGTTCAATTTTTACGATTCTATTAGATGAGAATTTGGTCTAGAATTTTCTGAACGTAGAAGAATCCTCATGAACTCAACATTATTTGCTTCACTAATGAATGGCCAGATACTAGTGAAATATCCCTTTATTCACCACCATCAGTAGTTCCACCATGACAAATATCCTTTTACATAAATGAAAATGCAAATTATATAATAAGTACTCGAAAACCATAAGCTATGGCATTTTTACACATAAATGTTTAAGTTCAAAGCTAACTTGAAGAATGGTATAAGTTCTTTGTGAGAGTTCATGATGTCTGGTGTACATGTACATGACATTAGCTTTTACTTGTTTGTTTCTGCAGAATAATTGAATGAATGAAGTGGCAAATGAACTTACTAACTTCGAGTATGAACAAATTTTTATATACATGTAATAATGTAGAAACTGGAGTGTACAATTCCAGAACTAAGTACCCTTGAGCAAATCCCCATGCAGAGTTCAGGCCATTGAAAAATGCGTTTAGCATGCACAACATTGAATGCCGCAGACAAAATATCGTATTGACAGCTGAAAGCAGCCATAAATGTGCTGAGCTCGTAACCATTTTCAAGATTGTATTGAATTATCTAGAAAACCATGCTGGAGGAGAATGAATATAAATAATAAACCGTGTGGCATCCTAATCTTTCTATTTCCATGTAACTCATAAAGAAATAATATTGATTGAAAAATTTCTGAAATTGTAACTCACCTGTCAAGACAATCACATAAACGTTACTCATCATTTCGAATTCTCATACTATATCGGCTCATCTGTTTCCATTAATTGATTAGTACGAACAGAGCAATTATTATTGAATTTAATTGTAATTGAAAGACCTACTCATGAATCAAAATCAGCCCGCTCAGATATCAATAGATAAGATCCTAGATTGAAATTCCTGACGTGTACAGAACGACTATTCTTTCTGGTTATCATACGTCTCTCGATCAAATCATTACGTCACGAGGTCCTCATCTCTGACCTTGTGAGGCTCTTTTTTATGTATTGAGTATTACTAATGGCTTCATGGCTTAGGTAGGTAACGTAATATGTGGTAACGATTGAGTCTATATTTAAGAGTTGAATGGAATAGCGACCGTTGAATTTGATTTCAGGGGTTGAATTGGCGGGAATTCGGTCGTAATGTTGAAGAAAACCAGTTGCTAAATTGTCGACGTTTCGAAACTTTATTGTTTCATCTTCAGGACTCTGAGGTATAAACAAGAACATACATATTATAATGGTATTCTAAAAGGTGATTTGATTAAAACAAAATAAATTATGTAAAATTACAATCATTGAAAATTGAAACGTTTCAGATATTTTACAGAAAACAACAATCCTGGGTACTTACATTTAGGGTGGCTTTCCGGGTTTAAAAAGGGTGAAATAAATAAATTTGACATAAGGTATAAATAAGTACACAGGTTCATGAAAGACTTTGACACATACAGGATCGAAGACATGAACAAACTGAACTGTTGTTGAATTTATTTATATTGTAAAAAAGGCTTGTGAAAGAAATGACCATCGGGATTGTAAAAAGTTGCCTGCTAATGATTCAGAATTAATGTTTGATTTTTCCTATTAAATTGAAATACGAGGTGTTTAAATTTTCAATATCAGATCTTTTGTTAACACATTTTGTTCCATGTTTTGTTATTTCAATCATTTCATTCAAGAGTCTTTTTCTCAATATTGTCTGTTGTCCTATAATACTGACAGAATTGAAGTCAAAAGTATGGAGTGATGACTTGCAATGTTCTGCTAGGCTAGTGGGATTTTTCATTGTTTTTAGTGGATTGTGTATATTTTTACAATCTCTGCTATGTTCAGACATCCTTTGTTGTAGATATCTTCCAGTTTGTCCTATATACACTTTCTCACACTCAGCACATGGTATTTTGTAAATGATATTGGATTTCAGGTCTTTTGGTGTTTTGGTTTTGACTCTCGTGAAAAAATGATTTTTAACTGTGTTTTCACATTTCATTTGTGACAAGTAACAGCTATTTTAATTTCAATGAAATATTTTGTAAACAGATTTTTGGTCTAGGAATGGGAAATTGTTTATCCCCAATTTGCTCCGATATTGTTATGTCCGACTTACAGAATAAGTGCCTGAACCAATGTAACTTTCCTATTGTTTTTTTCAAAAGATATGTCGATGATATAATTTTATGCATACAAAAAGAAAATGTAGACAGAATATTAACAATATTCAATAATTATCATCCTAGACTCCAGTTCACTGTAGAAATTGAAAAAAATTATAGGATTGCTTTTCTGGATATTTTATTGATCAGGTCAAATAACAAAATTATAACCGATTGGTACCATAAACCATCATATTCCGAAAGATTTATTAACTACCACTCCGATCATCCAATGACACAAAAAATAAACACCATCATTAATCTCAAACACAGAGCCACACACTTAGCACATGAGAGATTCAAAAACCAAAACCTAAAACTTATTGAAACGATGCTACTTAAGAACGGTTACCCTAAATCTTTGATAAAAAGATTATTATATAGTAACAGAACAAATACACATAAAGAAAAAGCACCGTTGAACGTCAAACATTTCAAATTACCACATGTAGCAGGTCTGACACCTCAACTACGCAAGGTTTTAGAAAATGAGAATCTCAAAGTCAGCATGAAATGTGAAAACACAGTTAAAAATCATTTTTTCACGAGAGTCAAAACCAAAACACCAAAAGACCTGAAATCCAATATCATTTACAAAATACCATGTGCTGAGTGTGAGAAAGTGTATATAGGACAAACTGGAAGATATCTACAACAAAGGATGTCTGAACATAGCAGAGATTGTAAAAATATACACAATCCACTAAAAACAATGAAAAATCCCACTAGCCTAGCAGAACATTGCAAGTCATCACTCCATACTTTTGACTTCAATTCTGTCAGTATTATAGGACAACAGACAATATTGAGAAAAAGACTCTTGAATGAAATGATTGAAATAACAAAACATGGAACAAAATGTGTTAACAAAAGATCTGATATTGAAAATTTAAACACCTCGTATTTCAATTTAATAGGAAAAATCAAACATTAATTCTGAATCATTAGCAGGCAACTTTTTACAATCCCGATGGTCATTTCTTTCACAAGCCTTTTTTACAATATAAATAAATTCAACAACAGTTCAGTTTGTTCATGTCTTCGATCCTGTATGTGTCAAAGTCTTTCATGAACCTGTGTACTTATTTATACCTTATGTCAAATTTATTTATTTCACCCTTTTTAAACCCGGAAAGCCACCCTAAATGTAAGTACCCAGGATTGTTGTTTTCTGTAAAGTATCTGAAACGTTTCAATTTTCAACGATTGTAATTTTACATAATTTATTTTGTTTTAATCAAATCACCTTTTAGAATACCATTATAATATGTATGTTCTTGTTTATACCTCGGAGTCTTGAAGATGAAACAATAAAGTTTCGAAACGTCGACAATTTAGCAACTGGTTTTCTTCAACATTACGACCGAATTCCCGCCAATTCAACCCCTGAAATCTATATTTAAGTTAGAACGGTTGCCTGAGCGCCAGATTTTTATGAAGTGGTATGCTTTACTTTCTTCCAGAACGAAAAATGTTCTTTGGAAGGCTCTATAGATAGGTTACAGTGGAGAAGGGATACAGGGTAAGTTTATTCAATGTACCTCCTTCTGTAAACCAGGGACCAGATAGTTAGTCTGGTATAGCAAGTTGTTAAGGAAATGTCTTCTTCATTTACACTCCCGTAGATTTGACTGAAATATCAGCTTATGCAAATAGGTGTTTTATTTCGTATTGAACTAAGTTTCAGTTTTAATTGACACATATACTTTTTCAGATATATATACGATTTCTTACCAAAAATAATCAAACTTGAAGTAACAGGCTTAAAAAAGGCTCACACTGATGCCACTCAGGCGAAAGCAAAATTAACTAGATTCATTAACAGGCAAAGCAGAAAAATAATTCTAGACAATAAAATCGCTTACGTTTTTTTATGGTAACCTGGTGCTACCAATGAAACAGTAAATCTAATTTCTGCACACTGCACTACCACACAGGAATAGGTTATTCTGTATGTGCGAAATTACTACAACAGGAAACATTCATGTTAAGATAGGAGTCCCAACCAAGGATATTAAACTATAGGATGGTCCATTCCCTATGATGCCCACACTAGCCAGTTTAATGACGTCACCCGGATACCTTCTGGTCTTGGATTTTTCCATTATCGAATAATGACGGCGCTTTGTTTATTTTTTCGATTTTGAGGTTAACATTTCTTTGGTGAAAATATTGAATTATCTGAATTTCAATAGCTTCACAAACCAGTATTAGACAAAATCTCAAAAATAAAGGCAACGTAAGTAGGTACATGCTATGCGAAATGCTAGTTACATAAAATATTTTCATATATGTAAGCAAGGGATGTAACCATTTGATTGCAGGTATAATGCTATACACGGATGCAGATTCTACAATTGGTATTAAAATGTTTGAGGCATACATGTTTCTTGCATTTCCGGAGCCAAAAGACTTAATAAATATTCAAAAAGGGATTGATTCAAAAGATACCTCTCTGCAAGGCTGCTACTTAAATTTTGGATCCCAGAAAATATTATTTTTTCACAACATTCCACAACTGAAGACACAGCGGAAAATGAATCAAGTAAAAAATATTTACTCTTGTGAACTAATATCCTAATATTGGTATTTTTATAGGTTCACCATTGAGGAGAAATCTCACACAAAGAATTTGTTCAGCCTGGCATCACAAATAAAGAGAAATAAGTAGTGGTGATTTAAAAATCCATCAATAATCGTCACTCCTTTTTGTCCATTTTTCAATGTAAGAAACAATTTCTTGAAGATAGAGAGGTGAACAAATACAGACAAAAAGAGGATTTAATTAGCATTACATGAATTTGATTCAAGTGAAATGAAATAGAACTGAATACATTGAAACAATTGTCAATCACAAATTTCATTGAGTCTTGTTAATATATTATTAAAATCAGCGAAACTGTGTTCTTATCTTTAGGTAGAATAACAATTTCTGATACTTCCCTGTTCCTCAACGATTTCAGATTAATGATTGAACACATCATATTCATAATAAATAGCTACCTATAATAACTTCAAAATAATAGATGCCTACCTCCCATTGTTTTGGAATTTATTATTAATTCTTACAGTACATTATAGATGAGTCCATTATACTATATATAAACGTTTCATAGTTACATCCAGCATTTTTTAATCTGTTCATACCCTGAAAACAAGTAATACTATTAGTGAAGTTGAATTTTATTGATGCTAGTCAGCAACTGCCTTCACTATATTTACTCCTTATTCCAATGCATATCGACTTTCTGACCACTGTAGTACTTTGTCAAAGAACTTGGTATTTAGTAGGTACTGTAGACTGTTCATGTAACATGATTATAATCCTATACTAAAAAGTAGAGATAAATCGTCAACTTTTCTACGGTGTTCCAGAGAAGTGAGCGAGTTTGTAAGCGAGGCATCACCGACGAGGCGAATTGACCTTTTTTGGACAGAATCCAATAGTTTCAGGATATGTAAAGGTACCGCACTCCAAATATGGAACAGTATTCCAGGACAGGTCGGATCTGTGCCTTATAGATCATTAGCAGCTGACTGGGAGTGAAATAGCTCTTGGGTCGAAACAGAAATCCAAGTTTTTGGGATGTACTTTTGGCAATGGACCTCACGTGATTTTCCCAAGAAAGGTGATTGCTGATAGTAACGCCAAGCATCAAAATGGATGACTTCAATGGTATGGTCTCTCCACACATCAAAAAAAAGTCCTATGTATATATATTTTTATTATCTGTTCAATCTGTTGATATTTTTGTTGTGATATCTGACGTAGTTTATAATTCATGCATCTAAATATATTATTCTTTCAGCTATATACAGTATGTCTACCTTAAGGACTTACCACCCCTGTGAAATCGTTATTATTTGATCGATTCCGATTTTTTTGTTGGATCGGTATTTGAAGTGTCTATCCAACAATAAAGTGATTATATTTTTTGGTTTTGCGACTCATTTTATTGACCCATTTTTCAAAAAGTGCTATTAGGGTTTTTTTTTCACAAAAAATGATGATGAATTCTGAATCAGGATCACTTGAGATACACCCGTACCGATTTTCATAATTATAAAACACAATATCTCATCAAAAAATGTAATATTGTTGTATTTAAGGGTACGGATACGGTGGACACACTGTATATTCGATATTGTGTGTATATTTTTCTTATTTTTCTAGCTACAATCCTAGTCTTACCTATTATAGTGCGCTCCGAAACCACTTCTTGGGGACTTGGAAAAATTTTCGCCGTCGACGAGATTTGCACCCAGTCGACTGGTGAACAGCGGTTAGAATACTGACGCTTCTACCACTAAGCCACCAGACCCCATAAATATAAAGGTATTTTAATGGACATGCTATATGTACAAAATTTATCAGAGTGGTAAATGTATAATTCTGAAATTCTACCACTTCTACGGTCGGTTATTCATAAACTGAAGACGGAAGCTAACGCGTGGCACTCTATAGGAAAATATAACCCAAGAACCCAAGTGTCCGAGTCTCCGCTTTATCAGGATTATTTATGAATAATTCAATTTTCCAAAAATAAGTAAAAACGGTACACTCTGTACAGGTTGTGATCGCTTGATCTCTGAAACCGAGCAAGAACTATACTCAATGAAAAACTGGTAGCAGAGTGTACGAAAGAATATTTAGCACTTACCAGAAATAATTTTTTTTTCGAATAGGATACATTGGTATAAATATTTAATAGGGAATGTACGGAAATCAACGATTTTCCGGAAAATAATATATTGCCCATGCTAGAAAAGTGTTTCTAACCGCCAAATTAGTTGCTAGGCAACCCTCGTAAGTCTAGGACTTGTATGAGTTAGGAGGACGGGGACCTTAGCTTTTTAAGTGTCATCCGAGGCACCACTCGGCTGTTTACCGTGGAGAGTCCGAAGTATTGAAATCTAGATATCAATAATGTTCGGTTGGTCACCTAGGTATCTCCCCCCGCTAATCGTTACTATAGAAATAAATAAATATTTCCAATAGCCGCCTGGATTCGAACCGCGGACCCTCTCAGGGCCGGTTTATCAATGCAGGGTTAGGTTAATATAACCCAAGGTTAACAGCTAACTCTGGGATAAAATGTTTATTCACTTCGAGGTGGGGTTAAACGCTATCAAAATCAAACGGAAAATTAGCTCTAGGATAAAGTTAACCCCGGGTCAGATTACCCCTCGGGATAACCCTGCATTGATAAACCGGCCCTGAACCATAGACCAGCGCCTCAGCGCACTCGGCTACCAACCCAGTTATATACAATATTAACGAATCTTATAAAACAGGAATTACTTATTTATGTAAGTGCGTTATATTATAGATTCTGACGATCAGAAAGTGATATTCACCCGAGTGCCTATGTCCCGAGAGATGAATGCTGCCCGTTGAAAAATCATCTTAAACGACGTTGTTTACTTCATAAATTTTTTCTCATAGTATTTACTGCGTTCTGGTCGGCAACTGAGCACAAGTGAGCTTCTATGCAGTTGCCATGGACACATTGAAGAGGTTGCTAAGTAATTAATTTATTGAACTACAGAAAAAAACATTTAGCGGGCGTTATGATTCATAATGCCCTCCATAACGCCCCGGGCGTTATGGGTCTGTTGATAGCAACCGTTGCCAAGGTATTATAAAGCAGTAACGATCAAGTGAAAAATAAAATAGGCTTTCGTGGACCGCAGCGTGTGAGTTATATTATATTAACGCATGAATAAAAGTTACGCCCGAAATACATGCAACAATTTATGCACGACCAGTATATTGAGCTGACGTGTCGCTAGACCATCGTAGGAACCGGTCATAACGCAGAGCACATGGGTTTTTTACTTTAAAATTCGTGGTATACGGTGTGAGTTAGGGATACTACGCTTGTTCTTATTTACGAAACGAGGACGAAATATAATAGTTATTTACATACAACAATTTATGCACGACCAGTATATTTTATTGTAAATACCTCTTCACCTCCCAGGCATGATAGGAAAAAAAAGGTTCTTAAGAGTGGGCAAGGGGACGCGCAAAGTACCGAATACAGCACTCTCGCTCTTGACTTCTCATTTGAAAACCAATCAATATTTTAATGATTTTTTTACTTCATCATGTAGATAAAGGATCAAGCTAGGAAGGATACTATCTCATTTTCAAAAATTTCGAAAATAAATAGTATAAAAATATACCTGAATATAGGCTATACGGCAAATAAAAAAAAACATATTTCCACATCAAAAAATCAAATTTCAAATAGTATCCTCCCTGGATCGAACCTTCATCTTTCCACACAAAAAAAATCAGATCAAAATATTGATTGGTTTTCAAATGAGAAGTCAAGAGCCGAAGCTCCACAACGTCAGAAATACGCACAAAGTGGCTGATGATATTTGCGCCCTCTGGTGAAACTCAAGTGAGGAGATCAAAGACAGGATACAGTCAATAGTACGGGTGATTTGATGGAATTAAAATAGGAAATATAGGTCATTATATGTAAATGAAACAGTTTGCTAGATTAGCAAGTTCAACTGAAAAATGATTATGACAATCAGATATTGACAAGATATAGTGTGTGTTCTCTAATAGCATTATTGAACATTATATATCCTTTGGTTAATTTTGAAAAAACACTTCTTCGAGGAAAAATTCTTTTTTTAGAATAACCCTATTACCTACGGTTTTAAATATTTTTGTGAAAAAAAGTACGCATCTTCTATGCATCACAAGGCATTTTCTACTATGCAACTTATTGAGACTGTGCTGTGTTCCGAGAATAGGGAAACCGTTCTCTCGGCGGCGAGCGACTGGCTTTGCGGTAACATCAATCGTCGACATACAATTAGCGGAAATTAGCGGATGATTCCTTAGATCTTTCTGCCCTTTATCACATGGTTCACCGCTGCTGGCGGTATATTGGTTTGAAGAGACAAGAGGGGGATCGTTTTGAAAATTCTGAGAGGTGACGAAACTTATTATTCTGTAAACTTTGACCCACTACTGTCGCACATGTAAGTGAATAATCTATGTAAATAAACTGACAGATATTATTTATTATAAAAGAGTTCATGATAAATATTGTGGATAAATGTTAATATTTGGGTGTGAAGTGTGATTGGTTAGACTCTTGAAAAATGCCTGCTATACCAAAACCAAAAGGCGATTATCGCCAGGACAGAAAGGTGAAGATGTATTTATCCACAAAACGACGAAGTAGAAAATATATCGGTAGGGTAAGTTTGAAGAAAAGGGGTTCTGAAGTTGATTTTGTCCCGCTATTTATTTCAGTATGTCAATGAGTATAAAATAAATTCTTACAGAAAAATTACCGCAATAGTAGACAATGGGAAGTTTGTGAAACCTCTGGCGAAACCTCTAATCACACAATTTTTGTTGCAACACCTCAGCCTGCACCTATGGAAAGTATATGTCATGATATACTTATTGAGGATACCTACCAACCAATCTATGACAGTTTTTCGTTGGGAGATACTGATAATATGATGAGTGATTATGAAAAATTTGGAGATACCGATATTTTTCATTTTCCAGAAGATCGTTCTGAAACTGATTATGTTTACAGCATAATGAACGGTATTAGAGTCATCAATAGGTGGAATGTTACTGAGGATATAGATACTGATACCGAAATTTCCTCATCAATGAAAATTAGCGAAAATTATGAAAAAGTGCCATTCGAAAATAGAACAGACTTTTTTATGAATAATATAAATCCTAATAGTTTTATTAATATAGATAACTGTGTTCTCAGAAGTGATACTGCCGATTATATAAATAATAATCATCAAAAGGATGTAGATGTTTGCATAGAAAGGAGAGAAGAACATTCAGAAACTAATAGGATTTCCTCGAAGAATTCACATAGTAAAATCGGTAAAAATGCTAAATCCATTACAAAATTCGTATTGGAAGGACGACGAGTTGTCGATATTGCACATCTGATAGAATCACTTATTATCATAGGAAACCATGCACCCCACATTGGTTGCACATTGAAAAACATGGTGATCATTGGGGAAAAACGAAAAGGTCTGGCTTCTACTATAATAATGAAATGTAATATGTGCAACCTGGACCAACAGTTGACAACTATTTGTGATCCAATCGACATTAATCATAGTGCTGTGGTAGGGGCAATGGCTGTTGGTTCAGGGTACAGCCATTTGAAGGAAATCACATCAGCTTTAAATGTACCTTTATTTGCGCAAACAACATACAACCAAATGCAAGATGAGGTTTCAACCGCACATGAAAATGCAGCTCTTGAGGAAATGATGGCAGCGGCTGACGAAGAGAAGGAGTTTGCAATCAAGGCCGGCAATATAACACCAGATGGAATCCCTCTGGTTACTGTGGTGTGTGATGGAGTTTGGGCGAGAAGGTCATATCGGACCAACTTCAATTCCTTGAGTGGAGCAGCAGCTATTGTTGGATTTCATACCAAAAAGGTTTTGTTTTTATCCGTGAGGAACAAATTCTGCATCGTTTGCAGAAAAACAGAAAATAAACCAGAAGAAATAACAGATCATGTATGTTATAGAAATTGGAATGGGTCATCTTCTGCTATGGAATCCGATATAATATGTGAAGGTTTCCAAAGAAGTATGGATATGCATGGTATCATTTATCATGAAATGATAGCGGACGGAGATAGCAGTTGCTATAAAAAACTTTTGGATTCAAATCCCTATCGGAAATACAACATAACAGTCAGAAAAATAGAATGCCGTAATCATTTGTTGAGGAATTATATTAATAAAATCAGAGACCTTGCCAAAGATACGAATGCTGGACCCTTGATACTTAGGAAAGAGATAAAGGTAATGTTAATCACATTTTATGTAATGTAATTATAAATCTGAATATATTATAATTTTCAATTTTTTTTTATATTCATGTATATCTTACATTCAACTGTGTTGCAGAAGAATGAATTGCGGTTCAGATGGGCCATAACAGAAGCAGTCAAATTCAGAAAATCTGAAAATAATCTGATTAAAGAGAAAGTGGAAAACCTGAAGCAAGATATATTGAATAGTCCGAGTCATATATTTGGAGAGCATAAAAATTGCGCAGATTATTTCTGTAAATCGACTAACATGCCATCTCAATCAATTATTTCGGATTTGAAATTAACGGGTAAGTTTCACACTTTAGCTGATGAAGATGAAAAATAATGGGGCATATTCAATACACATGAAAAAATCTTTAATATAAATATTCATAATGAAGTCATTTGATTGCCAAGAAAAGAAAATATTGTCATTATATGCATAAGTACTACTTACGAACTTTTGTATCAATTTCATCAACAAGCTTTATATTTCAGCATTATATGATAAATTGATGTGCTACGTGAGATCTATTGCAAATAATGCTAACAGCTTAATTTATGATGTGGACAATAATACCGTTGAACAATTCAATAGTATATTAGCAAAACATACTGGTGGCAAAAGGATTAATTATTGTCTGAGGAGATCTTTCACTAGTCGTTGTTTTGCTGCAGTGGTATCTCATAACTCTAAGGCACTTCTCAAAAAAGTTTACAAAAAATTAGGTTTGGTTGAGTTAGGGCATTACACGAAATTATATTTGCAGAAGAAGAATGAGAGATTAGCTAAACGAAGACTATTTGAAAAAGATAGAAGTAACCGTCAAATAAAATTGAGATCTGATAATAGGTCTAATGATAAACATTATGGCCTCAATTGCGAAAAACCTGATATGGATAACGATCAGTTGAACTCTGCGAAGAAAAATTTTCTTGAAATTTTGAATATATCTCCTAAAGAAATGGAAGTAATTGAAAATTCAACTCGCTCTCAAGCAAATTCCAAATTGTGGATTAATGAAAGAAAGAAACGAATTACCGCTTCCAAATTTGGAGAAATTTGTAAAAAACTACCTCATACTTCTCGAAAGAATTTGGTGAAGACAATTATTTACCCTAGAGAACTATCATGTGAATCACTAAATTATGGAAAAATCAATGAAAAAGAAGCCATCAAAGATTTATCAGATGCTATTTCGAAACAAGTGGAATCATGTGGTTTGTTCATCGACAAAGATCTTCCATTTATTGCTGCCTCACCTGATGGACTAATAGATGATGATGGACTGGTTGAGATAAAGTGTCCATATGCTTCCAGACAATTAACACCCGATGAGGGTATTGAACAAAGGAAGATCACTATTTGGAAAAAAGATAAAAGCATAGATAAGAACCATAACTGGTATTACCAAATCCAAGGACAATTGCATGTGACTCGGCGCAACTATTGTTTGATTTGCGTTTGGACAAGCAAAGGCTTGAAATTCGAATCAATCCAAAGGTGTGATGAGTTTTGGAAATCCAAAATGGAGAGGAGACTAATTGATTTTTACATGGATTGTATGCTTCCGGAATTGGTAGATAGTAGGATCAGCCGGGGTATGGACATTCGAGATCCAGAATATGTAGTGGAAGCAATGCTTAAAAATATTAAAAAACAGAAGAATAAAAAGTAAAGAGCCATAATTCGTGAATAATTCTTATAAATACCTACTGCAGCATGAACAGTAAATATTTTCAATGCATGTAACTGAACGTTAGTCATTGAATCGAATTTGAATAAAGGAATACAAAATGCAAATCAAATTGTTTGATTCATATTGTATATAAATTTCATTGTTCTGCAAGCTGCCTGTGAGTCTACATGATGATCATCATGAAAAAAATAACCGAGATAACTTCTTTTAGTAGTTCGAAACACAGCGAATACGTCTTCTACTTAAAATACATAAATACAAGAATGGCTCACCAACAATGATATTAATTATTATTATATAAGGTATTGATAATAATAAACGTTTTTATTGGTAGAAAAATGACATAAAATAATAATTTCAGTCACAGTTACTGAATTCAGTCGAATTAAAGGGCATAGTTACTGAAAATATTCTATAAGGTACATGATATGTTATATATATATATATATAAAAGAATAGATAATATTTTCAGGAATAAGCCAGCCCCTTGATATATCAAGGCAGATACCCTTGCTAAGAAGCATGGACATCAAGTACGTCGACTGCATTTTTTTTTCTAATGGAGTGGATATGAATTATCACAAAACATTTCTACAAGGACCATCATATTGCAGTTCTAAATTTTCGGATTTAATAAATTTATATTATCTCATCTGAAACAATTATTATCATTATATAGGTAGGTCAGAATATAAGTTCTACTGAAAGTAAAAACTAATCGCCATATACTGAAAAAATAATTCGAAATCGATAGGTAGAGAGAAAATATTAAGGATTTGGAATGTATTCCTTCATTCATCAGTACTTAAATATAAAGGGAATCACGATCACCTCAGGTACCTATTATAAGAATTTCAAAATTATGAATAGATTGTATTTTGGTTTCAAAATATGAACTGAAAAAATACCTATGAGGCGAGTTAATATGACAATATAATATGTCTTGAGAATGGGTACTGTTTCTGGTTTCACATGATAAGTTATTGGATTTCGAACATACAGACAACCTCAATTAATTGATATTTTCCAAGAGAAATTAACAAAATCAATTATGATTAATTTAAGGAGCACAGGAAACTGGGTATTTGATAATATGAATATCTCTATATATTTGTTAAATCAGAATATTTCATTACATCAGAATCCATTATTTGATTCGTTATGTGAATAGTATATTCAATTCATATACATCATGAACTTGAATATGTTGAGTTGAAACATTTTTATCAGGTTCTCCTCTACGTTATATTGGATTATCGAGGAATGCGAATAAAAACACCAGTTGCGGTAATCACCCGTACTATGAGTGAAACTTGTAGGTTGAAGAAGGATGACTGTTGATTTATGACGATTTGGTAACCGCCCACTGCTGTTTCCTCCAAACCCCCCCTGTCCCGGATTTGGACAAAGTGTCTAGCCTTTCCCAGCCTTAAATACATTTTGAACCCATTTAAAATAATTTTTGCTACGCCCATGATGTTCCTCTCGAAAAAGCATTACATTAACTTTTTGTCTATATCTTATAATAAGGGAGTTATTGAGGGTTTACAATTTGCTCATGTTACATACTGGTGGGTGAATAAAAAGGCTAGTAGCTATATTTGCTGTCAATACCGACTATAGTCATTCCGAAATGCATTCCAGTGACGACGAAAGTGTGAATTGTACTCCAACAGAAATCAGTAAAGCAGCTGAGGATGCGAAAAGTTAATAATGACGGGCAATGAAAGTTAGTCCTATAAAAGGCACAGACAAATAATAATTTATTGTTCGGCGGTCAATGAAGTGCCATTTTACGCCCGTCGGGCGGTCAACTAGTCCGAGGGCGGTAAAGTGCTACTCCACGCCCGCACAATCGGGCGATAAAATGCCGTATTCGAATCAGATAACCAACAATACACCTGTGGTGAATGTAGTGTTGCTGAGATTACCAATTCAAATTGATAGTTGAATTTCCTTACTTTCCGACGCTTATTTAGTAAACTCCAGACCATTTGTAGATCTTCTTTATATATTGGTATTATTTTTTTGAGAGATATTTCCTGGAGGTTCATAATATAATTTTGAGATTGATGTATCCAAATTTTCCTGTAGCTTCATTGATAAAAATTCATTATCGTGTCAAATATATCTACGAAAATGCAAATAATAAATTGTGCACTGTCTATATCTTGTTTCATAATAGTTTCCAAGTTATGTTTTGAACTACACACTTTTTAACAAGAGAAATAAAATAAGTATTAAAATTATTATTTCAATTATTCTCCGCATGCAGTGAACAAAAAATTCTTCCGCACGGTGAACGATTTTTCAAAGATGATAATGCGTAAGTAACATCTAATGACAAAGAAAATGACTCCTTTTGGGGAGTTCGACCTGACAAATTCAAGAATAGTGTCGACGATATTGCCAAATGTTTTTAATCTTATAGTGGGTTTATGCAGCAGTCATAAGTTTTAAGTCGCAACTTCTTAGTTATAAGTCGTGAGAAGATCTTTCTTTGGTTTTCTAGGTTTCCATTCATACACTTTGACATAAGTTTCAAGTTGCAAGTCAAAAGTCTCAAGTCGTAAGAAAGTTGGCCAACCTTCAAATTTCATGACTTGGAACTTAAAACTGATCATACTTGCGAATGCTTTCGAAGTCTTGAAATCTGTGATGGTTTTATAGGTTTTTATCTGTGATTGTATTGTTTATTTAAACTTATATCAGAATTATTATATTATAAGGATAAAAAGTGGATATCGATGACGGCCAGCTTATAGAAATTGTAAAGTGACCACTGACACTTGACCACAGAAATTAACCAATGGGAGATGTTACCTCTAAGATATGACAGTCCTCGATAATTCCTGCATTAATGTTTTTTCACCTCTATGTCTTGAATCTTAATAATAAAAACTGGAGACCTAGAACTGCTGCATAAATCCACCATTACTGTGCGTAATGAATTAATTCCATATTCTCATCGAAGCAGATTAGTTTTTTTGGTAAATGATCTTTCAGGTGGATTTCATTGCCTACTGGGGTATTTCCAGATGTTTATAACATTCGGATCCGTCACACCACATCTTCCGAGTGAGTCCTGTCATATGATGGTTCAGTCGATAGTGACCTGTAATAAGGTCCATTACAACGTAAGACATCTCTGCTGTTGTAGTTTAACAATAATTTGGTGACCGCAGGATGTATGAATGGCTTGAAATGATCCGATCCTGGTTTGTTATACCAGAGTTTGGAATTCTACTTGCAGTTCAGATAATTAGTGTTAGTTTGGCAAAACTTAATGAGATGTTAATGGCAGATTCCGATCCGATGAAACCACTTATGGCGTCATTCACCAAAATGGCCAGGAATTCAGACTACAGGCAATTTGTTTAGTATCCTATCGAGAAGGTTTTTTTTCTCTAAATTCAGTACCAATTTGGATGAGAACTGAGGGCATTCAGAGCCGCTAGGTTGTCCGAGAATATTTCAATAGTTTTCTGTGTAATGTGGATTTATTGAACTGGCAAACTGTGCCCACCACAACCCATAATATTGTTACGAACCATGCTTCCACGAGACCGGAAGTCATTATATCGGCGGCCTGACTGTGACTGGTCGTGATATAGGGCCTCGCGATCGCCGTCGAACCAATTAGCGGATGACTCATACCGGTCGCAGTTTCTCCAGAATAGACGGTATTTATCAAGAACTCTTTTGAATATTCAAGATTTCACGAGAATTAACTTTTTCCTATATAAAAGGAGCGGATCGGCACGGACAGTCAGTTTTAGTTAGGAAAGAGTACAGTTTAGAAAGAAAGATAGTATTGTGAACATTGAGATTTGTAAAGCGAATATCGTTGTGATTTAACTAAGTGTTTCACCACACCATACAATGTCGCTGTTGAAACTGATATTGCATCTTTTGTTAATAAATTGTCAATTGTTTATCTGATAATAGTTTGTATCAAATCAAATAGGATAACATTGTTGATTTCAAATCTTCTATAATTTTTGATAGTTTTGACAACAAAGAAATGGGTCCATAATTTGAGATATCGATTTTATCATCGGATCTTGATTATTGGAGTATCAAATACTGACGGAAATATATCGGTTGTTAGTGATGTATTCATCATTTGGGTAATTGGTTCTCTTACATAGTAGACTCATTGATTCAGATTATCAGATCGTATTTTCATCTCCACCTGGTGCTTTCTTTGATTCGAGTTATAATATTGGGATTCTTACTTACCGTTCGATTGGGCGATTTCATTCGACAGTTTGGTCCAATATTGATAAGGTAGGCGTTTTAAACGATTCGGCAGTTTCCTTTTCATCGTTCACTTCCTCTCCATTTCCATTCTTGATGTTTTAATTGCATGGTTTTATTAACGAATTCCTGTTCGTTTCAGTGTATAACACATTCGCTGAGCATAATTTTTTATTTTGTTTTATTTCGATTAATTGCAGTATGTTTTAACCTCCTGACTGAGTTGGGTCCATAGTTACCAGTCTTCTTACCTTTCAAGGAATTGGTTGGACTCAGCTGTCTCAGATTGGGGATAACATATCGATTTCACATGAAAGAATACCCAATTTGCGAAGAACTGATATCAATTCTGTGGCACATCTTCATTTCTTCAGAATACGCGAAATTTAGCGATTGCGGTCAGTCATAGGAACGATATCGAGAATGTCTTTATCTTTCAAAACGTAGTAGAATTCGCTGCTAATATGTCAGTTGTGATATCGACTCCTGTTCGTGATGTTGTAGGTGATTTGCCATCGACCCTTGATGAGAAAAAATCAACTAGCAGTGATTTTTCATGTTTCAAGGAATAATGACCTCGCGACGTGATGATCTGGTAAAAAAACGCATGAAATTGAAAAGTACCTGAAAACATATTTGCTGGTTAGACGTATGTTCATCAATCTGGCTATCTGGGATCTTATCTGTCGAAACCTAAGAGTGGTCTGATTGATTTATATGTTATATTCAAATTATTCAATTTCAATTGAATTGAAAAAATACAACTTTGGACTGTTTGGACAGATTCATATCTAGAAACAAATGAGCCGATATGCTCGGTCGAAAAGTGATAAATGACTAGATTATCCTGATTGAAACAGGGTATTATGTGAATTTGAAATTATGAGCAACGTCTTCGTAATTGTCTTGACGGGTGAGTTCAAATGACTGAAATTTTAGTACATTTAGATTTTTTTCGAATTTCACGACAGTAGAAAAATTAAGACGCCACAAATATTCAGGGCTTTTCTTATAAATTTAGTAGGTACTGCAACCTGATGAACTAGATGAATTCAAATCACCTTATACAGATTATCAAAATTCTCTTTTCTAATATACAAGGGGTTTGTTGATATTTTGGCTAACATATTAAATTTCTCTCCTCGATGATTGAAAAATTCATCGATATTTTACACACTTCATTTCACCAGTGATAGTTGACATATTCACGAATATCTACTTGAAATGAAAAATCATATCAGGATATGGAAAAATAATCAATTTTCTAAATTGAAAAGTAAATCGCGATGATATTATGACTGGGTGATGAAATGCAATCCTAAAAGTTGAAAAAATTTACATCGAGACAGGCACACTGAACAACCTACAGACCGGTTTCGGGCTTATTGACCCACATCAGTGCAGGGTAGCTAACCAAGTGTCCCAATGCATCTATGTCGAGTCTATTTCACAGCACGGAGCCGCGTTTCAAGAGACACTGCGTGGAATTTGCCATAAAAGTAGTTGTTTTCTGCTCATAGTCTATACCAGACATTTAATTTAATTTAATTTTAATTGCTATTTTTAAATGGATATACTATTTTTCATTTCAATTTTTTGTCCAATTCATGGCTTTGTCATTTGTGAACATGGATTCACGAACTTATTCGTAACATGTTATTCTGCAGTTTATCATAGTCACCTATGTTTGTGAAAAATGAAAGCAGAAGATTAATACAAAATATCAATAAGAAATGAAGCACATGACCATTAGATATTTTTTTTAAATTTACTTTTTCTATCAAAGCAGCTGCATTTTTGTTCCATGTTAGCACGATTAAAACTGAACAACTAGAATTAGTAGTGTATGTGTAATTTCGATTCAAAATCTTTTGGGTGCGTAATTTTTATTGCCCGATTGGAATTGACAACTGAGATTGTAGTGTATGGGGCAATTAAAAAAACATTATCGATAAACAGGAAGAAATGTCATGTTAGCTAACAAATTTCATTTTGAATATGGGTTACAAATTATGCTTTTAATCTATGCTACATTTATCATTTGATTATCCAGTCACAACAAACTATGAACATACTATCTCGAGATTGTTCAATAATGAATCATTTCATTTTATCAATTTTCAATTATAAAGAGAAACTCAGTAGAATAAAGCATGTAGGAATCAGAGCATTACTTTTATGTTAGGTATTCCTAGAATTGAAAAAGAATGGATATTTTTTCAAGCAAAAACCATGAGAACTGGACGTTTCTAACAAGGACATTCTTGAAGCACTTTTTTACAAGGAATCTAAATCTGTCAGCGTATTCAAAGGCATTCTAGATGTCAGAGATACAACAGTCATCTTCGGATTTTCTTATGGGCGCCATATTGGATTTTTGCATTTTTGTAAAGTAGTCACTTTCTGAATACAATGATGTTACATACGATATGTTTGAATCTCACATGCTAATCAAAATTAAGAAAAAACCGTTTTTACGAAGAGTGCTTTGAAAATAATGACAGCGATTTTGTTTAACAAAAACTAAATTTTGATAGTTCAATTGAGGACAAGGAAACCTTCATATTTCTGTCAAGCTTACCTTCTTAAAAACTGAGGTTTGAAGTTGGGAACGAACTTGACAAGAATGCTTGAAGTTTTTTCCGCAAAACGAAACAAAATTATTAAATACATAGGAAAGTTATAAAAGATGCTCGAATATTCCACCATTTTCTTCTAGTCACAATTTCACTCGTTCTTCTTCCCAGCTCAGCAATATCCATAAACAATAATCCGGTATTCTTTCTTCTAAGATCTGGTTCTTGATATTGTGGGTACCCATCGATTGAGCTATTCAGAACTTGGGGTGAAGAATAAAATTGTGTTTAGAAGTGAATGGTGAAATATTCGAGTATATTTTATGACTGTTTTGTTCCGCGAAGAAAAAACTTTTATAACTTCAAATGTCGTTCCTAATTCAAAATAAGCTTGATTTTAATGTGAAGAAGCTTCCAAGTTCGATTGAACTATCAGAATTTAGTTTGTTAAACAAAATTTTTGGCATTGTTTCCAAATCACTCTCCGCAAAAACGATTTCTTGCCAATTATGACCAGCATGTAAGATTCGAACATATCGAGTAATACGTCATTGTGATAAAAAACAGACTTTTCAAAAATGTTAATATCCAATATGGCGATCATGAGAAAAACCAAAATTAAGTATTGTATCTCTGACATCAAGAAGGAAATGGAAAATATGATGACAGATTTAGATTCCATGTGAAGAAGTGCCTCTAGAACGTACTAGTTGAAAACGTCTGGTTCGCTTCGTTTTCGATTGAAAAAATAAAAAGTAAATCTACAAAATTCAGTTTTTTTTTCATTAATTCAAAAACGAAAAATGATGCATGAAATTTTCTTACAGATAATTGTTCAGCATAAAATTGCGCAAATTTGCCACAATTCAACCGACCTCGTATCTCTTATAATAACTGAGATCCTCATGGTTGAGCTCGAAAAACGGGCATCCTGTATAGTGTTGGAAACGGTGATCTCGATGTTCATATTGGAATATTTTCTTCGCATGTTTTTCAACCAAGAAACGTCCAATTGAGTTGTTTTCTTGTATTATTTCGATTAATATAAGTATACGTGAAAATTTGATGAATATGTTTTCAACCAATTAGAAGGCTCCTTTTTGTATACGTTGCTTATAGCAACGGGCGATTGCCGTGATAATTTTGTTAGTTCCTATCAGAGATAAGTAACCCACTAACAAGATGTGCACGTCAATGCTAAAATTTGGCAATATATTTTTCATGCTTTTGGAATCAACCACAAGATGGAACTAGTGCCGTTGATTCCAAAGAGTGAACATAGCTTTTTCAGCTGCCATATCTGGCTGCCATGTTCAAGGTCAGATTTTTCTGTCTTTTTCTTCATCAGTTTGTCTTTGTCTTTTGTATTCAACTGTCTTCCACTTTGTTTACTTTTATTGATTTTTATCGACTTTGTACGGTGGAATTTTTTTCCCGTTCTCGTGAATATTGTGGTTTTGCATCAGAATTTCATTCATATCTTTATCAAAGTACTATTGAACAATATGAAATACTCCAGTTGCATATTTGTATAATCAATTTATTATTGAGAAATGCAGTGACAGTGGCAATGTCATGATCAGGAAATAAAATTGCGAGTACTTGAACTGTGAAAGAACACGTCGCCGAAATGAGGATTTCGTTTCCCAATCAAAGATTTTCTTCGAACAAAAAATTGGATCGTTAATTATTCAGGTACGTCACACTACCAGTTGATATTTTACACTCACTATGTTCTGAGTGATATACTTGATTATTCTTTTTCTGTTACAGGAGATGTTGAGCTAAGATTCGAGTTGGGTAGAACTGTACAAAGGGCTAGTTTGAGAATATCATTTCACTGAGGATACTAATACATTGCTCAGTAATAGATTGAATATCCAAAGCACCTATGAGAACATTTTCAAGACCATCAGTATGAAAAAAACGTAAATAAATTGATGAGGAAAGGGACAGAAATGCATCAGCCAATGTATCTTCATTATTAAATAATTATCACTTCCAATGTGTTGTTGAATATTGTATAAAAATAATCACTGACAATTCAATATTTATTCATACAACAGTAAAAGATATTTTTCATAATCAATTGATATTACATATTGCTCGTTTTTTTTTGTTCAAATTGTATGATCAAAAGATCCCTAATGAGGATAGAGATATAAAGAAATAAAAAGTGGAAACCCAATTTCAAAGGCAAACAGCCTCTTCATACTAAAGTGGCAACTGAAATTATGGTCATGGCAATATACCAACAAATTCCTGAATTTGATTTTTTCAGTAGTTATTTCATTTGAATCTGCTTCAAAGGCACATCGCGCATCTTCAATGCAGAGCACTTTTTTCCAATCTTCAAGTTATTATCTACACATGTCTTATGTGTTAATTTTGTTTAGACCAGGATGAATAGTTGATAGTGATTCATATTTTCTCACCATATTAATGAAACCTCTGTTATCATTTATCAAACAAAACTTAACTTTCATCCTTAAGAAAATGAATAATAAATATAAAAAACCACAGAGTAAAACGTGAAGTGAACAAATCAACTCGAGTACTGTAACACACTGTAATGTAATCTAAGTTCGTGAAAGATCTTAATTTGAATTAGCTGCGAAACGCTAACTTCATATCAACAAAAATTGAGATTTATGCGTTAAACGCCATCTGTGATAATACGTTGAAACGAAAATCAATCACGTGACTATATTTCCAAATCTTCCATAAGACGTGCACATCTTGTTATTACTTATCTCTGGTTCCTATTGACGGAATTAATAAGTGATAATTTTTCTGTCAAAAATGAAACGCTTTATATTTATTGACAAACGTCACTCAGAATAAAATCTGGGTAGACATGTGATATGTTATGATTGGAAACGGATTACTGTTTTGAATGTTCCTGAAATATTAGTAATAAACATTAGTTACTATCTCAGTATCTACGCCGAATAAGTCGTATAGGGTTCATCTTCTCATCATATTAACAGCAACTCCAATTTATGAAATTTTTTTACCGAATCTCCCACGCAGCAGAATTGATTCCCTATAATTTTTTTCTCGGTTTCACTCATGTTTTTGTTTATAGAAAATTGTCTTCGTCTTCGACTCGGGATAATTTTCTATCAACAACAAAAACATTCGTGACCTTGAAAAAAATTATCGGTAATATTTCTGCTGCTATGGAGATTACAAGTGAATATACATCTAGTATTTATACCAATCAAAAAAATTCAGGAATATTCAAATTTCCGTAGAAACCAGTTCATATTGTTACATAAAAGCAAAGCCGTAACATGACGTTTATCTTATCATTGTCGGAAAAAGAGTCGATTCGATGCTTTATCATCAGAAGTGATCGACGAGTGTGTTCGTAACTTGAACGACTGTACTAGATTGTAGGGGGGGTCTTGTGCATAACCCTCAATCTCTGTAATCTTAACGACTGTACTAAACGAATAATCGCATCGTGTCAGTTTTACAGTTGAAATAAACCTACAATCTTCGAAATTATGCATATTATCGATCTAGATAACCCGAATATTTCGAGGTACCTATAGTTATACTACTGATAATATTGCCCCCTTAGTGTAACAACTATATAACTCGATATTTGTGCAATTTGAGTTATCCAGTTGAATCTGACCAATTTTTCATGCTCTATTCAATGCAGCAACTAGATATCTTGTCACGAAAAGGTAACTCCCTAGATGTACCTTCTATAACCAGACATCTTGAGATACCTAATTGTTGCACTAGCATTATTGAGTTACCCGACGGTACCTTCTTGGACTATAATATGTACCTATATGAGACTTTTGTTTGAACATGCATTTGCATTTGAATTGTTTGAAATACACTTTAGTCGAGTTCGGCAATCCCTTCCGTGATGCGAGGGATTTTGTGGTCACGTGACCACGAATAGTCGGATCAATCGGAATAAACGAACGATACAGATCGGTTTCATAGACAAAAGTGACAATCTCTTTCAAAATTTTTGGTTGTTGTCCATGTGTTGCCTTCATTTCGTCTCTTTTTGGAATTATTTCAAAAATGATGAGTTTTCATGCTGTTGTGTTGGCCCTGATAGAAGGAGGATCAATTAATGCTTGAAGACGATGAAGAGAAAGATTTCAGTATTGTGGAAAAGTAGACAATTTTGCTGAAGAACTGCAATGGTTCTTTATTTTTCAATCTAAGTTTAGTACAATGCGATTAAAAAACAATGCTCTAATTTGAAAACTCAACCAAACAACTTATAAATGAACCAAACCCAACACCTAATCTAACCTCATAAATTCAGACTTATCGCTTTGCTTCGTCAACATAGAGATCATCGAATGATCGTTCCGATTTCAATTGCCGAACAGTTGAGATTTAGTTCCCCACGTTAGATTTTGATCAGAGCAGTCTGATATTATGAAGTTGCGTTTCGAACTTCCATTGTCTAAAGGTATGAAGATTTGAATCCTTAGAAAAGAAATTAGTTATGCTGAAAAACAAAATAAATGATGAAAAACTATTCAAAAATGTTAAAAAGATAACTAGACTATCGAATCAAAGGTTCGAGTATCAATAATCTGAAAAAATAAAAAAGGTTAGTTATAGTATACATATAAAGTTCAATAGCCTGAAAAAGGTATGAATTAAAATAAATAAAGTATATCTATCTGGGCTATCCCCTGTCTCTTGCGAGCCAACGTCTGTTCCACTAGTTTTCTCGAATAGCCACCAATACCAGTAAAAAAAATTATGGATCTTCTAGAATGTTGTCTACGGAACTGCTACTTTCAGATCAAGGACTCTTTCTTCACTCAAGATGAAGGAGTACCAATGGGATTGCCGCTCTCACCGGTAATAGCAAATATTTATATGGTATGGTTCGAAACATTAGCCATCGATCAAGCACATAAAAAGCCGCGCATCTGGCTTAGATACGTCCAAAGTGGATATAGGATGGTGAAACAGCTCTTCACTTGTTTCTACGAAAAACTTGTAGACCGTTTGAGAAGGTACTAATATTTCCACGACTTGAATGAAGATGGCGGTAAGATCTATTATCGAAGAAGATTTCTATTGCTTACGTATTTCTGTGGTTCGCATCTGACAGACGTGACTTGAAACGACATTAAACAATATATTTTCTATAAATCTGGAATGAATATTGATATTTTCACTCTTCTCATTCATTTTTCATCTAGAACAGATGGAACTGATAAAAAGATGACAGAAGCACAGTTTCTGTTTTACCGATACAAGGTATGTCGCCATCTCTGTTAATTTCAGGAAATATTACTACGGTATGAAATCAAGTAGGCAAAGGTCTACAGTTTATTTCAGTGCTTGTTGATAGGAAGCTGTTTCACCATCCTATATGCACCTTGGATACGTCGATGACACGTTCATAGTGTGTTACCATGGCAACGACGAACTGGACACCTTCCTTCAACACCTCAACCACGTGAGACCTTCCATCAAATTCACCATCGAAAAAGAATCCCAGAACGAGTTACCTTTCCTGGATGTGAAAGTAAAGGGGACCGAAAATAAATGTCAAACTTCTGTTTACAGGAAACCAACCCGCACAGGACAGTATATCAACTATGTATCCAACCACCACGAATACACGAAAAGGGGAATAGTGGAGACTCTGATTGATTGTGTCTTCAACCTCTGCAGCAACGAGAAGAGCCTGACTACCGAACTGGACTACATCAAAAAAGACGGTAAAGGTAGCGAAAACGGTAACCTCACGGATTTTCACGAAATTTGCACAGTTGATTAAAAACGTGATAAAACCACTATAGCAAGCAGAATTTTTATGCGGAAATCATACCTTTGGAAGATAATGCCCTTTTTAGTTCCAGAAAAAGGGTTATTGGGAAATGTCACTATATTAATCTGCAGAGATTTGTTTGATAACTACTACTGCCTCTTCTCAGCCAACACATCAGCTACAGATTCATTTCATTATTTACAGCTACTTTTTTTCCAATTTACATTGTATAATATCGAAGAATTTCGAATATTTATGATATCCTCATTGTATATATAAAATTTCAAACAAACGTCAAATACGTCCTTCAAACTTCACTACTCACACAGTGTTGCCGAATGAATTATTCATGCAAAAAATATAGATTTACAAAAGATGAGGAGGAATACTCCGACTTGGAAGATGGATTTTGATTTTTAATGTAACCAAAACGGCACTTTTCAGGGCTACCAATTTTTTAGAAACAATTCGTTTAATAACATGAATTATGACAATAACTTTTAATTTCACAATCTATGGTGCAAACAACTGTTTTCACAACTATTTCAATGATACATATTGATCATTGTTAACTTCATTCTTTCTGGGCAGTAGAATAATAACACACACACAACTTAGGAATGATTAGACTATTTAATTAAAACTATGTGTGTACAAAAGGGTTCAAAAGCATCTCTCTACCGGCTGCATAAACTCGACAACAACTCTGTGACCTAACCTCACTCTCTCGCCATTTTTCTACCCTCTCTACAGGTCCTCTCTAGCCTCACTATTTATAATGGTGTATTGTTGGTTGCATGCTATCAGTTGTAAATCTAGTATATAACATCATGTATAATAGGGGATACATTTTATTACATATATTTGAAAGTATAATTGTCAAGCGCGCGCTCGGCCTACATTTCGCAAATTCGCGCGCGCGGATTTGCGAAATGTAGGCCGAGCGCGCTCGCTTCGCTCGCGTATTATCTTATATATAACTTCATTAAAGAATAGAAAATCACAGATTTTGGAATTAATTGAGATTAATTGACAAAGTAGAGAAAGGGAAGCGAGCGCGCTCGGCCTACATTTCGCAAATTCGCGCGCACGGATTTGCGAAATGTAGGCCGAGCGCGCTCGCATCGCTCGCGTATTATGTTATACCGAGCGCGGACGCTTCGCTCGCATTTATTATCACATAAAAGCGAAGAGTATAGGTTCTACGAACCAAGGCCGGTTGCATAAAAGTTCATCAAGCCTTCTGTTAATTTGATGTGGGATACTAACTAACGGGATAACGCATGCGTTGCCATGGTTACAAACATATTATACTCGAAGGATGGTTCCACAAAAAATTTAACATACGATTACATTTTTACTGAAAAGTGCCGATAAATAACTATATATCTACCAATTCACCAATTTAAAGACTTTGGAAAACAATTTACAAATATTTTTTATTTTCCCAGTAAGCAGGAATTTTAGAAGACCATGCAACACCGCATTGTACTCTCTTGTAGTTCCCTCATTCCCATATTTGACATTTCATACTTTCGAAGATGTCAGATTTAGGGGTTTTCGATTATTGAAATTTAACAACTATTCATCGTATTATTTGTATATTCCTAGTAAATTGCTTTCTTTATACCTTCAAATTATTATTTCCTATACACTGGCATTGGTTGGGTATTTAAAAGCAGTTGAAAAGTGCTTGTTTTCGTGTACTTGCACCAACCACCGTTGAACATTTTTTTCGAAAAAAAGTGACTTCCAGGCAGTTCCGCAGAAAATTTTCAGGTTGTATATCGTTTTTAGTGTGTTTTTGATCATCTGTGCAAATTTCGTGAAAATCCGTGAGGTTACCGTTTTCGCTACTTTTTCCAAAAAGACATCTACAAGAATGTCTATTCGAGAAAACTGGTGGAACCATGGTGGAACAGAGGTTGGCTCGCAAGAGACAGGGGATATGCCAGAGAAAAGAAGATCCGCAACAGCCAACATTGTGCCTCTCCTACATAAAAGGTTCGTCAGAAAGAATCAAGAGAATTGGATCTGAATACAAGATCAAGACCTGCTTCAAATCTGGAAACACCATCCGCAGTCAACTCACCAAAACCAGACCACCAAACAAAAACAGTGACTCCAAGA
The DNA here is from genome assembly GCA_029955515.1 of Chrysomela aeneicollis. Classification (NCBI taxonomy): domain Eukaryota; kingdom Metazoa; phylum Arthropoda; class Insecta; order Coleoptera; family Chrysomelidae; genus Chrysomela; species Chrysomela aeneicollis. The sequence goes on along the minus strand of JARUHQ010000003.1, from coordinate 19,557,744 downwards.
ATTGTGTTTATCGAAAACCCTGCGAATGTGGCGAATCATACATCGGAGAAACCAAGAGACCACTGGAAAACCAGAATCGGCGAACACAAGAAAAACACTCAACGAGGAGAAACCACCAAGTCAGTAATCGTAGAACATGTGTGAACCCACCAATAAACACCATCAAATGGTCTGAAGCAGAGATCATCCATAGAGAGGAACACTGGTTCAAGAGGAATAATAACGATGAATAATAACGTTTTCAGTCAACCAAGCGTCGAGATCCGAAACATATGAATACCGATGATAAGTCGAATCAACAGGTTACGGCTCACTGAACCGGAAAATCCTGCCCTATCTGACCTAGAAATACTCCCCGGGCTTTGTCAGTATTCACCTGAAGACGATTGTAGATACACACAATCGAAACGTCGTGATAAACTCGGTTTGAAATCCTTTCTATTTTATTCCACGGGTAACTACAGACCGATTTCACTGCTGTCAACACTTTCTAAAATCATTGAAAAGTTGGTTAAACGTAGAACAGTGGGCTTTTTAGAAAGAAATAAGATTATAGCTCAAGAACAGTTCGGTTTTCGATTTCCTAGAGAAAGTCTACATGAGCTTAAATGATAAGGAGGCGGCTGCAGCGGTTTTTCTTGGCCTCTCCAAAGCTTTTGACTGCGTAAGTCATGAAATACTGTTGCAAAAGCTCTTCCACTATGGGTTTTGGGGTACAGTTTTAGAATGGTTCAGATCATATCTTACAAATAGAAACCAAAAAATATCGTTGAGTAAATATACTTCTGAGAAAGAAATAATTGCACATGGAGTCCCTCAAGGGTCTGTTTCAGGTCCAATTTTATTTTTACTTTATATTAACGATATATCTTGCCTGGATATTTCTGGACACCTGACATTGTTTGCTGATACCACAATTCTTTGGCACAATGAAGATCATACTGCCTTGTTCCAGTCTATTACAGCAAATATTCAAAAAATTTGAATTTGGTGTGATGCAAATAAGCTCACACTGAATATTTCTAATACAAATTTAGTAACTTTCAAATTAAATATTGAACAAGTCTCATTGGGAGATCAGCGGATAGAAAACAAAATTTCTTGGCGTACACATTGACAATAATTTGATGTTTGACTACCATATAACAGCTCTCAAGAATGTAATATACCGCGAACACCCATTTATTGAATCCCATCTGCGGTATGGAATTCCATTTTGGGGTTCTGCCAGTCAAACTTTATTGCAAAGTGTATTTGTCCTTCAAAAGCGGGCTCTAAAATTCATATTCAGAATGAAATTGCGAGAATCATGTAGACAAATTTTTCCGACAATTAAATTTCAACGATATATGAAATTTTCATTTCAGAAACGGTATGTTTGCTCCATAAATATAGAGAAAAGTTCATCAATGATAACAGAGAAAGACAAACTCGCAATAAAAAACAACTTGCCCCTCCTCTTCCTGTTTTATTTATGACGAAACAATCACTCATTAAAAGAAGTAAACAAATTTATAACCACTTTCCGAGTCAAATAAAAGCTGACATTTGTCTGAAACAATTCAGAAAATCTGCTAAGCACCTCTTGATGGGAAAATGCTTTTACAGTTTGAATGACTATATTGCGTATCAATTCTAGTCCTATGATGTGTAAGAATCAACTGCGATATCGTTTTGTCATGATATTTGTATCAAGTGACGTCCCAATGTTCATTTTATTTATATAAGTAAATATTTACAGTGTGTTTATTCCTTAGTTATGTCTTTTTCACTATTATTGACTTTGTCGACAAATTGTTTTCATTTTTGACAATAAAGCTTATTATCTATCTATCTTTATTTATTTTAATTCATCCTCTCCATGCTATTTTTGCTTGAACTTTATATACATACTATAACTAACCTATTTAATTTTTTCAGATTATTGATACTCGAATCTTTGATCCGATAGTCAACTTATATTTTCAACCTTTTTTGAATATTTTTTCATCATTTATTTTGTTTTCCAGCATAACTCATTTCTTTAAAATCTTCATAGGTACCTTTTAGATAATGGAAGTCCGAAACTCAACTTCATAATATCAGACTGTTCTGATCAAAATCTAACGTTTATGAGATCTAGATGTAGGGGAACTAAATCTCAACCGTTCGACAATTGAAATCGTAACGATCATTCGACGATCTCTATGTTGACGAAGCAAAACGATAAGTCTGAATTTATGAGGTTAGATTAGGTGTTGAGTTTGGTTCATTTTTAAGTTGTTTGGTTGAGTTTTCAAATTAGAGCATTGTTTTTTAATCGCATTGTTCTAAACTTGGATTGAAAAATAAAGAACCATTACAGTTCTTCAGCAAAATTGTCAACATTTTTCACAACACTGAAATCTTTCTCTTCATCGTCTTCAAACATTAATTGATCCTCCTTCTATCAGGGCCAACACAACAGCATGAATACTCATCATTTTTGAAATGATTCCAAAAAGTTACAAAATGAAGGCAACACATGGACAACAACCAAAAATGTTTAAAGAGATTGTCACTTTTGTCTTTGGAAACCGATCTGTATCGTTCGTTTATTCCGATTGATCGGACTATTCGTGGTCACGTGACCACAAATTCCCTCGCATCTCGGACGGGATTGCCGAACTCGACTAAAGTGTATTTCAAACAATTCAAATGCAAAAATGACGTCCAGGGGAAAGACAAATCAACTTCTTGACTGGAAAACTTGTGCAGATCGAAAATTGATATTCCGAAGAGAAGATGGAATTTCGATAGAAAGACGACTAAATTGTAATCGTAAAACACGTAGATTCTCTGCAACTACCTCTTAAAAAAGAAAAATATGACGACCTCATGTGTTTGAGTGAAATGAATCCCCGGCACTCCCTAGCGAGTATAAAGCATTTTTTGAAAGTCTTTCATTCTAAGACAAACGTAAAATAGTCTTCAGAATAAGTTTCTGAAAGTAACATGAGTATGAAATCTACATTTGAGTTGTGATAAGTAATTGTAATTTTATGGGTTTTAGTTAAATTAATCTTGTTTATTTTTTTACATATCTTTATTTTTTACAATATTTTTGATAACTGGACTGGTGTAATATTTTGGCGTCAGGAATCTACGAGGTGGATTTTCTCAAAACTATGAATTTCGAGTTATCTTATTGTTGCACTAAGGGGGCGATATTATATCCTCAAATGACCTTATGAACGCCAAACAATGTTGGTATAGTCAACGAATTCATGTGACCGGGTCTTATTTGCCTGGTCAGTGACTATTATAGGGAAACAGAAAACAAAGAGAATTATATTTGCGTTACTAAATTATAGGCTGGGAAGAAGTTGCAAATGCTAATCTTTGGCCTATTTAGGTTTCTAAAAATAAAGCTCGATAGGAATCAAACATATCCGAGTAACTCGTCATAAAAATTGGTCGGATCGATCAGTATCAGAAGCAGTTTATTTTTTCCTATTACTTCCTAGTCTAGACCGGTTAGACTCGAAGTGAAAAATGAGTTGAGATACTTTGTTTTGATATATTATTACATAAAGCACCTTTAGCGAACATTCAATTTCCATGATTTAATAAATCCGATTGGGTTTGAGTGCAAAAATGTAATTTCCAAAAATCATTAATGCCTACCTGTAAGTATGATTGATCGTTCAGAATGAAATTAGTTTATGAAAAATGACTGATAAATAAGCAGGAAGAGAATATTCAAAAATTGTTATTAGTTATTACAAGAGGACCATGAGTTCACAATCGAAACCAACTTTGGAAATTCAATTGATTCAACCTATACAAGTTTTTATCACTTTATTAGTCGAGTTATTAGTATTATGTATTATGTATGTTGATGAGGGCTAGAGTTTGAAATTATTTTGAAATGTACAGGATGTTTCACAGAACTATGGCATATAAAAGCAATCTTTTTTGCATATTTAGATTCTCCATGGAAAGATGATTTAATCGATCTATCACACTCGTGGTTTAGCTGGAATAATTACGGAAATATAGGATGTGATAAATGGAGATTTCTCTTCTTCAGGAATTTTCTGAGTGGAAACTATTCATTTTTGTTCAAAACGGCTCACAAGTCCGCATTTTAACGTTTTATTCACTATAAATTGATATTTAAATAAAAAAATAGAAGTTGGTTCATAGTTCTGAATTCTGAACCACCCTGTATGTGATGTATTCGAATCATTTAATGTTATCAGATAGTTAATTGAAACATGAAAAAAGAACATGTAAGCCGTTTTGACCAATAACGAATAGTTTCCACAATCTCACACCCTTCATCTTCCCAAGTGTTATATAGATCGATGATATCGCAGCTTCCCAGGGAGAATATAAAAATTCGAAGAAGTCCAGGGTGTTCTATTAGAAAAAATATAACTGATGTGCCATAATTCGTTGGGGGTTACTGTATGTGTATTTCAATATATATTTCGAAATGATTCTTAAATGTAGACTTCATCATCACACAAACTATTGAAGAGCCGGTTCGACGCTAGTCGTGAGCCACCCTGTATATCATAGGATTTTTCAATGCTACAGAATATTGTTTTGATGATTGATTTCGTGTAATTTATAGCTCCTTTCGTTCCTTCAAAACGAAATCAAGTTTATTTGTGGGGAAACAATTGAGTTGAATTGACCCACCTATTTCCACGCCCTGTATATAATTCGACAAGCATAAAAATGTATGACGCCTTATAATTTCTGTTCTTAGTTATCTTATGAAGAACATTTGTCAACAGTATGTTTGCATCCTGTTCCTGAAAGTGAATGAATAAATAAAGAATAAAAGAATAAATAAAATCATACTGTAAATTTTGTAATGTGTTTGAATAAATCATCTGTAGTAACCCCTATAGGGCCTAGAAGTTCAACGAAAAACTAGCACGATTCGTTTTGATGTCTTTTATATTTTGATTGTTTATTTCAGTGAACATCCTCTCTTTCATCACTGGAGCATCACTGACTTGGTCATCGCCGGAACTGGACAAACTCTCGAATGCAACCGACACGCCATTCAGCAATGGAATTTCTGACGATCAGAGATCATGGATAGCCTCCCTCACACCCCTTGGCTCTATCATTGGTCCTTTCATAGTCGGATACTTGACCGATTCGATAGGACGAAAAAACACAATTTTGACGAACGCCGTATCTTATGTGATCTGCTATCTGCTGCTGGCATTGGGTACTGAAGTATGGATCTTTTACATGGCCAGGTTCTTCATCGGATTAGTCATCGGAGGGGTGTTCACGGTCATCCCCATGTACATCGGAGAAATAGCAGATGACACCAATAGAGGAGCGTTAGGTTCAACAATGAACGTATTTCTTTGTGCGGGGGAATTTTTTTCACTTTGTGTTGGTCCTTACACCAAAGTGATGATCTTCAACTCTGTACTAGTGACCTTCCCTTTCATATGTCTGCTTCTGGTATACTTCCTATCACCCGAAACACCCCAGTACTTGATCAGCAAGGGAAGGCATGAGGAAGCCAAAGCTGCTCTACATAAGCTCAGAGGTTCAGGGATAGATGTAGAAGATGAACTGAATATCATGCAGACCAGAAACAAGGAGAGCGGTGAGGAAGGAGGAAGCATAATGGACATCTACAGGTCCAAAGCTCTGATAAAGTCTCTGGTTATGACGTTGGGTCTGGTAATCTTCCAACAGGCCTCTGGCATCAGTGCTGTGCTTTTCTATACTCAAACAATCTTCGAGGCTTCTGGTAGTCCTCTTAAGCCAGCAGTGTGTTCTATAATCATAGGTGTCATACAGTTTGGCACCAGCTTCTTGACACCTCTCATAGTAGACCGACTAGGCAGGAAGATTCTGCTCTTGGTATCTGTAGTGGGAATGATTCTAGCAGAAGTACCGCTTGGTGTTTATTTCTATTATGACAAGCACGGTACCAACGTTAGCGCGGTATCATTTTTGCCAATTGTCTGCATGATAGCTTACGTCATATTCTTCAATTTCGGGTATGGCCCATTGCCGTGGGCTATTTTAGGGGAAGTTTTCCCAATTAATGTGAAATCCATAGCTTCTTCGATCACGTGTGCCGCGTCCAATGTTTGTGTATTTTTAGTATCGAAATATTTTGAGTCCATTTCCAATGCTGTCGGCATGGGAACGTCTTTCTTGATCTTTTCTGGATTTTGTGCTGCGGCCGTACCCTTTACGATGTTCTTCGTGATCGAAACGAAAGGAAAAAATGTAGAGGAGATCCAGAAGGAGTTAGATTATTGATTTGTACAAAATGCTTCAGATATTCGATTCAATTACTGAGAGAGACTCATTCATGTCTACTTACGCTGAATATATCTCGAAAATTATGTAAATATGGATAGTGCAGAATAAAGCCTTCGCCTGAAAAATGTTTAACTATGAAGTTCATCATTTTTTATTTATAAAAGTAGTTATACCTACTACATAGGCATAACACTTCCTAAATGTACTATTTCTTTTTTTCGATTTCACTAGGTATTGTAGGTACAACTTCACTCCGTTATAGATTTAGAATTAATGTAGGAATGGAAAGCTCAAGGATATTTTCATTTTGACAAAGAAAATAGGGGGTCCGACCTATTTCTGTGAATTAAGGAGACTGTCTCTAGAATAAAGATTGAAACATGTGTTAGGATTCCATGTTTCCTAAATTTCGGTTTGCATGATTTCTTCAACTTTGCTCCACAGCCAGTTTCTGTAGTATGAAATTTGTTTTGAATAGTTGTTTACTCCACACTTCCCAAAAAAATATGCCATAGCATAATTGGGACTCCACAAGCTCCTGATAAACAGATTTTGCGGCAGTAAATCCTAATTTTGTCGAAACTATCCTCGAAATATAATAACCAGAGGCCAATTTACAATCCAGGTATATAATAATAATATGCTCTTCATATTCAAGATTCTGATTCAAGAATTCTGCTAGAAATTTTGCTTGTTTCCCAATCTTTGATTACCTAGATTCACACTTCGATATTATAGTTTTGAAGGATGGATTCACGTTAAGGTAGTTGAAAAGTGCTCTGGTCGAATTCATGTTTGGTGCCATGCACGTATGCATGGCACCAAACTTAGTGATAGCAGATGTTACAAAGTTGACACTACCCTTGTTATTTATTTGCTTGGTCTTATCGATAAAAACGCAGTATTCTTCGGAAAATCCTTGAATGAAATCTGGAGATATACAAAATTAAAAAAAAATGAAATTTTACTGGTAATAGTTCAATATTTTCAAAACACTCTGTAATTATGATGAAAATACTACGTCAATATGGAACATGACTCTTGGCATTCAAAAAAATGCAATAAAAAATACAGGTCCGTATTTAAAAATCAAAAGTTGAGGGTGGCCCAATTTATACGATACCCTGTATATTTTTATTCAGATATTCGGAAAGGCTACATTAAGTTGCTATGGCAAAGTGACAAAATTTTTAAAAAATCTTTGTAAAATAAAAAGATATAGGCAAAAGAAGAATTTCGAAATCTTTAATTTTTCCTGTATAACTCCAGAACTGAAGAAGCTAGGTCAGATTTTTTTCATCCATATGATTAACCTCTGGAATACGCTACTTTGCCCCCATTTAACGAACCCTCTATCTCTTACCGTTATCGAAATCCCCATGCATAGACCCGAATTTGAATAGCCCTGTATATTTAGAGTAATTAAAATATTTTATTTCTGACAGTGACATTATAAGCTTATATCGTCATAGTTACGATATCTATAATGAGGGTCATAACTCCCTTGGGATATTAAGGTTCAAAAACTCCCTCTTACCTTTTACAGGTGAAAATGATACAAGAAATGCTTATAAACGTTTATATGTAATGAAAACTAAGACATATTTTCCTTATTCACGTCATTACAAATAATAAATGTACAATTTTCAAATGTTCCCTGAAAATTACTTCCGCCGCTGGAAACAATTTCTTCTTTTTTATGGGTGGTGCTGTTGTTGTTCACTACAGTCGAGGTGCCTGCCTCTTCTGATGGCAAAGTAGACAGCATACGCGCCGTTTTATTTCTCAATTCAATACTGTCCTCCAGATACCCCTCTGCCACCGTGGAACTTCTCCAACCTCCGTGTCTTTTTAAGTTTGTCATAGTTGCTCCTGCATTGGCTAGGGCAGTAGCAGAAGTGCGACGAAGGCAATGTCCCGTATAGGTTAGTGGGTTTGGCAATCCTAAATACATTGCGATTTTGCTGAGAATTTTGCCAAACATATTCTTTCCAATTGGCTGAGTTGTACATTTATTTTGTCGGAAGCTCAAAAAAAATCGTTTTGTACCTTCAGGACGCAAGGACATATAAAGTCTCAATAAAGGCAAAGCAGAGAACTCTTTTTCATCCACAACTGTAAATTTCTTCGATACACCAGTTTTACTTTCCGGTACGTTCACTACCATAACAGTATCCCGGTCCTCTATATCTGCTATACTCATATTTAGAAGTTCCTGAGTTCTGCATCCTCCAAAATAACCCATAATTAGAACAACCTATAACAAATAAAACGAAATAAACAAACTAAAAAGAAAATTATGAGAAAAAAATTACCTTATGCAATAAATGAATTTCATTAGGGGCGTCCTTTAGAAATTTGATGACATCTGTAGGAGATAAGACAGCAGACTTTTTCGGCTTATACCCCTTACTTTTCCGTTCCAAAAAAGCCTCTAGTTCGTTGAACTTGGTGATATCTCTTTTCTCATATATGGTCACCATCGATTTGAGCATTGACCATTTAGTCCATAACGAATTTGGGCTAAACGTTTCTGACTGCAACGAATAAATACAATTATTACCAAATCTACCAGAAAATACTGAAAATACTTTACCAGTTCTTGAAAATATGCCAGAAAGACAGTTTTGTTGGCATCTTTTGACATAACATTTCTCTGTGTCAGCCACTTCAGATATAAGTTGTATTCTTTTTGATATAGGGCTTCACTTTTCGATGGAAGTAATGATTGTCTTGCTTTTCCGCTTTTTTTATAATATCCTCCATTATATCAGAAAAAGAACGTCGATTTGTGGTGAGAAATAAACACGTTTTTAACGGAAAAACATTGATTGATACAGAAAGTTTGCTTATAAACATGTAACATAGCGACAACCTAGCAACAACCAACAATGCTACAATCAACGCTACCTAATTCAAATATACCAGAAAGGTTATGAATTTAAACATTTATTGCGTTCTAAATATGGACATATTGTTATGAAAATCGGTCAAAAATAAAATTATCTATGTACCACGGAAATTATAGAGCCTTAATAACTTCTGGCAATTGCTGTCCCTCGGGCCAGAGGCCCTCGGGACGCAAACTTTGCCATCGGTAATTAAGGCCCTCATAATTCCCTTAATACATAAATAACTATAATTGTTTATTTCGTTTTCTTTATTTGTAGATAAGTTTGAAATCACTAGAGCAACGATATCACCAGGGTAGAATAAATAGTCATACTCCTGTCACTTTGACAGCTCAGTTTGTAGACCCCTGGATATAACTTTCTCCACTGATAGTTGCCCGGTACAAGTGGACCTACCACTATAAGATAGGTGGCGCCCGAGATTGTATATAGAAATACCCGAGCCAGAGCGCCAATTCACGTTCTTGTAAGCAAATAGTGTTACACACTTTAGTGTTATATCAAACACTAGACAGAATGATATATTCTCTGTTCACTATAGTACCATAAAGTACACTAGACATAATAATTCAATATCTATTTACTATAGTGCCACAAAGAACATGTGACAGAATAGTACAAATAATATTCATTCATGTATGTATATCTTCATAATTATATATTTAGTACTCACTGTGAATCATATATGATCCGATACTATACTGTATATTAACCTCAACTCAACTGGACACGAGACAAAATACCGGTCTCAATTCCCTGAGAAGAATCATACTCCTTTCGTCTGTAAACCACTTTCTCCTTAGAAAGCAAAAAACGTATCTTATTTTATCGCACCAACCGAAAAGCTTTGTCACCAGTGGAATTAATCAACGGATTGACTCGACTATAATGTGTGATTATTACAGTTGTGGCATGTGTTTATGATTGTGGAGAAGGCAAAGTGGGTTTATGGATTAGATTGGGTATTTTCAAAGATGTAACTTTTTTCACACACCCAGTATTGACCAATAAAAAATATATTTATTTGCTTATGTTCCACATCTTCTGAAGTTGACCCGATATTGGTTTATTGATACAGGATTCACCCTTGGAGATAGAAGCAGGAGTTTGAAAGAACCTGTAGTAAAATTAATGGAAATGGTTCATGAAATTATCATAGTAAGGCATAAACTCTATCAGAAGCATTTGAATCGTCAAAAGAGTGAAAGACAGGATGTTTCTCTTGCAGAACAGCTATTTTCGCATACGACTGCAACAGCATTATCTGCCAGGCATAGACGACAAATCAGCCTCCTAGGCAGGTCAATTCATTGAACTAATAAATAATTGGTGCCATCATGAAAAGTCAGGACTTAATCTTGCGCAGGACAAACAGAGAGGGGTTGTTATAACCACTTTCTTGGGACATGAGAGAAATATATAATGTAGAGTTTATCCTGACACATAGAGAGAACCAAGATAGTATCGAAAGCATATTTTTTCAGTTACGAATAATAGGACTCAATGATCATCCCACTAAATTGAATGCTATTCATAGAACGAAAGTGATAGTATTGGGACGAAATCTTGATTCAGCGCAGATCAAGACGAGCATTCAGACATCTGGAGAAACATATAATGAAGAGTAATCAACGTCAAATGGCATGTCCACAGCAGATGTACAGGTGACGATTTCTTCTCTTTCAGATTATCCTGAAGATTCGGCTGGTTGTTGCTGTTCTTCATTTCCTCCTTTTAGTGGAAGCTCAGCTTCATCTACAATAATTAATTCAGAAGAGAATGGTTTCAATTATCTTCGTGGTTGGATGGTTCGAAAATGTATGAAAAGTATGACTTTCTTGATAGTTATACGAAGGATTTGAGGAAAAATTATCACTTATGATATCACTACAGCTTCAATTATTACTGAACATTTTTTCAACAACACGAATATTTTGAAAATTCTCCCGACTCGAAGACGATGGAGAATTTTCTACAAAACAGAACAGAATAAACCTCCCGATTCGCGGTCGGCTCATTTCAACTATCAAACTGACACTCTTTGAAATTATGCAACAGGTTATCGATGTATAACCCGTATATTTTGAAGCACTTTTGGTATTACTACTGAAAATATCATTCAATAATTTGGATAAACATCTAAAAAATGTTTGATCCTCAATTCAAATTCAAATTTTTGAATATTTACCACCATAAACTAAAACGTCCCGCTAATAACATTGAAAACGAAATGCTGGTTTCTGATTGGCAGTCGGTAATTGCGTCATTTTTGCGACGTTGCAACGACAAAGCGACCACCGCGTAATAGCCTATTATAACCGTGTACTCCCAACTTTTTTGATTCTTAGAATTATCTCAATAAATACAATTCGTTTGACATCAATTCGTGCTCACAATACTATAAAAAATTCTGTCAGGAATATAGAATTGGATTCGTGGTGTTACCGGTCAATTTATTGCATTTTTGGGTTATTCCCAAAGAGCTAATTTCGTCGATCGCTATTACTCTTGGGGTACAGCGGAAACGATTACAGACATATAGACTATAGGGTGTGGAAAAATTGATAGTAATAAAATCTAGGGTTTTCCATAACATAAAATATAACTTTGATCTGCCACTATAAAGAACTTTTTGTTTTTTCAATATTATTTCATCAACATACAAACTACCAAAGTGAGAAAAACTTCAAGAGTCCTACCGTTTCGCTATAAATCCCGTGTCGCTGTATATTTGTTGATTCATTGTGTTCGGGTTTTATACTCCTCACATCATTTCATTCATGGAAGCCTTAGCCGTATACGCGAGTTACCCCAGGCTGAGCTGCGTAGTCACGAAGTGTGACAATATTATCTGCAAAAAGGAGTTTGTTTGACTTGATGGAAGTACATATATCATTGATTCATATACATTCACATTCCACGAATAATGTTCTTTTACACCAGAATGATTTCATTAGAAATTGTATGTTGGAGGTATATACCAGAGCTACCACAAGCTCACATCGAAAAATGGCACATCACATAAGGCCAGGGTAGCTCAAAAGAAAGGTTGAAAGTGCTGGAGACTAAATCGAAACAGAGAACCTTTGGTTATATACAAGGGTAATATGACACATGACAATAAACAGGTCAGTAACGTGGACAGAGCAATCTGAGACAATTTCACTAGACTAACCACCACTACATATCTCCATAAAAAAATATGTCAGGAACCCAAACGCTAATGCAGGGGCAAAATCCAGTAAATCAATCACATGGGTCAGAGTAGTCCATAGACAGCTATGAGGAAATGAAATACCTACTAGAAATGTCTGTAGACTATATATTCCAGAAGTATAGCTACGTTAAAACGTTCAAATCGGTAATCTCGGCAGAAATGATTGAGAGGATGGCCTTGAGAGTGGAGTAGGCCTGGTATACAGACGGTTCGAAGATCTACTAAGGAATAGGAGATGGAATATATAGGACAAAGAGAATGATAAGAGTATCTTCCAACTTGGGACAACATATGACAGTATTTCAGGTACAGGTTCGGCACAGGCACACTTCAGTTTTTATTAGGCAGGAGGCAGCGAGCAAACCAATAACCATTCACTCTGATAGCCAATAAGCTAAATACACTCAGCCTATATCAGCACTACTATCTACTGGTTAGGACTATCTGAGCGATATCAATGAACAAGGTAACAACAACAGAGTAACTATGACCTGGGTACCAAGATACGAAGGGTGCCAGGGTAACAAAGAAGCAGATGCAATAGCTCGATAAGTTCCATCAAGAGTCCCATTATGCCTAGATCCCTTTTACCACATCGCAAATGAGAATACCAAGACATTATGAACAATAAGTGGATAAAAACCGAAGTTCATGAGTGGTGAAACAACTACATAAGAATGCGACAGACGAAAAAGTTCGTCAAAGGTCACAATCATAAGGCTATCAGGATAATAATTATGGGTCTGCTGACGGGCCATTGTTAGCTCATCATACGTATGAGCTTATTCTGGTCAAGAAGCAGAAGAAACCCAACTGCTCCAACGGCGAATTGCTACATAAAGGAACCACTGTCGAAGCTGTAGAGTCTCATTAGAAAGACCAAGCTGAACAGTGTGCTCTAGATTACACGTAGGAGCTCCACATTAGATCTGCAAAAGTCTCAGTGGACCAGGCCGAAAGGGCTAAAGTTACCAGGTTACAATATGTTATATTTAAATTAGTGGTTGCCGTGACGACGTAATCTTACCTGGTCGAAAGGAAGGAGCGGTGTACATTCGAGGCACACCATTCTGATTGGAGCTTATATCGCAAGAGATAACAGGTTCAGTCATATCGTGAAATTAACGGAAATTATGGATAAAGATGTCACCCATTTCTTGCTCAAAAATAAACAACCACTTTCCTCCTTTTTTACACTTCTCGAATTCAAATTCATGCCCTTCATCGGCTAGTCTGGATTCTGAAAACTCATAGAAACAAATCGATGTAAAGAAGAAATGATTGTTATTCGTGTCATAATCTTCTGATATATCTGCAAAATACTGTTACTTTTGTTAATATTCAAAAATCAATGAAAGTATATATGTATATGAGAAATGGAGTATATGTATAGAATAGATTGATATTCAATCGGGTCTATTCTGTTTTTAAATAGCAATATGGTTACAGAGAAAATATTGCTATCACAGCAGATATTTGATGAATTATCGTTTTAAAAATCAACTTTAAGGGCAAGTATATAATTTGTTAATTTCCATGAAATCTTGCTATTTCATGTATTCATCTCAGCTAAAAAGTGAATATTAGAGTCATAATATCGAATTAAATAAACATAACAATATGGTTATCATAACGTTATAATTGATGGTTGTAACCATAACCACCAGAAACATGTTTAGACAAGTCACTAAATCTACTTCAAGTATACGCATTCAAGTGTGAATTCATAGAATCATACTTACCTATAAGAACACTACAACTACATAATAACATACAATAATTAGAATGATATTCTGCAATTATTCCATTGAAAGTGAAGAATTTCAGAAATGAAGTAAAATGCCTGGATAACAAGTGCCCTTTCCACCGACCATTTCAGTTGTTTAAAAGTGAAATTAGTCCATGACATAGAAAGAGTATTGTATCATCACTAGCAATGATTACATGAAATGTTTTGATTCACCCATATGCAGGTTTGAGACTGTATTTTTACCCTTTTGTGGAGTTGATGATTCATTTTAAAGTATTCCAAATCTCAATAGTTTTGTGTGGTAATTATATAATTATCAATAATAATAATTACCTACCTATCTATAATTATTGTGAACTGATCAGTGCGTACCTATCTACTATTCAACATTTTTGTTATGTATACCTATATGTTTGTATTGAATACTTATTCGATATATCTTCATGTAGTTAAGTTGAATTTATCAAATTGATTTTAAGTGTCACTCATGGATTGATGCCAAAAACCGAAGTATATGAACGATCATAAATGTCTCTGGGGATAACTATAGCGTAAATCGAATATACAAACCGAACACCTTATGACTGTATAAATATCGTATCATTGAAGATTAAGACATTATTATATGAAATCTTTATTAATAATTATTTTAACATCATAAACGTACCAAAATCTTAGTTACTCACAAGGTGGATATAGGATGGTGAAACAGCTTCCTATTAACAAGCACTAGAATAAACTGTTGACCTTTGCCTACTTGATTTCATACCGTAGTAATATTTCCTGAAGTTATCAGAGATGGCGACATACTTTGTGTCGGTAAAACAGAAACTCTGCATCTGTAATCTTTTTATCAGTTTCATCTGTTCTAGATGAAAAATGATTGAGAACAGTCAAAATATCATAATTCATTCAAGATTTATCGAAAATATTGTGTTTTGATGTCGTTTCAACTCACGTCTGTCAGATGCGAACCACAGAAATACATGAGCAACCGAAATCTTCTTCGATAATCGATCTCACCGCCATCTTCATTCAAATCGTGGAAATATTAGTACCTTCTCAAACGGTCTACAAGTTTTTCGCAGAAACAATTGAAGAGCTGTTTCACTATCCTATATCCACCTTGGTTACTCATAATCGATATTTATTTTCTATTTATTTTCGCATCGCCGTTGTCAATGATACGATAAAGCTTTGAATGCAACCCGATTATTAGTGATTTAACACCGTCTCGGACATTGTGGTTGACACGGATGACGCCTCGTAACCTAGCAGTGTCCTCGACTATTATAAATCGCATAATAATCTCGTTACATTGATAGCTATAACATCGTCTCGGACATTGTGGTTGACTCTTATTAAGTATTATTAAGTATGTTTTCGGAAGAACTTATGGATGAAAAATATTTAAATAAATTGAGCTTCCTCTGTTGAGAATCTGGAATAGGAAAAATCTAGGATTTTTCATTTCCTCTCGAATCAATATGTGAATATTTAAACATATCCGAATTGATAGTATCATGTGGAAAAATATCACTTACAGAAATATGTTGGGAATTGATCCGAATCATGGAGTATTGGGTTATATATTATAGATGATCTAGTGGGTTAAGTTAGTCGTTTTTGTTAATTATTCTGAAAGAAGATGCGAATTCCCTCGATCATAATATTATTCTGAATGATTTTTGACAGATGTGGTTCAAAATAAAATAATCCAACCAAATTGTGGATGAAATGAATACTGACAATTGATCACATAACAATATTTATTGTCGATAACAAAGCTGGCATCAACACCATTAGCTTCACATATTATTATGGCTTTGAAGTATTCAATCTTGGAGAATGTAAACGAACATTGATGTAATCAGCTATAAAATTTGTTTCAATATGAATCACTTGTTGACTTGACTTAAAATATCTCGTGTATCTGGACATATGAAAATGTCCCATAATAAAAAACATTTACACTTTTTCCCTATTATATCAGTTTCTCATATATACCTAATGATATACATTATAAAAACATTATCAGTCCTATCCTATCTTTAAAATGAAAAAATAAATATAAATAGTCTTCCTTGGCAATAATATAGAATCCATAAAACTTCAAGAAAAATAAATACGTATTAGTAAATTGAATCACTTCATAGATTTCAGTACTGTATTAAGCACTCAAAGTCATTCTTCATCATCCATCTCTGATTGTCCATTCAAGATATCTTGAATTTCTTGCAAACTCTTTCCGGATGTCTCCGGCAATAACAAATACACGAAGAGAGCGGCAATGTAACAGCAAACAGTGAAGATACCAAAAGATCCAGACCTGCCTATGGCCGCGGTTATGATACCGAAGTATTTGGTAACAATGAACCCTAGTACCCAACAGCCAGAAGCTGTGACAGAGGAAGCAGTAGATTTTATGTTTCCAGGAAACAGTTCACCCATTACCGCCCACGGTAATGGACCAAAACCAAGACAATAGGCCACTATGAACACGACCAATCCAGCGATCGGAACCCATCCTATGTTCGAAATGTCGGACATCTTGTCGTCTTTCAAGTAGAAAAAGTAAGCCATGACGCCTTGTGATAGACCCATGCCGATGCCAGATACCATTAGGAGAAATCTTTTGCCCCATCTCTCCACCAATATGGGAGTGGCACCGCTAGCTGCGATCTGCACGACACCGATGATAATGGTGCAAATCTCTGGTGCCAGCGAAACTCCAGCAGCAGTGAAGATGTCCTGCGCATAGAACAGGATGATGTTGATACCGGAGAGTTGCTGACACGTCACCAGGCCCAGAGACAGCATCAGGGCCATTTTCAGTCCCTTAGACTTGAAGAGGTCGAGGAAATTTCCTTTGTTCCTCTGGTCGACTTCCACTTGCTGTCTGATTAGCTCTGCTTCCTTCTGCACGAAATTCCTGCCTCTTCCCCGTAGCTTCATCAGGGACTGCTCCGCCTGTTCGATCTTGTTGGTTTGAATTAGATAGTAAGGACTCTCTGGCACGAAAAGGAAAAACAGCAAAACGAATACTATCGGTGGTATGAGCAGTACAATGTTGAATACCTTGACAGCAAGGTACGGACCAAAAACGTATGAGAACAACAGTCCGATCACTATAAAGAGTTGCATGAAGGATCCCAGTGAGCCTCTGACCTCGTCGTCAGCTATTTCTCCCACATACATTGGTATCGAGGTGAATATTATCCCTACGCCTAAGCCGCACAGGAACCTGGACAAGTAGAAAAAAATCACGTCATTCGCCATGATGTTGATGATGTAGGCTAGAATGAATGGGGTGGCACCAATGAGTAGGGTCTTTTTCCTTCCGATGGCGTCTGCTAAGTAACCGCCAGCGAATGGGCCGATGGCTGCTGCTAGTGGTAGAAAAGCGCCGATCCATCCTTCTTCTGAGAATGTCAATTTGCGACCAATAGGACTATGGTTAACTTCATTGAGTTTGGGTATTTCTGGAGATGTCCAGCCGAGGGCTGTACCGCAGACAAATGAAGCCAAATTTCCTGAAACATAAAAAGATAAATCAGTTTAATTAGATATTCGATGGAAGGAACGAAAGAAAAGGCTTTGATTTCATGTAAATATCGCTAGAACCAACCAACTATTCGATAAGTTGAACTGATCCAACCAGAGAGGAGGATATTATGTGAAGATAATCATGATTCAACTCTGATAAAACTGACCATAGATCGTCTTCGATCAAAAATTAATTATTCATCTACATTTAGAATTCTTGTGCTGGAATGACAAGAAATCGTCAAGTATGCCAATTGTTCTGCCAAGCTACAAAAAAAGGGACACTGGGAAACTCTACTTCAATATCAGATAGATCAATTGCTTCTTCACATCAGAAATAAGTTTGGTCATTGGTGAAATAGTTTAGTAATTTGGTACAATACTTATACTTCTATAGCTGATTGTTTAATAATTGCTTTATCATGTTTTGACATTAGTGTGTCACGAATGTTTTGCTCGGATCAGATCGTGAGTATAATTTATTGTGAAAACTAGTAAATTGTGATAGGTCAGAATAATTGTAGTTATTCGGTACCGGCATCAATCACTATCGATATAGATTTAGATTTTACTATACTCAGGATGCAGGATTCTACTCATATATACTCTCTCCTCAAAATAATGAGTTACGACTTTCTTAATAATCGATGATTATAGTAAATAATGAAGTCTAGGCATTTTTGCTTTCTAGAATGTTAGTAAAATTGAAAGTTTTCATGAAAGATGATGGATCATAATAAGAATGACAAAAAGTCTAATTCCGAAATTGAACTTTTCAGAATCAAAACCCATCCATAGAAATAGTTATGATTCGTCAAGTACTTTCCATTGCTTCATTATATTCATTTCATAATTTTCCAGATGCTAATAGTTCAAGATCGCGATTTGCATTGACCTCCCCTCGTTGAGTTTTCCAAAGAAATGTGTGTTTCATAGTTTATGCAATGTAATGTTTGAATAAACAACACTTGCTTTATGGTTGCTGTCTCAAAGTTATTATTGATAAAATATTATTTAATGCAATGTTTGAGGTTTTCCTGAAAAATCCAGCATCATAAAATAGTTCAAATGTTAAAAAACGCCTAATTGAAGTTGCCTATTACTTATCTTCAAGCAATTGCTTGATGTAAGTAAGTATAATTCATATGCAGAAAATGGAAAGTATAAAAGCTGAGACAATTGCCGAGTAAAGAGAATTTGCATGCTCATTTCTCGTTTTTTATTTTTTTTTGATATCCAACAATAAAAGATACCTACTCCGGGTAAGAATACTTTGGTTTCATATGCTGGCAGAATTGATATGAGCTTGTCAATTCCTATCAATATACCCAATGAAGGTCAACAGTTTCTCACATTCGGTACATATTTGATATAACGCAGGAAAAATTAGAAACGTTATTCAATGAGAGCCATTAACATTATGTTATCAGTTGTGTTTTCGAGGGGTTATCATATTGGGTTTTCGAAATTATCGTTACAGTAGATAATTTTCGACACGGATTGATACATTTTAAAATTCGGGAAGATACAAACGTTCAGCGGTTGAATTTCCAGATTCCTTCTCGAGGTTTGATAATCAATCACTAAAACTAACGTAACCTTCCAAACAATGTACAAATTCTATCGGGAATACTGAAATATTAAGAAAATCAAACAAAGTTCAATGTCATTGCCTCTTGACGGCATTTTTGTCAACAGACTTTATATTATATTTTCATAACATACACAGTCGAAACAGTATGGTTTCAAATGATGTGATAATAATTGAAAATAGCTGAGTGCCAAAAAGAGTGGAATCCAAATTGTGAACTACTTACATATTATTTTTGAGTTTCTCTCCGTGGATTATGATGCTGTGCTAAACTGTCAGAAGTGCTGCATTGGGTTGATATGGATAATTGATGCGATAAAATATGCAACAGTTATATTTACTTTTTATGTCGCGATATTTCCATAAAATTGAAAAATTATATTGAGAGTTATCAAGTTTGGCGCCGCAGCCATAATGATAACCTTTTTCAACTGGGCATTTTATGTACCTACCTATCATCAAAACCAAACATGGGAGTTTATTGAAAACATGCAATAAAACATTTTTGATTGAATGCAATCTAATCAATTCGATTGACTCTCGAGAGACAGCTCTAAGAAAGGATTTCTATTTTTTTCAACCCTTCAGATATTCAAAATTGAAACGAAACATTCAGAATATGATGGAAAATGTGCAACCTCGATTTTCTCATTCGAACCATTGAGACAGATAATTTATTAAAATGTTTTCCTATGTAAATAGCACCAAACCTTTGCCAAAGTAGAAGAAAAGAAATCATGCATAGTTGAGTTAGCGAGTATCCAAAAGAATACAAGAAAACTCTTACTGCAATCAACACACAAACCAAGTATCTGGAGTGATCTGATATTATGAACGACCAACAATATAACTTTCATCACCAGAATTCGACCAGGGATTCGCTTGTCTATGTGATACATAATAATATATAATATGGCAGGCACCATTGAGAAATTTGGAAATCTCTAATAATATAGAACAGACATTCTGGACTCCATTCGGACTTCAGAATGAATTGAACCTCGCCCTAAACGATTAATTTTCATAAACAATTGTAATTCTTGTGAATAATAAAGACCTTTATTATTATTATTATATTTGACCTAGTATGGACATGGTTGTTGGGATCTCCTCTGATCAAATGATTTCAATATCAGTATTCCACAAGGATCTGTTTTGGCGCCACCATTGTTTCCGCTAAATACCAACGACCTGTCAGAGGTGTCCTTTTCACACACAGGTCGATATTTGAATTTTGATGCTGGTTTATACCTAAAATTTTTAAATGGAGATTTGCGAAATGTGATATATTATCAATGTTGATATTTTCGAGTGAGAACAAAGTCCACAATCTACCAAGTCGAAGACTGTCCGTGGTATATTCATTTTATGAAAGATCTAAAGTTCACTTTTCATTGTTCAAATTTCGAAGTACTAATAGCTTAAAATGATAACATCTATCGAACCATAAAAAAATATTACCTAGAAAAGTAGAGAATCATTATGTTAAAAATGAAGAAAATTCGATTCAATCAAATATTTTTTCGGTAGGATGATTTCTTCAACATAGAATTTTTGAGTAAATGTAAGAATTTGTATTCTCGTTTCAACAGATATTCGCACTTCAATAAGTTCATTCGAGTTTGAAAGGATGAGATTTATAAAATCTGAAGAATATACAGGAAGCCCCATCATTCAATCAAATGTGATGGAAAGTTCATGGTACTTCCGGTTGAAGGGGCAGTACATGGTTAATAAAAGATTTCATCAGATGTAACATGCGTCATTGCACTTGCCTAAAAAATGTTTCGTTTTCAAGTTATTTAATTGGCTCTATTTATTACTACATTCCAAACTTATATATGCCTCATCATGATGATTCCAGATATGATTTGTATTGGGGACCATAGCAATTATATGTTTTTTATAGATTCACATTGAGTACGGCGTACAGATGAAATTACAATTTTTATGTTAACAAGAGGAGATTGCACCAGAGAAATATGCGTTCTTGCACTTGCCCACAAAATTTGAAAAACATTATCTTTGTCGTTTAAATTAGTATTACTTGACTCCATTACTTGATTCCAAACTTGTATATGCCTCATTATGATGATTCGCGATATGATTTGTTTTCAAAACATAGAAATTATGTTTTTATAGATTTTTTCTTTATCACGTTGAGTACGGCGTACAGATGAAATGTGAATATTATATTCACGAGAGGAAATTGGGAGTCAGAGGTTAAATGATAAGGTATCAATAAAAATCTGTATTTCTAGGTATTGCTGCATCAGAATTGGAACTATAATATGAACACACATATTTTGGCAAATTAAACGATCTATCACACATTATAGAGTTTATTACCTATGAAATATTTAATCACGATTCATGTTGGGGTTCAAATATAATTTAGTCCTAGGGAACAAACCGCAAACTGATGAAAGGCATGAATAAGTCATTGCTCGGAGGTGGAAGTATCGATGATTGGGCCTTTACGTTCAAACTACGAAACATCTACAGTGTAGCAAATTCCAAATAAAGGCAAGGCCATTCCTTCTGAAGTAATTGAGAAAAAGCAATCAACATCGAGCTCATCCAATGTCTGAAGAGATTCAGATTCGAGACCAATAATAGGAGATTTGCTAGCTACGTGAGGAATTTTGGCAACATTCAATAAAAAACAACAAGAAATAGCCAATTGGATAGATAGGTAGATATGGCTCGAATATTGACTGGTGTATTTAAGAAGGGGTTAACCTTTGCAAACATGAGTATATTTGCGGTGTAAAGGGGGAAGTAAAAATCCCGAGCGAAAGGGGCGGAGACCAATGTCGAACAACGGCTTAGCGCTGTTGGCGTCTCACTCCAACTCACTGTCGCGTAAAATTCGTAGTAAATTTGGCATTGCCAGGTCGGCCAGCAGGTCTGCTGCCGTCGGCCGTTACAATTCTCAGAATAGTCCTTCGACTTTTCATCAGTATATTTTGCACTGTGTTATCTAAGAATGTCCATTCCTTTTCATCATAATGAATATTTCGCGAATGATGAATATGGATAGGTAAAAAAATAAATACAGACAGAACAAAAACCGCTGCAAAAATGCTGTTTATGGAAAAACTATTGATATTTTTAAACATAACGAATGATTTCGAAATATTCTTCTTGGATAGGTATGGTATGAATGAATGACATTTTTCAAAGTATTCAGTATGCTTACTGAACTTGAAAACACGAGAACTCACATATGATATATTTGAAAACAAAATTTACACATATAACAATTGATTATCCTCTTATATTTTACCCTTAACTACCAGCTTCAAATATCTTTCGGCACAAATTAATGTGAATCGCAAAGTTGTTTTTTTTTTCAAATGGAACACCCAAATATACATTGTATATGCTAACGTTCCCTCAAGCCGTTTTTCGCGCTCATTAAGATTTCAATATTGAATCAAGATAAGTTATTCAGATTAACGGAATATCGTTTTTTTTTTATCTAATATGTACCGTATTTTCTTCTTCTAATTTTGAGTGTCAGAACTCCACTTGGATTTTATCGTCTGGTTTCCATGGTATATTGTATCCAAGGAAATCTAACTTTTATTGGTTATTTTCATTCAACATTGAAATTTAAATAAGTGGATAACGGATTGAGGAAAAAAAAAGAAGTCTCTTTCATTATAGTGTTCCATTTGAAAAAAAAATTGAATATAAAATTTGTAGTGTTTCATCGGTACTATTTTTTGTCACTTCCAAAACAAACAAATGCGAATAAATTTTAGTACCGATGAAACACTACAAATTTTGTATTCAATTTTTTTCCACCCGAGCCCGTAGGCAGTAGTCAAAATATAAGAGGACACCCTGTACAGAGTGGCTGATGGAATTCGAGCCTTTTTCTTCCCTACAAGATAGCGTTTTAGTATTTGAAATTCGACGTTTTGTCTTCTAGAAACCATCATCAACTTATTTTATTTGAATGCGGACCTGGACTTTTTATTCCATTTAATGTTACCTTCGGCATAGATTCAGCCCAAACAGTA
Organism: Chrysomela aeneicollis; assembly: GCA_029955515.1. Classification (NCBI taxonomy): domain Eukaryota; kingdom Metazoa; phylum Arthropoda; class Insecta; order Coleoptera; family Chrysomelidae; genus Chrysomela; species Chrysomela aeneicollis. The sequence goes on along the minus strand of JARUHQ010000003.1, from coordinate 19,534,421 downwards.
TGAACCATCACAAATTTTGATTTTCGAATGTTTCGATGACAAAAACTGTCAGTTTCTCTACGTTTTTCAAATATATAATGCAATTACCGAAAATTAAAAAAACGGCCTTTATCTTCGAGATGAAAAGTCACAACAACTCGTCAAAGTTTTCCAATTTTGAAAAACGTGATGTGGTCTGAATGTATCAAAGTGTTTAATAGAAACTCGCTGGCCTGCAAAGAGCCCCGATTTATCCCTGCTGGATTATTTTTCATGGGGATATTAAAAACGAACCGTTCATTTAAAGATATTTCACAGGACATTTTTGAAATAACAACCATCTGAATGCAATGCAAACTAACTAGCTTTCTGTCTGCATTTCGATACATGCATAGGCCGGCCATTTGATGTGCATAGCGCCTGCCACCACCGTACGCAAAAAATGATTACGGTTTTGATCACCTTATTAGTCTTATTCGAGAATGCTAGGAATCCCTTTCGCAACTTCTATTGATATCATCACATGTGCTAAAATTCTTGGAATAGCTTCAGTGCTATTCTTGGTTTTTATGAATGAAATTACGATTCATTCAACAATTCATAGTACTCATCTAAAAGTGCGAGGGCGCTCGAATCAGTCATTTTTTATTTTTCAATAAAGACAACTGTATGATTGAGGCATCTCTCGGGGTACTTTTTCGAAATACGATATATTTTTCGAGATATAAAATAGTGAATATGGCCGATATTTCGAATATTTTTTTTCTTTTTTTTTCAAAAAATTGAAAAAGTACTCCGAGAGATGCCTAGATCCAACCTTCCTCAAGCAGAAAGTGAGAAAAAAAATCGATTTTTTCCAACGAGGTCATTCTGTAACTCCCACTCCAGCCTTTTCATCCATCTTGGATACATCAGTATACCATACTCAAGTCAAGGAGCACCTTACCAGGATGGGACTGTATAATGGCGACTCAAATTGCAGGCTATGCGGAAAGGAACCAGAAACAGTATCACATATACTATGCAAATGCGAGGCATTGGATCGCAGAAGGCAGACAATTTTTGGGCAAATAGTTGGTGAACCAGAAATATACAACTGACATCCAGTAAAGGACTTGTACAAACTCGTACAAGGCACTGAGATAATGAAGTGGGTACAATGATGATAAATAGGCAAGATACAATGGGCCATTAGGCCTAAGTGTCATCGGAGACTTCGGTCAGACGAGCCTACGAAGGGGGTGGAGTTATTAGTGGGTAGACCTGGCTGAGATCAGGTAGTCATATGGGGAATTTGACCCATATGATGTCCATAAAGGATTTCAACCGTTCTCTGTGCAAATTTGGTGGTTGTTTGTGACCACTTCAAACTGCATTTCGGAGTCATACTTAACTGGCATCTGTCGGTTTAGACATGGATTCTAGGAAAATATTTTCCAAAATCTTCTAGGGTCCAATCCGATTTCCTGATTTGAGTTTTTTGTCTGGTTCAGTCTAAAGGCACTTATTGCTGCTTCTTTCATTACACACAGGTGCAATGGTTGAAGGTTCAGCATAACCTCTAAGGCTGCATTGGGGAACGTGAATATTACCCCTGTGGTTCCCAGACAAGCTAGCCGCTGCACTTTCTGCAGCTTGACTTGTGCCGAAGTTTGTTGCATTTTTGGCCATCATATCAATAAAGC